>JAZDUH010000490.1:2317500-2790000 GCA_036419115.1 Scarus forsteni
TAGATGTCTACTCATGTTGGTTTTATGTCCAAATGTCTTTGTCTTAAAGTGTGTTTGCAGCTCCTGTGATTGAAATCACTGTTTTAATTAGATAAATACTGTAACATTCACAGGTGTTCATGAAGGTAAGATCTGGTTTAGGACTAAGAAAATGAAGTGCCCTGACATTAACACTTTTTTCCAACTTAAACTTGATTAAAATTAGGTAATGTGTTCTTATACCCATATACATATTGACCAGCACTTCGAGGAAAGTCTCGGAAAGTTGAATGAAACCTGTTGAACTCCCACAGACGTATAAAAATGGGTGAACTGTCCCTTTTCTCTGCATCACGGGAGACCAAATGTGATTTCAGCCAAGCGTGATAAATCTGCCTATAAAGACGGAGCAGCTGAACACATCCATAAATCCAGGCTGCATTTCATCATCCTCATCTTTCTGCCCGCCCTGACCTGCAGACTATCGCATGACCACGTCCCCGTCCTGGTCGTCTTAACCCCGGCATGTTTGGGGTCACTTCCTGGGGTGGGTTCGAGTTTCTCCTGCAGCTGTATTTACAGATATCGTCTGCTGGTTTATTGTTGAAAATCCTCCCGCGGTGCCTTCGAGTGCACAGCTCAGGATGAGTGTAGCGTCATGACTAATTGATGTGAGAGCGATGTTTGTGCTGAAGTCAAGGCGAGCGCACACAGAGGAGAGAAAGTCAGGAGGAGGTCTTTTTTTAGTGTCTCTGGAGAGTCTCATCAGATGGTGTTTGAATCAATCAATCTTTAATTAGGATAAACCTGCGACAGCCTCTGTGTGACTAACTTTACTTTGTTTAACTTTGATAAAAACACTCTCAGATTTATGAGTCTCAAACCTTCATTAACATCTTTACTCCCCTCTTTGTCTTAAAGCTCCACTGTCTCTCTCTCCCGCTCCGCAGAGACGTGTTCTTGTGTCTTACATGATAAAAAATAAATTGTGGAGCATAAATCTGCGGCGTGCTCGCTCTGAGGACACAAACACCTGCAGCTGGAAAAGCAGAGGAAACAAACTCGTCCATTAAAGAAACATAAACGCCACAGCGAGAGACAAATGACGGCAGCCGTGAGCGAGGTTTGCTGAGGAGTTATTGTTGGACTCGTGTTATTACATTTGTTTAACGCAGTCACCATATTTGTCTCCATGAACTGTTCGTACCAGAAAGAGCTCATTTATATTTATATTTCTGTTTTAGGGCTGAGAGATGGAGTTTTAACGTTCTTACCTCCAAAAATCTGTTTTTAATACAGTCAGATCTACATTTAGAGTCGCAGTGAGCAGATGAGACGATCTCACGGCAGCGTCTTCGACTTCTAAAGCTGTTAAACACAGATTAGTTTTGAATGAAACAAAACACAATATTATCTCTAAACCCTCAGTGTGAGTGCCATTGTCATGAATCTCCTCAAACTGGAGCTAAAGGCGTTTTGATGCAGGAGTTATTCGACAAACTCTGAGCTTCAACTCCACCCCAAATCACCCAGACCTTCAACAGGTGAACCAGGGATCTCAGAATAAATTCTGAAACCTCCAGACTTATTAAGAAATCTGCAGAAAATATACGTCAAACTTTTTATGAAAGTTTTGTAAAGACAGGGTGTTTCCTCCTGTGATTAAAGTCGATAATTCAGCTGAAACAAGAGCCGAATCATTGAGAGGAGAGGGAGTTTCAGTCTGGGACTGTTTTTGGTCGCTTATCTGCTGCCTTTTTAAGGATTTCTATTTGTCAAAAACTCTTTATAATTTATTTCGGATCCTCTTGTTTCATGCCGATGAACCGTAACAGAAGAATTCATCTTCCTGCTGCTCTGAACTACCTTCCAGGTGATGACAGGCTTAAATGATGCTGCTGTCTTAATTGCTCTGAGCACAGAAACGTTGCTACGCTCGTGTTGGCGTCTCTTTCGTACCTCGGCTCATTTTTTAGATCCTTCCCTCCCGTCTCTTCTTCTTCTATCTCTGCCTCCACATCTCGCCTGCAGGCAGGTATTAATTGAAGGGCTCTTGTTATAATAGGTTCTAATTGTTAATCACACCGCCTTGTTAGAGAGCAGTCTGATTGTAATTACAGATGCTCGTTAGCTGGGCTCCTGTCATTAATTAGACATTGTGACCTTGGTAATTACTGCAGCTTTACATGCATGTGTGTGCGATTCTCTGCTGACAGACGTGTTCATAAAACTTCATACATGTGTGAAATCAGAGCACTCACGCACCAGCCCGACAGACGTGATTTACCGCGCGGCCCCGCTTTACTCTTAGCGCGGCTAAATTGCAGATGACTTATGGGTAATGACTCAGAGCAGGACGGGTGGCAGAAGGTGGTTCTGCTCCAGCTAAAGGATGCACAATGGAAGGAATAAATTCACGTCACAGGCTTCATTAATCAAGTTAATGAGGACGATAAAGCCACGTCAGCCTGCGTGGTGACTAATAGTCGGGAACAGACGAGTGAGATTAGAGTCAAACATGGAGGGTCAGCGTGGATAATGACTCGCTGCAATTAGCTCTGTATTTGTGTTGGCTCCACCCAGGACGTCTGATTCACAAACACTGGGACTGGCAGGGCGGAGACTTTGTTGACCTCAGTGGGAAATCTACAGACCTTAAGGAGCTTCAGATAGAGGTACAGAAACCCAAAACCTGAGCCCGTGAGGACTCCTCTGAGGTCTAAGAGAGACCAGACCTGGTTCTGCTGATGAAGAGGTTTCAGTGCCTTTTGAGAGCTTAGCAGTGACAAATAGTGGATCAATGCTGTCAGATGCTCCACAGTAGACTTCAGGACAGCTTTCCATTTGTAACGGCTAAACCAGAACCTCAAAGTTCTCAAGGATTGTCTCTAAACTTTGACCACATGTCCTCATATTTTAATGATATGTTGATTAATAAATCAATCAATTTTTATTTATATAGGGCTAATTCATAACAAGCGTTATCTCAAGACTCTTTGAAGCTCTTCATTTTATGAATACACATAGATGCATAGATACATATATACATATATAAAATACACATATATAATGCTGTGTTGGTGTGAGGGTGAAGGAAGGGAGGTAAGAGGAGACAAGTGGACTAAAGTAAGAACTAAAGTTAGAGACAGATCCATGAACCATAGACCTGTCGTCTGATTTATTAGAGGTTAGCCTCTTGAGATGATGGTGATAATTTTAGTCAATACTAATCATCCTGAAAATAAGAATTTATGGTAGTGACGAACTCATGGGTGCCCAGACCACAAGGTCATTCCTGCCATATTTGACTTTGTTAAGTATAAATGTGTTAAAGGCCTCTTGAGATGTGACATCCCATTTTCAGCGGGACCTCATGACTATGTGGTGATAAATATAGATACTGTAGATGTATTGATCATGGATAGGGAGATCATGCTAATATCTACATTAACTGCTATAATGATAATGGGAATGGAATGTTCCTAATAAAATGGCCGACTATGTGTCATGTCTATAATTGTAGTTTTTGAGGCTTCATGACTCCACAGCAGCAGGCAGTCTCCACCAAGGATCCCAGACCACCTACAAGACCAGAGCCAGAGACGAGTACAGGAGCAAACAAAAGGGGCAAAGGCAGATGTGGAGAGAGAGAGAGAGAGAGAGAGAGAGAGAGAGAGAGAGAGAGAGAGAGACAGAGAGAGAGAGAGAGAGCAGAGAGAGAAAGAGAGACAGAGAGAGAGAAGAGAGAGACAGGAGAAGAAAGAGAGAGAGGGAGAGAGAGAGAGAGGTGCAGAGAGAGGAGAGAGAGAGAGAGAGAGAGAGAGCCCAAGACCAGATTAAGGAGCAAATAAACTAAGACTGACTGTTATTGACTGTCTGCCTCTCTGTGTATCCCTGCGATTGGCTGGCCAGTTCAAGGTGCACCCCACCACTCGTTCAATGTGAGCTGGGTTAGGATGCCCCCCCCCCCCCACCACCACCACCACCACCACCACCACCAACTTGCGATATGTTCGCCCACTTAGGCCCTCCTCACACGAGGATGGCCCCGTATTGTCTTGGCGTCGGCATCAAAACATGTATCACTGTTTACACATCGTATTGTACATAGGCTTGTGCATTTACATGACAACACAAAATCCTGTTGGGTTGCCCGTCTGGTTCTGCTCCGAGGTGGATTCCACGTCAACAAGTGCTCATGCGCGTGTAACATTCTGCGTCTCTGCATGAGCACTTGTTGTTGTTGTTGCTGTAGCTGGTGTTGTTGGTGCTCTGTGAGCAAATGTTGGTATAAAAGTCGTAGCAATATTTGTAGCTGCTGGAACAAGATCAGAATCAGCCCGGCTTACGCAATTGTTGTTGCTGGTGGTGTGTTTGACAGTGTGGGTTGAGGGGCAGGAGGAGGAGGGGTGCTATGAGGTCACCGTCTTTTCCGGACTTATCTGTTTATGCCAACTACAGCATGAAGACGAATACGCAGATATCCACCTGCAGACCTGTTTTCAAAAAAAGATGTGGAGTCATGGACAAATACGCGTCTCCGTGTGTCAATATCACCAGATCGATAGTTTATTTTACCGGAGTCTTACAAATTGGTACTCGTGTAAAGCTCACTTGAGGCTCTACCAACCCTTGATGCTCCCTCAGGCCACAGTGGCTCAGGTGTCCTCACCTGTCAGACTCCTTACAGGTCTTTAGGCCTCAGAAATGTGTGTGTCCGCTGCATCAGTGTTTTGGAGTAAGCTCTTCTGTGGCTGACCTTCCTCCTCTCTTCTTCTTCTCTTCCTCCTGCAGGCACTTCCTCTTTAAGACAGGCACAGGCACCACCCCCCTCTTCTCCACGGCAACACCTGGCTACACCATGGCAACAGGCTCCGTGTACTCCCCACCCACCAGGCCGCTGCCGAGGAACACGCTGTCCCGCTCCGCCTTCAAGTTCAAGAAATCCTCCAAGTACTGCTCGTGGAGGTGAGATGGGGAAGAGGCTGGGGACAGTCATTGGGCCAGCTTGTTTTATGGGTTTATTCAGGAGAATGACTGCACATGTTTTTATTGATTTTCTGATGGATACATGTCAGGCTGTCAGAACTGAGACTGAATATTTGGACTGAACTAAAGTTAGAGACAGATCCATGAACCATAGACCTGTCGTCTGATTTATTAGAGGGTAGCCTCTTGAGATGCTACATCTCATTTTCAGGAGGGTCCTCATGTCTGAATGGTTGTGGTGATCATTTTATAGAAGTATAACCAATGATATTCTTACTGAAAATAAGAATTTATGGTAGTGACGAACTCATGGATGCCCAGACCACAAGGTCATCCCTACCACATTTGTCTCCATTAAGTATAAATGTGTTAAAGGCCTCTTGAGATGTGACATCCCATTTTCAGAGGGACCTCATGACTATGTGGTGATAGAGAAGGTGCTGCTTTACAGAACAATTGAGTGTTTTTAGCAGCTCTTGATTTACAGTAAACACCGTGGGCCTGATCTATTAAAGGTTTGCGTGTATTAAAACGCGTGCAAACTTGTTTCAGGGCTCCAGACTAACTTTTTGCATTGGTTGGCACATAAAAACATTTTTAAGGTGCACCAGCACAAAAATGAGGTGCTCCTGAATTTTTTATCGTGTCACCTTTAACACCATAAGGTCACCATTTTTTCACTCTTCAGAGTTACTGCTCTTTGCTGAAACCTGACATCACAGTCAGGTTCTGTCTGGGCTCATTTGCATACTAACAGCTGATTGGATGATTACTGAAAACTGTGTGTGTGTATGTGTTAGGGTGGGCCTACAGCCTGTAAAGATGCAACGCAGAGAGAGAAACAAGAGGAAGCAGGTGCTGTGTCATGTCTGTTTTTGACTGATTTTTCCACTACTGCAGTTACTTTTGTCAACTTAAATTTGTTAGTGTGCCCAATATTTTTTCTTGGTGCAACAGTGCACCCAAGAAAAAATATTAGGTTCACTCTCACAAATTTTGGGTGCATGTGCGCCCAAAATGGTTGCACTCTGGAGCCCTGTGTGTAGTAGATCAACTGCAACACGCCCACTAACAGTATGTGCAATTTTTTAGTTTGCACACGAAATTTAGCACCTGTTATTTTGGATCTGAGTGGATCAGACCCTTGGTCTTAAAGAGCATTCAGGATTTAGAGGGTCTCCTCAGTGTGTTTGTGTGAGGGATTCAATGTAAAGCTGATCATCGCTGGAGCTTTGACAACACTCTGAAATCTGTGCTTGTATTTGTCGATAAAAATTAAGAGGAGGCAGAATTTTTAAAGACAATAACGGTCTCCTTAAAGCTGGAATCTCAAACATCCTCTCCTACGCAGATGTCAGTAAAATAAAGGAGGATAATGAGGTAAAAAAAAAAGGTTGAATCATTCTGGAGGAGATCCTACAGGCAGTTTGTTGGTCTCCAGCTGCAGCAGCACAAAGTCAGATGTCAGTGATGATGTGACGATGATGGAAATAGATGATGTCTGGATGGAGATAGGAGCTGCATGATGACCAAGGTGTGTGTTTACTCAAGCTGTGAGGCACGTGCACTACCTGCTGCGCCACCGTGTCCCCATGTTCCCATTTAGATTCTGTTAAAATAACATTAGCTACAGGTTAGTGCCAGTGGAGCCTGTTTGGCTCACATGGCACCTTTTTCAGAATTTAAACATCATATTACCACATGTGTGATTGGGAAGGTGTGTCAAAAATGGCCTCTGAAATAGTTTCAGCATCGTTTTGTGTATTCACATCGGCCCTGATCAGCAAAGGCCTTCAGAGTCATCATGTATCAGATATTAGACTTTGACATAATGTTTTACACACTCCTCAGCAGCCCAGTTGGTTCAGTTCAATCTAATACATGGATTGTTTGAAAAAAGAACAGCAAAAAAACACCTCAGAAATGTCTGCATTCTGATTCTTTTAATTGGCCTTCATAGTCATCATGTGTCAGGCTTTTTTAATACTATCCTGACCCAGTTCTTCATTTTTATCTCTGTTTAAACTTTGGTGCTGAAAAGAAATCTTAATTTAACTGAATTTAAAGAGTCAGTGTTGTATTTTTTAACAACAAACTAAATCTTCCTGTCCCTGAACAGCTCATTGTCAAATATTTTACATATAAAAGATCTGTGGAGGTTTCACATCTATTATTCTTTTTCTAGGCTGTAGAGAGGATTATAGTCATAACCTAGGCTGTTGGGCTGTTAGCTGTTGCCTACAAAATGCCTCCCTGACATCTAGCTTTGGATGAGCACTAGCACAGCTAGGTTTGCCTTCTACTTGTCCACAGATGTGTCGCACAAGAAGAGTGTAATAGTTGGCCCTGTCCATTTATAAAGTCTTTTTAAGGGAACAAAGGGACCTTACAGCTCACGACAAACACGTTTCAAACCTTGGGCCTCATCAGTGTCATCAACAAACAGCACAAAGAGGCCTCTCCTACAAAATCATTTGTCTCACTTTCCATTATGAGGGCCTCTTTCCTCTGATTGTTTTTGTCTGTGATGAAGGCCGAGTGAGCCGTGAGCTGCCTTTGCTTTTTTTAAAAGACTTATCCAAAGAACAGCTCTGTGAGTTTTTTGTCTGGCACCAGTTGTTTAAGTGATTCTGGGGGATGCTCCATATTTTCATCTTGTTTACGGATATATTCTGACATGCTTTGTAGAAAAGAAGCCGAGCAGATGCTTCAGATTGTTCTTCCATTCTTCTGTTTTCTGACAACATAAAACAAAGAAACAGGGCAGACTTTACCAGTAATAATTACTCCAATGAAAAAGAACTAATACCAGTTTACTTGCAAACTCATGTTGTTACTTATACAAACATAAAGAGTGTTCAGCTACAGTAATGGATTACTTTATAACATGCACCATGGTCCCTTCAGGTGAAGGTGCTCAAATGCTTCAGGCTCATGTTCATGAGTGAGAGTGAAACAGACCGACAGGTTGAACCTGAGCAGCACCGACGATGTTTCAGACAGCGTTCCAGCCCTCAGTTTTGGTCTGGAGATTTGGGTAAAGACTTGAATAATGAGGTCACAGGAAGAAGACGTGAAAATGAGAGTCTAAGGGTGTTTTCACACCAACCATATTTAGTGTGCACCAAAGAAGTTTTGGCCCAGGTTTTGGTACGTTAGTATCAATGTGAATGCAACCACTGCACTTTGGTGCGCACCAAATCAGCCGGTCTGAGACCTCCATGAGGGGGTGGTCTGGATCCTACATTTGGTGCGGTTTCACTGGTGTGAAACAAAGTGGTCTGAATGTACGATCTACTTTTAATGCATTACTTCCTGTTAATCCTGCGGTTGAATCTTTTGCTTACTGAATTTGTGGATTTGTTTATTCTGGTTGAGGATTACGATGATTTACGAGGGTCCAGAAGGTCGCTGATGCCGTCTCAAACACGATAAAAAAAAAACACACTTGAAGGAAAATGTAGAAGAGAGCAAAACGTTAACATTGGTTGTCACAGAGAATGTTGATATTTTTAAAAAGAGGCTCAAGACCCATCTTTTTAATCAGGCTTTTAACTGACTAATTTAACTCCTCCTAATCCTTTTATGCTTACCCATATTTTTACACTTTTTATCATTACTTTATTTATATTAGCATCATTATTATTATTATTATTTTATCTACTTATTTAGCTTAGTCTATCCTGTTTTATTATTGTTTTATTTTGATGTTTTAGACTTATTTTATTTCACATTATCTATTTAATCTATCTTAAGAATACTGTTTTATTCCCTCAGTTTTAGCTTCTATACCTTTTATCACATTTTACTATTTTAGCTCCTCGGTTTCCCAGTGTTTCCTCCTGGGGGCCTGTCACACCGGGAGCTGATTCTGGTCCACTGATTGGGGCGCTGTCTCGTGGATGGCTCCGGCCGTGGTGGCTACAGAGCTCTACATCTTGGTGTGGAGCCTCCTGTCTGCCTGGGCTGGGGTGGTCCCTGTGGTGGCGCCCCCTTCAGCCATGGACCATGGCCCCTCCCGGTCTGCACGGCCCCCAAAGTCAGCTTTTTCCTCACCTCAGATCTTGGTGCCCAGCCATGTCTCCTCAGCAACAGCTTGTGTATGTGTGTGGGTGTGTGTATGTTTGTGTGATTGAGTATGTATGTGTGCGCGTATGTCTATGTATGTGTACGGGTGTATATATTTGTGGGGGTGGGAGGTTTGGGGTTTTTATGGTATTTGCCTTTTGTTTTGTTTTTGTTTTGTTTTGTTCTTATCCTCTGTGAGGCACTTTGTGTTGCTAAACGCATGAAAAGTGCCATATAAATGAAATAAAGTTGAAGTTGAAGTTGAAAGTCTGGTGTAGGAAATGGTTACCATGGTAGCCTCTTCTTCGTTCTCCTCCGTAGCAGGTTTGGTAACCAGTTACCTACATATCGCCCCCCTGCTGTGTCAAACTGAGTCAATGCACAAGTGGGCCCGGGCACGGTTCGATGTTGGAAGTGTGAATGCAAGCCAGCGGGGGAGGGGGAGGGGGGCGAACCCATGGCACTAACAAGTGGACCTAATGTGAAAACGCCCTAAGAGATGGACTGAAGGTAGCTGGAAGGAGAACCAGAGCTCATTTGAAGTGGTTCATATTAGGATGTGTCCATGTCCCTCCCTGTGTGGTCTGTCAGGAAAGTCCAACTGGAAACGGACTCTGAGGCTGCGTTTACCGGTGCCGAGAAAAAAGGTCAAATCCGATACGTTTTTGTTGCGTTTTGTTCTTGCATTCAGATGAGAACATGTTGCATTTCCATCTAAAACGTAAACTTTTGAAAACGGGCTCCAGAGTGAAAAGATTTGAATCCGCTCTCCATGCAGCTCCATGTAAACCTGAATCAGAGCATTTCAGGGTGAAACAGATGTCTTCACATGAAGGGTGTGCACATACCAGGAACAACAACAGCTTCGGCCGTCTGCCGAGTAACGTGTGAGCCTCTTACCATGTTCAGTTTGTTTTCCAGACAGATTTGTTGTCCAGAAAAGAAACTCCTGGGTCTCTGTGCGTCCACACACCATTATTGTTTGTGAAAAGTTTTTCTTCTTCATTCGTATGTTGTAGCCGCGCTGCCTCTCTGCAGACCTACACCGCCATCTATAGAACCGGCATGCACACTACAGCGGATTAACTCATCTCCAGGGTCGTCGTCTAAACGCAGAACAATTCTAAAACACAAAGGACAAATCTTTGCGTCTTTAAGTCAGGAGCATCCGTGTAAACGCAGCCTGAGGCAGACCCCTCGGGCCTTGGATGCCTCAGGAGGAAGTGGGAGATGCTTCAGAGCATCTGTGTTGACTTGCTCGACCTGCTGCCTCCATGATGCAGCAGCAGAAGATGGAGGATGTGACGGTGAACATTCAAAGACAGAAGAGATCCTGTGAAGCTCTGAGATGTTCACCGTCACGCAGGTTTAAAGGATAAGTTTGGTTTCTACAGCTTTCACATTGTTTATAGAATGAAGTAGAACAATATACTCACCCAGAAGGCTTTCCTGATCCAAACAGTGCTTCAGGAGATATTTAGATCCAAAATTGAGCGGCAGACATCCGTATAATGGTAGCACACGGGGCATGTATAGCACCACTCCTAAAACTGCATTAATTGTCCAAAAACTCATTAGTTTGACTAATATTTCATCATGGTCCGCTCGGGCTACTCCTCCATTACAGTCTGTGTCGCTCCACCCATGTTTTTGTGACTGTTCTGACCTCTGAACTGGAAACTTTCTTTACGGCTGCCGTGCATGTGCAGTACAGCTCATTGTTTCAGGGGCGACCGCCGGCTACTCAACAACTTTCTTCTTCCAGTTTTGTGCAAAATGGACGAATATCTATGGGATGAAGATGTTGTGGAGGAGAACTTTGAATATGATGGGTGTCCTTACAGTTTGGAGCCAGAGTTTACAGATGAGGAGCTCATCCAAAGGAGGACGCAGAGGCAAAGAGAAGAACAGCTGGCCAGAGATCAGTCTTCAGTTCAGAGGTCAGCACAGTCACAAAGACATGGGTGGAGTGACACAGACTGTAATGGAGGAGTAGCGTGAGCGGACCATGATGAAATATTGGTGAAACTAATGAGTTTTTGGACGATTAATTAAGTTTTAGGAGCAGCGCTATACATGCCCCGTGTGCTACCATTATATGGATGCAACCGCTCTATTTTGGATCTAAATATCTCCTGAAGCACTGTTTGGATCAGGAAAGCCTTCTGGGTGAGTATATTGTTCTACTTCATTCTATAAACAATGTGAAAGCTGTAGAAACCAAACTTATCCTTCAAAGGGAAACAGGCAGAAGTTTGGTTGACTTTGTCCACAGTTTGCAGACAAAGCAGCACCTGATCAAAATGAAACTTTGTGACTCTGCAGTTAAAAGCGAGCAGATGATTCTTTGTTTAGTGAAGGTCACTGAGACAGAAGCCCAAAGAAGAAGGTGACAGCCAAACAATACAGATCTTTGTTTGTTCTTCTCCTCCCCAGGTGTACGGCTCTCAGCGCTGTAGGACTGTCTGTGCTGCTCTCCGTGCTGCTCTGTTACTGCATAGGTAAGAACACACACACACACACACACACACACACACACACACACACACACAGCGCCTTCATTCCTGCTCTCCGTTAATCCCGCCTCATCTCGTCCGCCTCCTTCCCTCGCTCGCCGTATCATGGCGTGCTCCTTCTCTTGTTGCCTCACTTTGCAGTCGGTGGTTTGAGCCCATCAGATAAAGCTGAGCCAGGGTTTCCTTTCTGCAGGCCGTCATCCTCTCCTGGAGGCACATGTATCTGCAGATTTAACTCTGATTTTCATACTGCAGAGCTGTTAAGTGATTTGTTTGTATCATCAAAGTTTGAAGTCCTTCAGACTGTCAGGAAAGGATCATTCTTCACAAGTTTTTAACATGCAGCATCAATAAATATGGATTGAAGGCTTTAATCATTGTCTCCATCAGAGGAAACAGGAGCGATGACAGAAAAATATGTCGTTCATCAAACTGCAGGAATGCTCTCTGCACGGCCGAGCTTTTCTCCTGAGGTGCCGATGAAAGAGAGAAACCTTCTGAGGGGAATTACTCAGATTCTTCATTGTCAGGTTTATTCAGGTTTACATCAAAATGACAAAAGCAGTGAAGAGAAATGTTTCCCTATTCCAAAACATCAAGGAAAGAAAAGCTGCGGTGGGGTTTCTCTTAAAGATGGGTTCTCTTCTCCAGCCTTTAATCAAATCTAAAACATCCTGCTGATGCTTTTGTCCCTGAAATCATCGTGTTTTCACAAATGGGGCCTCAAATTATAAATCACTGGGATCTGTTTTTGACATATTGAAGTGATTTATGTTAGGGATCAGCAGAAAGGTACAGCCTCTGGACGGATGTTTGAAGGTTGTTTCATTGATTCGTTCCAGTTTGGTGTGTTTGTGTTTACAGGCAGTGCAGTTGATTTTTGTTTTATTTAAAGGTGCTATGAGGAGAATCTATTTGTGGCGACATTAAGACTCTGCTACCCATGAGCACGTGCGGCGACTGTCGTAATGCTGCGTTCCAGTAACCTCAGAAATGGGAGTGACATCATCTCCGACTTATCAGCGTTCCAGTTGAAGTCAGAAAAAAACATGCTGATCTACCAGGCTATTGTTAGCTGTTGTTAGCACGCCCTGCGTTGTTGTTCACAAATATCACATGAAGAATGTGATTATCACTATGGCAGCATTTTTGTAAATATAAGTCTAACAATACTATGTATACAGCTGATCTAGAGCGACACACCCCAGTCAGAAGTGAAAATAAATGGATTATTACAGGAGCTAAATAACTGTTCACACTGGGGGCATCCATCTTCCATTGTCAACTCGGGGGTAGCAGTAGTGGTAGCGATGCTCTCTGGTTTCGCTGTAGGCCCTCATCTTCATGCTCTGAGCTTACTTTTATTTCCTAAGGCAGATTAAACCTCAATAAATAAGTTCATCTACAAAGTCATTCTAGAAGCATTTCACTCTCTGTAATGACTCATTATGTTGTTAGCTAAGCCTGCTAACTACTTTCCCAGAAAGTGAGATGCAGTTATAGAAATAGAAAGCATTTATTGTCATCATACACGTTATAGCAACACTATGATGTATTGATACCGAGCTGCAGGAGTGACACCACCTGAAGTTTCTGATATCTGCAGACTGAACTTTAGCTCCACTGAGTCCATCAGGCCTGTTTCACTCCCAATAACCAGTATCTGACTGAGGCAGCACAGCCCAACACGACAGACAGAGAATCACTCATTAGTGCATAGTTAAAGATCATGATGAGAACCTGATGTTTCACAGCCCGGGGTAAAGAAAATCAGATTCTGAGAGCTCACTGCTGTGACGTCTACTCTACAGACTGATCTGACTGCAGCTTTATCACTGTTACATTTCAGTGTTGATTCTGGATCTTTTGCACTCAATCACCTTTTTAACCCGGCTGAACCGGAGCATCATTCAAAAACTCCATCCAATCAGGTTTGCTCTCTCATAAGAGCCGCCTGTTGGACATGATGAATATGTATATCACCTTTTAAAGAAACCAAACATCAGACCTGAGGTGCAGCTCCAGCCTGAGGAGAAAAATCAAAATCCCAGCAGTGCTTCATGTTTTGTTTCTCCTTTCCCGTCCTCGGCTTTAAAACTGTCAGCTCGCTTCTGGTCAGATTCAATGAGAGTGATATTTTATTTTATTTTCTTAAACCCGCAGAGAAAACGAGAGGGAGGAATGATAAAAACAGAGCGAGAGGAAAGAGAGGAGCCTGTTTTTATAAAGGTCATTGATTCCCACAATGAACAGAAGCAATTATGATCGCAGCTCGGATGGTCCTTGGACTCAGGGATCTCTCCCCTGCAGCTGGAGTGTGTGTGGGTGTGTGTGTGTGTGTGTGTGTGTGTGTGTGTGTGTGTGTGTAACAGCCTCAGCTCTGAGCGTGTGTGTGCGGCCTGAGTCATGGGCTCCCGGGTGCAGAATTGTTAGAAAGATGTTTTTGCAGCAGCAGCATGTGTTTAGAGTTTCCAGGATATTTTCATCCACAGCTTCTCCTCACGTTCAGAAATAAACTGGCTCAGAGGATCTGCCCCTCACGCATGGACGAGCTCATGCAGCAGAAACATCACATGCTGCTCAGACTGATGGAGGAGCTCACAGGAGCTCAGCCCAACATTTCTGATTGGACGTTCGTGCTCATGCTCTGTCACCAGAACCTCTGAGGAGACCGAGGCTCAGCTGGAGTCTGACGTGCACACCTGCTTCTGCAGGGCGGGTCACTTTGACCCAGAGCTGCAGGTCCCTGAGCAGGACCTTCATGGCTCTTTAGTTTCATCCATCACAGGTACTCTCAGAAAGAGAAAGTGCATGAGGCATGAGGCTCAACCCAAACACAGACGACTCGATACGACGTGGAGTGACTGTCGTGTGGCTGTTTCTTTATTTACTGAGAACTGTGGTCGTTTACATGCACATTTTTATATAATATTTCTGGAATTTTTAAATATCCTAACATTTTTACATAATCTCTAATACATTTTCACAATTCTTTTTTAAACATTTTTAAAAATATTCATATCTTTACAGCACTCCTCATGCAGTTATTTACAGGGATGGGTACCGAATTCGGTACTTAAAGAGGTACCGACCGAATTCTGTACTACCGAGTACCGATTCACATAAAATCAAACGGCGCCATGCTTAGGTACCTAAACACATCCTTGTGACTGTGAGGGAGTGGAAGAAGCAGGCATACTATTGGGTAGAGTAGGTGAATTTCCATACCGGACTTGAACGCAGCACAACAATATTTGTGACACCAAGTGTAAGGCCAGCGGAGGAAATACTTCAAATCGGAGGAAGCACCTGTGACGCACAACATTTTCCTTAAAGCTGAAGAGTGCACAATTTTTGTTGCCTCAGATCTACGAGCACAAAGGATTCATTCAGCGCTGTTAGCACGCCTGTGTCCAATGGAGACTAGTCGTCTGCAGCCAGAAACACAGGAAAAGAAATGGCTTTAACATTTGGTGATGGCAGCAAATGGGACAAGGAGGATACCTGGTCCAGGTAAATAAGCCTCGTGTTTAAGGTGGTATTAGCTTGGCATTTTAATGTGCGTCAGTTATCATTATCAGGTCGGTTCCTCGTACTTTGTAACATTAATGTAAATACTTTTTTTATTTACAGCTCTGTCTGACCCATTGTTAAACTGCCCTAAAGTTAAAGTGAGGGCTGCAGTTAATTCATTAAGTTGTGGTTCATTTTAGTTTCTGGTTTTCATGTTGAAGACATTTTTGGAACAACTACAGTGTTACAATACAAACAGTTGAATGTTGTTTTGATATATATCTGTCAAATTTTATAAACTGAGAAATAAATTTACATTGAAAAACATCTGAGATCTTAATATTAAAAAATTTAATATTTATTTCCCTATAAACACACGCAAAAGTACCAAAAATTGGTACCGTTGAGTACCGATACCGATTCCCAGGTACCGGGCATCGGTATGGTATCGGTTCAAATGTGAAAGGTACCCATCCCTAGTTACTTACTGATCTCCTTTACTGTAGACATTTGGATTTATTTATCCATTTGTTATAAACTTTAGGTGAAACTGTCGATATTCATATGAACCTTTATTATTTATCTCAGTCTGTATCTTCATGGGTCTTTGCAGGAGAATCTTGGTTTGAAGGATGAAAGCATCAGATTGATCCTGACCCTCTTTATGCCCTAGTCACACATTCCCAATTCTCATGGCAATTGTGCACGACTGTACATGATTAACGAGGCTGGTGTAGTCGCAATGATACGGGATGAAAAATAAACGTAAATACATCGTCAGTAGCGCTTCGGAGGCGCTTCGGAGGCATTCGTCCGCTCCAGTTAGGTTAATACAGCGATATGACGAGGATTCCATGAATTTTCATCCCACTGACACAACGTCAGCCCCGCTAGAGCTCAGTTCACATCACGTAAGCTCCGATTGAGCCCCGTCACTTGCGCCGTCTTGAACGGGACACAGTTGGGGCACAAAGGGATACATCCTTGTCAGTCGTCCTCATAAAGCTTTCAGGATTGAGCCTTGATCAGCTCGACTGAGCTCTGTACATGCCACGCTAATACCGTTCTCTTTAGGACTGCATTAGGCTTCCGTCCCGCTATACTGAGAGCGGCGATTCTCCACGTTCCCCGCCGTTCATCCACGACTATACAACGCTGATCCAGACCAAGTAGTGCATGCACCATGACCAAAGCAGGTTCTATCAGGATTATGACAATCGTGCACAATCGCCATGAGAAACGGGAATGTGTGACTGGGGCTTTAAGGTGTTCTCACACCAACCACATTTAGTGCACACCAAAGAAGTTTTGGCCCAGGGTTTGGTACGTTAGTATCAATGTGAATGCAACCACCGCACTTTGGTGCTCACCAAATCAGTCGGTCTGAGACCTCCATGAAGAGGTGGTCTGGATCCGCTCCATCTCCCTACATTTGGTGCGGTTTCACTGGTGTGAAACAAAGTGGTCTGAACAGATCTACTTTTGATGCATTACTTCCTGTTAATCCCGCGGTTGAATCTTTTGCTTACTCAATTTGTTGATTTGTTTATTCTGGTTGAGGATTACGATGATTTACGAGGGTCCAGAAGGTCGCTGATGCCGTCTCAAACACGATAAAAAAACACATTTGAAGGAAAATGTAGAAGAGAGCAAAACGTAAACATTGGTTGTCTGGTGTAGGAAATGGTTACCATGGTAGCCTCTTCTTCGTTCTCCTCCGTAGCAGGTTTGGTAACCAGTTACATGCATATCGCCCCCTGCTGTTTCAAACTGAGTAAATAGGCTACACAAGTGGGCCCGGGCACGGTTCGATATTGCAAGAGTGAATGCAAGCCAGCGGGGGAGGGGGGCGAACCACACCTTAGTACGGTTTGATACAAGTGGGCCTACTGTGAAAGTGCCTTTAGACAGTACTTGGGGAAGTTTATAGACCTCTGCTTCCCCAGGTCATGACTCTGGCCTCCACCTGAAGGCCTCAGCGAGCTGGCAGCTTTCTGAACAGCCAGATCTCAGAAACATTCGAGTCCTGAGGGCGAAAAACAGTTAAAACAAATGATGAATAGTTGAACCCTCTCTCTTTATTTACAGAACAACAGTTAACCTTTAAAACCACAGAAACAGATCATCATGCAAATTCTGCCGAAGAAACCGTTCCACCTGCAGCGATGCAAATGTAAGGATCTTTTTTTTATCTTGTGGTCACTGAGTTTGTGTGCGAGGCCAGACCGTGTTTACCAGCTAACACACACATAAAGCCTCCTCCGTGACTAATTGAGCCAAAGTGTTCCTCATAAAATAATCCACTGCATCGAACAAACACTCAGCAGCAGTATAAAACATTTCAGTAAGGCTGCTCTCTGACTCGCACTGGGGGAGGAAAATGGGATTTTAATGCAGAATCAAGATATTTAAGGTTTTTTAGTCCGACGATTAATATATCTCCTGACTTTATCCTTTCAGTTTAAGACTTTAAAGAGTAAATACTGCCTAAGTTTGTTTCAGGAATTAGCCTGCACCCATGCATTTGCAGCATTCCCATGAGCTGATTGTGTACTCTGCAGTTTAATTATTTAATCTGCTGATTCTGCCTCGTCAGGACTTTATGGAATAACAAGGACACTGTGTCAGAGACTGAAGCACCAGCCTCATAAAGGATGTTCGAGCAGCTCACATGAATATTCATCCTGCACAATAATTCCTTTAAATACAGCTCCATCCTTCATGGAGGTGCTTGGTTAGTTTGCAGGACTATTTTTTTCTTAAATTAAAGTTTCAGCATCTGATTTGTGCTGTTTCTCATTATTCCTTCATATATTTAAATCTTTGAAAACTTGTAACTCTTAAAAACATTTAGATTTAATTTCTACTTTACTTTGATCAATTGTTTAAAAGTTAAAAAGACAAGGCTGCAGGTCGATGGTTTACTTTCCAAAAGTTTTCTCCTCGTATGTGTGAATAACAGCAGTTCAGGCCGCAGGACTGATAATCGACTGATAACATATGTGAACCACACTCAGTGCCATAAGAAGATTCATGAGAAAAGGAAAAGTGTCTCAAACTCAGAAGAATTGAATCTGATGTTAAAGCCAATGACTTAACTGTAGACCTGAGACATGTGCTTAAACCTGAGATCAAAGACTGGAATGAAAATTACATTCATTTTTATTGTCTCAGAATTATTTATCTTTTACACACACACACATATGTATATATATATATATACATACATACATATATATATATATATATATATATATATATATATATATATATATATATATATATATATATATATATATATATATATATATATATATATATATATATATATATATATATATATATATATACATATACATATATATATATATATATATATATATACATATATATATATATATATATATATATATATATATATATATACATATATATACATATACATACATACATATATATATATACATATATATATATATATATATATATATATATGTATATATATATATATATATATATATATATATATATATATATATATATATATATATTCTGCCTGCTCATTTATATGTGAGTATTCCAACTTTAAAAACAAAAATTATCCTTGCCTTATAAAAAATAACAACTTTTCCTGAAATGTTTGTTTGTATCAAGAAATGCTAATATTTGATCCTTGTGAAATTATACGAAGAAATAATTTTCAACAAAAGAAATAAGCACAGAGACAGGCATCTCATTACATCCCATACATATATATATATATATATATATATATATATATATATATATATATATATATATATATATATATATATATATATATATATATATATATATATATATATATATATATATATATATATATATATATATATATATATATATATATATATATATATATATATATATATATATATATATATACATATATATATATAAACATTCAATATTTAATTTAAAAACTCAAGGACACGGTACAGGAAAAAACAAAATAAAAAAAATAATAACAACTCTTTAAAATTTAACTGGATAAATGAAATTTTAAAATATCTGAAGAAAGATCAGCCAAAACAACGTAGTGATTCATTTGAGAGGAAAAACAAATAAATGAAATATTCAAGGAGAATAATTCTTACATTATTTTAAAAATAGAACATGAGAGAAGGGTCCTGTTTAAAGTAATTTTCCTTTAAAGTGGACTCGTCTGTGTTTTGGGTTTGAACTTCCTCACGACCTCTTCACCCCTCTTCAAGATGGCAGCCACTCTGATGCCTGTCTGAGTCAATAGGCGGGTCTATGTGTGTACATCTATGATGGGTCTGATCTGCAGGAGCAGGAGCAGAGACTCCCTCTCAGCAGGAGTCTGATCTGCAGGAGCGAGGAGTCCTGCTCCTTTGAGCTCAGGAGGAGGTCCTCCATCGATCCAGATTACTGCTGGTTAGATAAAAGAGGAGGAGGCGCTGCAGGAGGTCCATCCCTGTCCACCCTGGAGTCTCCCTGTCCGCTCCGAGGTGCTCCTGCTTCCTAAATGTCCTAAAAAGGTGCTGCTGGTGAGCTCTGCCCGTCTCCATGGACATTAATCCTCCTCCTGCTCCACACACACGCTCGTGCACGTGGGCTCCTGTCGATTAGCCAGCACTCTCCCATGACCCTTTGCTCCCGCCCTCACCAGGAGGGATTGTGGGTAACGGGCTGGCACAGCACGGCTCTAATTTAATGAGCCCGACGGGTTGGTGTGCTCGTGTGTGTGTGCTCCGTCTCCCAAATGTTCCCAAGTCGGAGCAGTAATTGGTCCTTGACTCGTCGCTCTGGATCTGCTCGGAGGAGTTCAGCCTGCTCCTGCTCCTCCTCCTCCTTTTTTTACTGTGTCCTGTTTGTCTTCCTCCTCTTCCTCCTCTTCTCCTGACTCCTGTAAAGTCCACCATGACCTTTTTACAGAGTATTTATATAACAGAGTAAACGTCCTGTTAGACTCTATCTTGATAGATTTTGTGTCTTATACTTTATTTAGAATTTCTTTGAAAAAGGAGAAGCTCCCTAATCCAGCTTTATATTCAGCATTATGGCAGTAGAGGACTTTCTATTCTATTCTATTCTATTCTGTTCTATTGTAAATGCGATCTGAGGGCAGAGGTCTTTGCACCTGTCTTTCTCCTCCTCTTCCTCCTCATTATCCTCTCTCTCCTCTTTTACCAAACAGACTTTCTCAGAGCACCTGATCCTCATTCACTGCTGCAGTGATTTGATTTGAGCGTAAATACTGGCCCATGAAAACTGCTCAGAGATGGTCAGGCCTAAACCTGTTCAACTCCAGTACTCAGATTTAGGTATTCCAACAAAACACAAGAAAAAGTGAACTATTAATGTAGAAATATAGTCATGCTGCTCATTAAATTAAAGGGACTGTGAGGAGTTTCTAAGTAATTACAAAAAGTCTCCCTTTTAGATATATGCCTGATGGAAATACACACTTTAAGATGAGTTTATAGCATCAAAATAGGTTATCTATAAATGCTATTCCTTAGCTTCACGGTCGGGTCGGACAGGGCTGGACTGGCCTGGATACTCAACTTCAGGAACAAGACAATTAAAACTAGAGCAAATTTATATTATTCAGACACGTCTTAGAGCACCGGGCTGTAAGTAGAGATATATAGCCGGCTACAAAACTACAATACTAAGTTTTCCAAAATTGCTTGTTGTCACACATCAAAAACTACCGCTACGTAACTAGAAAGAGGTACATTACCTCGTGGCTTTGCATCCTGTAAGTTGTTGAAAAAAGAAGTTGTAAAGCAATGCAGAGTTCTGAGGAAGGTCTGAGCTGCATTTATTAGCATCACAACAAACACACGCTTTGGCTTGGGTCACGTCTTTTGGTGCGTTCCAGTTGTAGTCAGAAGTTGGAATTTCCGAGTTCCAAGTAGGAAACTGCAACTGGAACGTCCCCTGAAGTCTGAATTTCCTACTGGGAACTCGGTGAAACCTCGCCACCCCTGAGTTGACAATGGAAGATGGATGCCCCCAGTGTGAACAGTTATTTAGCTCCTGTAATAATCCATTTATTTGCACTTCTGACTGGGGTGTGTCGCTCTAGATCAGCTGTATACATAGTATTGTTAGACTTATATTTACAAAAATGCTGCCATAGTGATAATCACATTCTTCATACAACAATGCAGGACGTGCTAACAACAGCTAACAATAGCCTGGTAGATCGGCATGTTTTTTTCCGACTTCAACTGGAACGCCGATAAGTCGGAGATGATGTCACTCCCAGTTCTGAGGTTACTGGAACGTAGCATTACGACTTTCGGCGCGCGTGCTCATGGGTAGCAGAGTCTTAATGTCACTGGGAATAGATTCTCCTCATGGCACCTTTAAACAGGAAATTTTCAGCTACACAGCCATATAAGACATTTTTACACACACCAAACACAACATCAACACGAAGCGAGCAATGCTTTTTTTTTTATTCTTTCATAGTCAAAAACTGCCATAGATAAGAATAAGATAGAAACTGTTGTAATTGGGTGTAATGAACACCAAAGTGACCTAAAAGTGAAATCTAAAGTTTGGTATGTCAGAAATGTCAAATGGGACTAATGGAGCCAAACTGAGCCAAGACTGGACCATTCTGTAGTAAAACCTCTCTAACTTTGCTCTGCATCACTTTATCAGACTCAAACTTGGCAGAAGTAATGTTCACATATTTTCACATTCATTCATAGAGTTCTAAAGCTGCAGCTGCATCATTCCAAAGAGATATTCACAATAAAAACTTGTTTTTTAAAGGCGAGGATGAAATGTTCAATTGATTCTGACTTCTATCTTCATTTACTCTGTCCCAGTAACACATATACTGATAATTCACATCTGGACAAATCTCTCAAGTGTTACTTTATTATGACACCAGAATCATTCAAACAGACCTTGTAGTTGCAGAGATACAGGAGGAGGAGGAGGAGAGTGAGAGCTTCAGTGTGGCTGTTGTTCTTCATTGAGCTTCAGTGGATTCACCTTCAAATGAAAAATGAAGCCGATGTGCTTTTCCTTCCTGTTTCATTCACGCTGAGTCAGTAACGACCTGTTCTGTCTCCATATTATCTTTAATTATGACTAATTTAGGAAACAGCTAACGGATGGTTATCAGAGCAGGAGGAGGAAAAGAGAAATCAGCTGAAGGTGTTTTTGTTGTTTGTGTAATTATCTTGAAGTCTGTTTCCTCTAAATCAGCACATTGTTTGTTTCTTATGTTTCTTTTTTCTTTTCCTCCTGTTTTAGTCATTTACAGTAAAATAAACACCTGGCTTGTTCTCTTTTTTAGATAAATTCTGCACAGATAAAGATTAGTTTGACTTTTGAACACCGAAATCTTCACACTTTAGTCCTTACAATAAACTTCTACATGTCTGTAAATATGCTTATCAGCTGCCCTCTACGGGTTAAAACAAACCACTGCAGTTTAAATCACCAATTCTGTCTTTATTGTTCATTTTTTAACAGTTTTTCCTTCATTAAAAAGTTTAAGTTGAGTTCTTCTTTAGTTGCCAGTATCTTGTTAAAAGATAAAATGTAAATCATTGCAGATTTTGTTATCAAGAATGCTATTTTAGCTTTTTTTCTTGTACTGCTTTTACACTAAAGTTAGCGAGTCAATGCGAGCTAACTAATCTAATCGGCAGCAGACGAGCTGCGTGGCTGTTTTTCTTTCCTCTGGTTCATCAAGCTGATGTAGCCACGACAAAACATGTCCACGTAAACAATAGACAAGAGCAACATGGACGCGTTGGTCAGCTGTTTTCTGCACATTGTACTTTGGTTCCTTTTCAAAATCCCAGCTCAGACTGAACGACATTCAGTCTGAGCTGAGCCCTGATGATACAAAACTTGTTGCCAAGTCTGTAAAGAGTCATGAAAGTTACAGATGGGCGCCATATCATGCCGTGGGCACGTCACACCGTTACACCGACGTCAGCCCTGTTGAGACGTTCCCACTGAAGCCGATCGAAGACCCGGTTCAAAATGTCAATGAGACCTTTTCAGACTGCCGACAGAAGCCGATTGTTACCAGGTTTAAACAGGTTTTTTTGGCCAGTGTGAAAATGGTTTAAGGTTGGATTGGTAGCGTAGGCACCAGGTGATTTGGACATAGAAGTGCGGGTACAACAGGAGGGCTGGCAGTGGGGAAGGTGAAGGTTTATAATGCCTTAGGATCGGAGTGAATCTTCTCTGGGACTCTGCAGACCTGCAGAGGTGCACACCTGCCTTTCTGCTGTTGCAGAGGTAGTTGAAGCTAGCTTGATCCTCTTCTTGTGGCTCAGGTGAGGGCAGGGCCGCCCACAGAAACGTGAGGGTATGGCCCCACCCCCTGCTGTTACGTTAGTGTCCTGCAGGCTGAGGTTGTTGGAGGGCTGGATCGGTTCACGTCTGACTCACATCAGGCCTCCTGTGCTGCACGTTGTTACGATTCTGTCCACCCTGCAGAACCTTTAGCAGGAGTGAAGCCACGAGTTATTAAAGCAGAAAAATAGAAGATAGAGGCTAAAATAATGAATCTTGTTTGACTGTATTTACCACAGAAATGAGAAAAGAAAGAACAGAAAGACCTTAGGTGACTGCATTTCTTCTTTTTTCCATGTCGGATAAATTCAGATCAGTGTGGTGAAGTGTAAAACAGCAGCAGCTCTTGATGTTTCTGAGGGTGTATGGTTTTCATGTCATTGCTGTAAGATCAGAGATTATTCACTTTAATCATTCCCTCTTTATTAATTAATAAAAGATGTTTTCTGTACTTGTTCTGGTCTGTTTTAATCAGACTGAAGCGTTAATCATCTCTGCTTAAACACAAAGATGCTGTAGCATCAGACTGTTTAATAAGAGGAATCATTTAGGAGGGATAAAGTTATTTTAATCAGATCTTTAATGTTTCATATAACTGTAAACCCTCTTCAGAGTGTGATCTTCCATTTCCTCATATATAAGCTCTAACAGGTCCTCGTCTTTCCTCCCTTCACTCATTTCCAGTCTGTCTCTGGTATGTTTGCTCCTGGTGTTGACCTCTCTCTTCCTCCACAGCCATGCATCTGTTCGGCCTGAACTGGCAGCTCCAGGAGAGCGAAGGCTACGGAGCTTTTGAAAACGGAGGAGGAGGAAGAGACACCACTCCAAACACCTTCATGGTCTCCACAGACAATGGTGAGTTCAGGCTCTGACTCTGGATTCTTTCTTCTCTCAGCCGAGGAGAAGTTTGAAGCAAAAGGTCAAAGTTCGTTCAGCTCAGAGCAGAAACATCCGTGATGCAACAGGAGCGCTCAGGAGCTGGAGCTCCGCTGCAGGCTCCTGTTGGAGGATGTTCAGACATGATAGCTGAACATTAAACAGGTGACTACATTATTTCAACAGTAAACTCTGTTCATGTTGTTTTTTCTGTCCCTGTAGGTAAAATGTTTCTTGTAGAGAACAACACCATCGACACAGGAGAGGTGGACGTGGGCAGGAGAGCCTTACAGGACGTCCCACCAGGTTAGATACTCTTTCTTTTCTAAATAAACGTGTTGGTGGGCGTCACTGTGGGGCAGCAGGTACAGACCTGCAGCCTGGGTTCTCTCCGGCACTTCAACTTCCTCACACTGACCAAAAACATCTTTTCAGGTTGATTGCTGACTCTAAATTGCCCTTCATTATGAATGTGAGCACCATTGTCTGTCTGTATATGTGGCCCTGTGATTGGCTAGAGACTGGTTCAGTGTGTACCCCGCCTCACACCCAGTGTCAGCTGGGATAGGCTCTCAGGATGTCAACGCTTACAATTTTTTCTACACGTGTACACGTGATTACAAACCGACATGTACCCGGTTACACATCAGAGATTAAAGATATTTTTTTAACGCAGCTGCACCATATAACCACTAGAGGGCTCTGTCTCCTTGAGAATACCTCCTTATTCCATTAAATCAAAGACTTTACAGAAGTTATCAGACAAAATCCTTTATTCAGCAAGTAGGCAATCAATCTTACCATTAAATTTTACTTATGACAGAAAGTAAAACGAGCTGAAAATAAAACCATTTATAATTATGACAGAGAAGAAAATGTACAAGTGAAAGCTGAAAAAGGTTTAACCTTCTTTTTTTATTCATTGTTTTAACTTTTGCTCACTATTGTGCAATATTCTTTTAAAACTTAAAGTCAAACTGCATCCCTCTTTCACAACAGGAGCCACGTCTGAATTTTAATGTCTCATAGTCAACGTAATCTGGAACTGGAGAGAGAAAGAAACTTAAAAAGAAGCCAAAGTAAGCTGTGATAGGAAAAACCTTCATCTTTATATGTACAAAGTTAAAAAAGTAGAGGGGGACTCTCAGAATTATGCACTAAACTGTCTGAAAAAATGTGTTTTCTTCGTCCTCTTTAGACGTGAGGATTTGTGATCAGGTCGAGAAAAGCCGACAGAGCACCAATGAACAATATAATGAACAACAACACGTAATAATACAGACAGAAATAAACAGTTTTTGTCTTCAGCTGCAGACATTTGCGTCTGGAGAAGATTATGAACGCTGTGCTCAAACACAACAGCAGCAGCAGCGTCTCTCCCTCAGACTTGTTCAGGTGTTTCAGGTGGTTTGGCATGTACCCGTGCTGCTGGTATATGCCAGTTTAGCCTGACATAGCTGACACTAAACAGGATTTACACTGGCAGTTTATTTGAAAAACTGCCACACAGTGCTCCGCTTGATGTTCGCCGCCATTGCGTCTCCGAAGCAACCTGAAGTGACGCTGCACTGGCTGTGGCGCAGTTCTTTATATTAATGTAACATTGCGCCCCATTCATTTATATATATATACAGATAACTGCACTAGTGGGATCATTTAGGTGTGTAGTTGGTTAATATTATTATCTACAGCTTTAAGGCAACATTGTCACCACTAAAATACTGTATATATCAGTGAGAAATGAACGAGGAGGAGGAAAAATTATGTGTAAACGGTTATTGATTTTTCTAAACAGGCATGATTTGTTATCTGTGTACTCGTTTACACGTGTAGATGTTGACACCCCTAATAGGCTCTACCCACAAAAGGGATAAGCGGTGTAGATGATGGGTGGATGGATGTGCTGTTCGTCACATTCCCTGTTGGTTTGTGGGTTTTGTGAATTTTATACAATTAAAACAAAACTTTAACAACACAGTGTATTCATCCATCAGTACAGTGTTTGTTTTACAGCCTGCTACTATAGTGACGGGAGGGTTTTGTCCTAAACTGATCATCATTACAGTCACAAAATGTCAGTTTGTCAGTGCAGATTTGTTTCAAATGTAAATACACGACTTTTTGATCTTGTTTTAATGAAATAAAAATGTAATTATGTGTCCGTGTTGAACCAGTTTAGATCAGAGAGCATTTGATGTGTGATTGATTAAATAGAAAACTGTGATTTAATGTTTTATCGTCTCATTAAAACTCGTCCTGATTCACTGGTTGTTTTTTTATCCCAGGTGTGTTTTGGAGATCTCAGCTGTACATCGACCAGCCCCAGTTCCTAAAGTTCAACATCTCGGTCCAGAGAGACGCCCTCGTCGGGGTGTACGGGCGCAAAGGCATACCGCCGTCACACACTCAGGTGGGTCGCCGAGGCGTTGGGATTATTTATGTCTCAGATTAAAGCCTCCTCATCAGTCTGAGCACTCTCTGACAAACTGTCCTCCTGGAAGAAGAAGAGCAGGACTGAAGTGTGGATTAAATCCATCCTCTCCTCTGCTATTGATTGAAATGTCCCCACCTGACAGAGACGGGAAAGGGGGCGGGGCCAAAGAGCAGCATTAATGGACTGCAGAGAGCGAGGTGACACATTTAATGACCGCCTGAAGGCTGAGCGACAGTTGATCATTCAGCCACACAGAGGCTCATGTTTTAATCAGAGGGAAAAGGTTTATTAACAGAAATGCAAATTTAGCATCATATCTGCTTTAAATCTTTAAAATGACCGGCCTGATGTAAACTATGTGTCACTTTATTAAATTATACAGCTGATTTGTTATCAGTGCACACACAAGATAAAGTGTACAGTCTTTACATTCAGCAGGGCTCTACCTGACTTTTAAAAATCTAATTTAGACTTTTAAAGCTCACAGAAAGAAAGACTAACTCATTTTTGCTCTGCAGACCAAACTGTAATAAAAAATTCAGAATGTTGTTTTGTTCTATAACACACCTATTAGTTAACATGAAACTTTTAGAGTTGCAGATCCTACTCTGTTCCTGCACATTTTTTACAGAAATCAAGAGAAAGTGCTGAGTGTGCAGCATCACCGAGTGCAGCCAGCATGATTCTATAATCCACACTGATGTTAGTGAACGGGGACGATGTAAACCAGGCATGAGGAAAGAAAACCACAGGAGCAGGACTTTTATTCTGCCACACATGTCCAGAAACAAGCTGAAATGACAAGAAAAAGTCTGCAGTAAACACCTGGGTTAAGCTTTACAGTGTCAGTATCAGGCAAAAAATAATGTAGACGTTAACACTGGCGCTAAGCTCATTGTTTGACTTTTTTCTCAGCATGTATAATCTAATAAACATTTCTCATGTCCTGCCTTAATCCTGACAACGTATTTGTTTTTAATAGAATGTTCGTTTGTTCTTCATTTGCCACAGAGTGAAACAAGTTCATTTACTGATTAAACATAAATCACACAAACCTATAAACACAAACTGAAGACGAAGCATGAAAGGGAGACAGAAAAAGAAAAGTAAGCAAGTACATGAACACATAAATAACACCTGAAGTGTAGAGTAATGTGGCAGACCTGAAGATCTCCCGGATATGAAACCTAAATTATACAGATGTTCCCTGATGTATCCACTACATAATAAGAGTAATAAGAATAAAAGCATCTTTTCATTTGGCCTCTGGTGATGGGGTAAAGAGAGGTGAAATAAAAACAGGGGAAAATATTTTCTTATATATACAAATGTGTATTTATATATAATTACAGCTTAAAAATATAAGTATAAATAATTGAGGACAGCCCAGTCTGCACAAATATTTATACTCAATCAGTCTACAGTTTCTCTTCTCCCTCTAGAAAATAATAATGTGAATTAAAATAAATGAATAAATAAACAAACAAAGATAGGACATCATATTATTAAGAATTTCCAATTCTGGTTCTGGAATTGTACCATTTCAGTCACATTTTAAGTCTTCTATCATTTTTATTTTCTTGTTTTTCATGTAAAAACACTAATTGGGCATCTCTTATTTAGCTAAACTGGAAACAATGACAGTTATACAAACAGAAACAGCTGCTCAACAAATATTTGGGTCTTAAAAAACAGGTTATGAAGACAGAAAAGTCAAATCTGCAAAGTATAATCTTCAGTAGAGTTAAAGATTGATCAGGACTGATGACACTCATCATGACATGTTTTTACTTATTGAAGCTTGATGAAGATTTCTAAGATGTGATGGATGAAAAGTGTCTGTAACGAGGGTCATGACCTTTTCTGCAGTTCTCTAGTGAAGAGGACGAGCGTGAGGACGAGTCTGATGTTAAATCAGAGCACAGTGTTGATGGATGAGCCTGCTCAGCCTTCTCTGAACATCTCTGAGCCACATGAGGCTGCAGGAGCCCTCTGCCTTTCTGATTCATAAGAAACAGCAGAATTGTTAAAAAATGGGCCTCATGATGTTAAAACTGTTCGGTCTCCTTTGTAACTTTGTCAGTGTGTGTAGGTCAAGTGCTCCGTGGATCTGGAGTTCATAATGAAGCAGATAAGCTTCTTAGGGACAGAAAGCATCCCTTTAATGACTCCTCTTACATCTCTGTGTGGCAGATCGTCTCTTCTATCGAGGGATTAATCCACTTATCTGTGAGCGACGGCCTCATACGAAGGCGTCCCTATCACGGCTCAACGTTAGCACTTTAGATAAGAGCGTGTGTGAGTGGAGATGTCCTTGTCATAACCCCATCTCAGATCGCGTTTCTTTGAGAGCTGATTGTCGTATCGCACCATGTGCAACTCTTAAGGCTGTAAAAGAGCGAGACTGTTAAAGAGTTAACCTCCATGACGCTGCTTTAAGGGCCCATCACCGTGTTAGAGGAATATTTAGAAGCTTTTTCAGATGAGGAGTGACTTCAGAAACTTTCATTCATATTCACAAGACTGAGTGACCGTGAGAGTGACTGATGGGCATGCTCGCATGAGACTCTCAAATGAGACTTCCTGTTTGTTCTTATGCTGCGTTCACACCGCAAGCCACCCAGCTACCAAAATCACGTCGCCCACTGACATAGCATCGCGCGTCCATAAATACCTCGTTTTGGTCACCGTTGCCGTCGCTCGGTGACGTCACATCCGCTCGAGTTTCACCGTGATCATATCATATATCATATAATAGGATGTATAAGCGGACATTATTCCAGCTGCATACTTCTCATTCACTTATCAACCACAAAACACTGCAGCTGATGATGCAGCAGCATCATCTGTGAGTTTACCGCGATCCGTTTAGGCCGAACTAATGTCCTCACTGACTCATGTTTCCACACAGCCATAAATTGTTACTCTGTAGTCCGGATGAATAACTGTCCGTCACAGGCACTGTCACACATGCACAACCCG
Organism: Scarus forsteni; assembly: GCA_036419115.1. Taxonomy (NCBI): domain Eukaryota; kingdom Metazoa; phylum Chordata; class Actinopteri; order Labriformes; family Labridae; genus Scarus; species Scarus forsteni. The sequence continues at coordinate 2,347,201 of JAZDUH010000490.1, forward strand.
CTGATTGGCTGTTGCCGCACAGCCACACACGACATCGCCTGAAAAGATCAACTTTTTTTACGTTGACATCACACAACAAGCTATGTGGTCGTGTGAAAAGTAGCTGTTGCATCGCGGGAGGGTTAGCCCCGCCCCATCGCAGCTATGCATTGGCTGTGTCCAAAATGGCATACTATCGTACTACATACTACATACTCATGTGTATATACTGTATACTACATACTATAAGTATGATTAGGATGCCAACCGTTCATACTGTGGTATACTGCTAAGTTTCCCATGATGCATTTCAAACCTCCGATAACAGAAATCTGAAGCACACCAGGCTATCAAATATCTCTGTTGATTCACCACATTTGAAAGTTCAGAGAGCATTTCAGGCGAGAAAGTCACCACGTAGAATACCAAAATGTGGTCATATGAGCCATAAAACGCACGGATACAAATTTCAATTTGACATTTCGGACATTCGGCTTTGCGCCCCATTATGCTATCGAAGAAACTTCCGGTCGGCTCCAAAACAAGAGCCCATTTACAAAAGTGTTAAAGAACTAATAGGAGAAAATAAAAGATGCTTTTATTTTGAAAACGGAAAGTTTGCTTGTGGCTGATTTTTAGCTGAATGCCAGTCGGTCTTGCATGGCGCAATGCATTATGGGGCTCGGAATGCATTATGGGGCATTTGAATTTGACTAGTATGCCCACCTCGCATACTTAAAATGTTTTCCGATATAGTATACATCTGGTATGGTGTGAAAAGCGGCTGTCGCATCAAGGGAGGGTTAGCCCCGCCCCATCGCGGCTGTACATTGACTTTGCATGGAGAGTGATCACTGAGGTAGTACAAGTAGCGTCCGGTGTGAACGCAGCTTTAGAGAGTTAAAACCTCTCAGCTCAACTGTTTTCCTGAGGTCAATAAATTCAGGATATTTAATGTGTTAAACACACAACAACCTGTCGCTTGTTTCTGTCAATGTTTAATGATTCAGAAAAAATAGCAAACAAACCAAAAGAACTGATATTTTCTTTGTGTGGGTTTTAAAGGTTTGAAAGGTTAAAATTATTATTATTATTGCCATCACTTTTTTATTTTCAATAATTAACCATTTAGTGATATGATGATTTATGTATAAAATCTGTCATTAACCAAAAAAAAGATTTTTTTGTGTGTTTGTCAAATTCGTTATCATCTATTTTAATTAATTTTTGCTATTTTATTTACGCATATTTATGCATTTTCTAATTCGTTTTGTCCCAAATATTTGTGCATGTTTATGTCATCAAGTTATCAACTGTTAGCTTTTTGAACCTTTAAATCCTACAACAAGAACATATCTGGGTTTTAGTTTTCTCTGTTTCCTGAAATTGTAACCGAATCAAACTGTGATTGGATTTGTTCAGTTTTTTTAAAACATTAAATATCTCTGAATTTATTGATGACCTTTGCCTAAAGGTTGAGCTGGTAGTTAAAGGGTTAAATCAGAAAAGAATAATCGACACAATGCAGAGAAAGTCAAGCCATTTGTATTGAAATAATAAATGTTATTTTTCCCTGTCCCTCCTGCAGTATGACTTTGTGGAGCTGCTGGATGGCAGTCGCCTTATTTCCAAAGAAAAACGAGCTCTCAGCGACATCGACGCAGGACACACACACGATGAGGAGTCCACCACCGGAGCCAGACACGCTCGCTCCGTGAACCTCTACGAAGCCGGATTCATCCAGTACCTGGACACGGGGATCTGGCACTTGGCCTTTTACAATGACGGACGAAACACAGAGCAAGTGTCTTACAACACCATCGTCATCGGTGAGTTTAGTGCTGTTTACTGTGGGTGTGTAAAACAAAGACACGTCCCTAAAACCCCAGAACAAAGTCCAAAAACATGTCCAAAAACATCTGATTATAGACAAGTCTGCAAAAACAAGGCTACACCTTACTGGACAATAAACGTGAGAATATACTGTTAGTAAAAAGAGTGAGAGAAAGAGTGAAGAATGAATATCACAGATATAAGACATTTTATTAACAGCTTTAGGTCATGGTGATGTCCTGTTCTGGCCATTGTAAGATTTAACAGTAATTATTTAATCCTGATTATCTAACTCAAATGATTACCCTTTACTAAAGCCATGTGAACTTTAATGCATTCTTTGTAATAGTGTATTTTTATAATGAAGAAAAATCACATTTACAGTCCTACTCATCATTATTGGCACCCATGAAGTTGAAGTACACAATGTGACAGTACAGTCCTTCCAAACCTCTCTAACTTTGCTCTGCATCACTTTATCAGACTCAAACTTGGCAGAAGTAATGTTCACATATTAAGGTTTGTAAATTATACTTCATTAGCTACTATGATCATGCAGTCATATTTAGAATAGGCAGTTTTAATTGCAACCACGTAAGCCTACAAGGAAAAGAACACCCTACCAACAATTAAGCATGGTGGAGGTTCCATAATGGTTTGGGGCTGCTTTGCTGCATCGTGTACTGGAGGCCTTGACCGTATCACAGGAATCATGAAATCAGAGAATTATCAAGAAATTCTAGAGCATAATGTCCTACCCAGTGTAAGAACACTTGGTTTGAGTCGAAGATCGTGGGTCCTCCAGCAAGACAAAGACCCAAAGCACACATCCAAAAGCACGCAGGAATGGATGAAAAGGAAAAAATGGACTGTTTTAAAATGGCTGATTGAAAATCTTTGGTATGGCTGAAATCTGCCATTAGGGAAAAGAAACCTGCAAATGTTCAGGAAGAGTGGGAGAAAATACCAGCTGAGAAGAGCAAGAAGCTTATAGATGCTACAAGAAACATTTGGAGGCTGTCATCAGTGCCAAAGGGTGTGCAACAAAATACTGAAGAGGGGTGCCATTATTGCTGCACATGCTTTTTTCAGTTCCCTCTTTGAAAATACAATATATAACTTGTAAAAATGTTTTGTTTTTGTGCAAGAATTTTGGACCTTCAATTAAAAGATCCTGATGACATAAATTTGGTACATTTCAATTTATTTCTGAAGATAGTTATAAAGTAATGAAAATAATGAAGGGGTGCCAGTAACACTGAGCAGGACTGTACAGTATGAAACTAGAAAGAAACCTTCTTGTGCTTCTATGTGAGGCTCTTTAAGGATGTAAATAAAGGTATAAAATCAGGAGCTTATTCTCTGCCTGGAGATAAATGCTGTTTCAGACCATCCTCAGTAACAAACCTTTTCTTCTGAACCTTCTGCACACATGAGTGAAAAACACCGACGACCTCAGGATAGAATAAATCCTTTTTGACAACAACAACTGCACTAAATCAGCTTTATTGTCCACTGATCATGCTGTTTAAGGTCATAATATTAATATCTAAAGCAGCACAGTGATCAGACCCTCTTGGTTCACCTCCATCCTGCCCCTTAGAGGTGGAGCAGCAGCAGATGGAGCTGCTCTCTGAAAACAGGACCTTTTTTTATCTTTATTTTACCTGAGGCGAATGTGTGCGAGCACAGCGAGTACATCTGAGAGCCAACAATGGTGTGCAGCCGAGAGAGAAAGAGCGTGATGGAGAGAAAGGCGGAGGGGTAATTGGATGTTAGAACGTGTTGATTGGACCAACCGGTCGTAACTACGGCAACCAGAGTCTGACGAGGAAACAAAATCAGCCGCAGCACTTTATGGTTTAGCCACCTTCTTTCTTTAACGCCCTCAGACTTTTTCATACCCGCCCCTCAGCTCCCTGTGGTCCAGCTCTGTCCAGCTCCATAAAAAAACAAATTTCTTTTGAAACTAAGGTTTTTTAAAAGGCAGGAATTGACAAGCAGCTATGCAATGTGTTTTTAAAAGCTAACACAAACCTGATGTTGGAATATGACTGACTGTGAGAGTAGAAGGTCTGTGATGTTCACGCTAAGCTGTTTTAGAGTCTGTAGACCAAATAAATAAGTCAAATAAAAATAAATAAATATGGATGTAAGAGGCAGTAAATGTTCAAATTAAAACATTTAAGTGAGACTGTTTTAGAAATCGTGCTTAACTCAGCATTAAGTTTGGAACTTAAAGAAAATTGATGGTTTCGCTGCATGAAAATGAATACTGGCGAAATGACTGTGGTTTGGATGGATTTTATGGGGTGCATGGATCTACGGTTTAATGGTAAATCTATGATCGGATCTCTGGATCAAGAGATGGAGGGATTGTTGGATCTATGGATGGATCAGTGTTTGGAGCTATGAGTGGATCTAAGAATGTGGATGATGGATCTATGGATGATTGATGCATGCATAGATGGACAGATAGTTGGACTGATGAATAGATGGGTGGTTGCATAGTTGGATGGTTCTGTGTGCGGGTAATAGATAGGTGGGTTTATGGATAGATAGATAGCAGGATGTTTTAATAAGTGGATTGTTTGATGAGTGGATTTTTTGAGAGATGGATGGTTTGATGGAAGGATGTTTAATGGATGGATGTTTTACTGGGTGGATCGTTTGATGGATGGACAGTTTGATGGATAGATATTTGATGGATGGATGATTGGATGGAAGGATTTTTTGTTAAATGGATGTTTTAATGAGTGGATGGCTTGATGGATGGATAATGGTTTGATGGATAGATGTATTGATTTAGGGATGGTTTAATGGATGGATGTTTTGATGGATGGCTGGGTTTATGGATGGATGGATGGCTGGTTTGATGGATGGATGTTTTGATGGATTGAGGGTTCAATTACTGGATAGTTTGATGGATGAATGATGGGTGGATGGGTTGATGCCTTGATGGAAGGATGTATTGATGGATGGATGGATGGATGGATGGATGGGTGGTTTAATCAGTTGATGGTTTGATGGATGATTGATGGTTTGATTGATGGATGGTTTAATAAGTAGATAGTTTGATTGATGGATGTTTGATGGATGGATGCTTTACTGGGTGTATGTTTGGTAGTATATGTTTGAAGGATGGATGTTTGGTGGTTGGATAGTTTGGTGGTGTATGTTTGATGGATGGATGTTTTTCTGGTTGGATGGTTTGATGGATGGATGGTTTAATTGTTGGAGGTTTGAAGGTTGGATAGTTTAATGGATTTTCTTTGAAATTGTTGTTTTACTGGGTGGATGTTTTATGGATAGGTGGTTTAATGGATGAATGATGGTTTGATGGTTTGATGGTTTAATGGATGGATGTTTTCCTGGTTGGATGGTTTGGTGGTATGTATTTGAAGGATGTTCACAGGATGACGGAGTACACTGTTCAAACGTCTGTAAGCTGATGCGTCTCCGTCCTGACACAGATCAGTGTGTCTTTATTCAGTTGGTTATCTGTGAGCTTCATACATTCATGAGTCTGATTAAACATCCTCTGCTCTCCTCCTCTCTCCATCTCTCTCTCTCTCTCTGCTCATCAGAGTCCATCATGGAGTGCCCTCAGAATTGCCATGGAAACGGAGATTGTCTCTCAGGAATATGCCATTGTTTCCCAGGATTTCTTGGGCCCGACTGCTCTCGAGGTGAGCACACACACACTGCCACACACCGTGCCACCTGTGGGGAGGCGGTAATTGTCGGAGGTTGTTATCCGAGCAGAGAGTGTGACCCGGCTCGCTCTGGAGACTCTGCGGTGAGACCGTTCTGTCTCTGTCACGCTTTCTCTCCACCTGCATCCTCCTTTATCACAGGAAACACCCCCACCCTTCGCCTTAAAACACCTGTGGTCTCACTGAGGGGTGTTCAGGTGTTATGACCCAAAACTGTTTCATACCTGAGCCATCAATCAGACGGAAAACAGCCAGAACACACACCACAAAACACACACTGGTCAGGGGTGGTGGTTCATTTATCATCAAAACTGTCTCAGGCCCCACAGGCTGAGTCGGTCCAGATCAGTTTGAGATCTTTAAATCAATAACACGTTACTGTCCTGCTGCAGGATCTTCTCTTAGTTATAGTCTTACTCACCCAGACGATGAATTAGCCTCCTGTAAGAAGTGCTGTGATTGGACTGTGAGGTGGCACCAGACCAGCGGCATGAGCTCAGAAGACTAAACCCTGATTGATGTGTGAATCTGTGATCCTGACCCTCCTCCCCGCCTGTGTTTGCTGCAGCAGCCTGTCCCGTCCTGTGCAGCGGGAATGGTCAGTACTCTCGTGGTCGCTGTCAGTGCTTCAGCGGCTGGAAGGGCACCGAGTGCGACGTTCCTGCAAACCAGTGCATCGACATCCACTGTGGAGGACACGGCATCTGCATCATGGGCGCCTGCATCTGCAACACTGGGTACAAAGGAGAGAACTGTGAGGAAGGTAAGAAGAACTGAGGCATGTGTTGGCATTAATAACCTCCACCAGCGTGGATATGCTTTATTACTGTTTGTTTGTTTGTCCATAAATGCCAGCATGATGACTCAATGAGCCCTAATGTCCTGGTGCAGCAAAGGGTGGCTGAGCGTGGTGGAGCGTGGCGCACCCCGTGCAGTGGTAACTTGTCTTTTGCACTGCCGTGTGCAGCCGGTTTAGCAATTTGGTAGACCGTCTGCGCCAAGATGGGTGTGGCATTGCATCTGGGGGAGGGGCCAATAGATTCAGGTTGGCACAGTGACAATTTTGTACCAAAACACTGCGCTGAAGGTGCACTGAAAGCTCGCCATTTCTAACCTGGTTTATTCTCGGCAAAGGCAAAGCACGTCCTCCACATTGGGAATTTGGTGACTGGCACACATATTCACACATGTCACTAAAACCTCACAGCAGGTATTGAGCCTTGTACCATGACTGCCACTCTGACCTCACGGAGAAGACATCACAGGTGTTAAGAAAATCACTTCATTACCCCATTTTATCTCCAGGTCAAACCTCACAGAGGGCTAAATAATTTACCTAGAAACTACAGTATGAATTGGGCCATTGATATCCATATAACTGCACCAGGCTACTTTTTAGATAATTATGAACTCCTGGCTTTGAGACCAGCTGAAGCAAAAACATATTTTTATCTTAAACCAAAATAAATAGACTTTATAGGTCTCATCTTAATATACTTGTTTTTTCATTCATCAGAAATTTACCGATACAGCAGTTAAGCAGCAGCCTCTACAAGATCAAGCCATTATTGGCTGTCTGTGCATCTTCATCTACAAATACATCACTGTGGATTGATTAAATATCATATCAGACACTACTATTGCTCTGGGGACTCCAGTGTCCTCCCACAGTCTATGACCATGCTCTTTAGGGTCAGTCCAGAGCTGGGACAGACTAAATGAACAAAAGCGGTACAGATAGATGGAGTAGCAGCTCAACGGGTGTGTCTGATGGAAATTTGAATGAGGAGTGACTGTCAGCACCAGTTAACATGGTCATCAACTAAACTGTAACACCAAGTCCAACCTGATGGTGTAAGTTTAAAGATGAAATAGACAATGAAGAGGCAGTGCAGAAACATTTTATACATGTCATGGATGTCTTAGCATGTAACAAAGCATTAATGCATGATAATGTTAAGACATGCTCTCGCTGCTTTATGCTGTGAGGCTGTATTCATGCTAAGACTCACACTGCTGCACCTGGAGCAGTGTGAGTGCAGGTTAGCAGTGTGAACTTCAGCAGCACTTTTTAATGTAGTCACATGGATAAAATCAAACATCTACTAAGCCTTTATTGAATGTTAGTAAAGTCTGAATGTCTAAATGAACAGAAACAAATGTTCCTTTGTGTGAAATGCAGTCACCTTTATTTAGACTACCTGGCAGAGCATCTCAGTTACAATACCAGAACTGACAACAAACAGTGAACCTGCTCTACATGAATATATCAATTCATAAAGAGAGCAGCTCTGATTGGATCGCTCCACAACTTATCCCACCACCACCAAGCTAAGGCAGCTGTGATTGGATGTCCCTCTGAACTCATCCAACCTTTAACACAACCAAAGTAGCTGTGATTGGATAGATTCATCACTTGTCTCTACTTCCTACTTGACCATATAACTATTCCGATCGTAATTAGTAAACAAAATGAACTCTGGCCAGCAGGGGCCTCAGGGGAGGGGGCAGTCATGTATGTGTCAGCTGGTCCTTAAACAGGTGACTGATATACCCGTGCTATAGCATTATAGCTAGCTGCAAACGGCTGCAGACCACAGCAGCATCTCCTCGCTGCAGGATGTGTTTCATTATCTCCGGTACATGTAATAAGCTGCAGGTGTAATTCCTGTGTTAAAGATTAAAAGGCAATAATCCCACTGACCTGCATGTAAGACGGAGCTTAAATCAGCTCTGGAGTGAAGCTGCTGACAGGTAGTGTGTTCAGATGGTGCTGCAGCTGCTTGGTAAATTAATTTACACTAATCTCTGTCCCTCACTCATACACACACCCCGCATTACTGTCCAGCTGCTGACAGGTAGCTGGCTACGAGCTGCCCGCTGCACTAATTTAATCTGAGCAGGTCGATACTAATCTGCTGTTTTCTGCTCGGACACACACAAGTACTCGCACACTCATGATGGCTGACTTCATCGGGCCTCATTCTCACATCATTCACGTCTGCACAAATGAAACACAATGATGTGAACACGCCGTGTTTACATGAAGGTGACAGTAACCAGATTAGTTTCCGATCAGTTCAATCCGCGGTCACACTAATCCTGTGAATGACAGTTTGCAGAAGGAGAGGGAGAGAGAATATGCCCCTAACAACAGAGCCTGTGTGTGTCTGTGTGTTTGGGTTAATCCCATTTACGGCTGCTGAATCCACAATTTATGTCAAAGAAACCATATGGGATTTCCACCAAAGACGGCTCAGCGCAGCGGCTTTGAGGCAGTGAAAGGGTTAATGAGAGGGGAGAGCCTGAATGTGGCCGTAAAGCTTTTTGGCCCCTACGTCACGTTAACGCCACTGCTGCAAGGTGAACTCAAAAGACATGGTTCTTAAGTCCTGAAGCGTGCTGATGTTTGTTTAATGAATCAGGTGATTTTACTTTGGATTCATTTTCCTCCCAATCATTCTTTCAGCCCAACAAAGTTTCATGGTTTGTTTTTATATAAAACTCTATAAGGTAATACTAGAAAACTAGAAGGTAGTTAGAAAGCTGAGATAGTAAAAGAACATTTCAAACTAGCTAAAGCAGAAAAGCTCTTATCCATGAGAAACTAATAACGTCTTTCAAACTGAGTTCGGTTTACCATTATCTCCACATAGACTGCCTCTTACACACTCTAGTGTCTCTCTGCCTCTTGAGCACATTCAATGTTGCCAGATTTTTCTACTGAAATAAGCAACCAGGTTGGTAAAAACAAGCCCAAAACAAGCAACCCCCAGCTGGTTATGTTCTAATATGATATAACTTGTTTTTAAAGAGAAATCTACTTTAAATGTATTTTTATTTTCATCTGCATTACATTTCAAATGCACAGTGTCATTTCTTCTTATTTGTCTCTTCATTTCCTTCTTCAACATCCCTTTGTTTGTCTGTATACAGAAGTGAAGGGAGGAGCCGCTGTTATTTATAATTCTAATGTCGATTTTTGTAACCAAACAGACATAGTCAGACTTTTATCTAAGTTTTATGTTGATCCTCTGCAGCTTCATTATGGTAAAAACTGTAACAGCTACATAAAAAATACATTTATTTCTGGCTTTAAGGATTTCTCTTTGGTGGAAACATCATTTTTGTCCCTCTTTTAACAGTAAAATTTACATTTGAGCAGTAGAAAATAGTTTGTTTAACTTCTGAATGTAGTTTATATTGGTATTACAGTGAGCATCAGATCCTCCTGGTTTGTGGGAATGGCAACTGCAATTTAGGAACAAGCCCAAAAAAAACAAAACAACCCACAACGGTCAATATTTACAGGCAACTTTTAAAAAATGAAGCCCAAAGCCCCTTATAATTAGCCTTGCAGAGCAGACCTTCCTAATTCTGAAATCCTGCTCGTCCGTCTTGCCTTCATGTCCAACGACTTCACTCAGCTAAATGCTTAATGGCCCAATCAGGGAAGAGGGACGGGAGCTGCTGATGTTAAAGTTCAAACAGGGACATACTGTAAAAAGATGCTTAAATTAGAATCGCCTACAGGAGCCCGTTCAAGAGCCCGAAACCTCCCAGCTTCACAAACACTGAGCTCTCCCTTCAGAAAGAAGAGGCCACTTTCTCCTTTTCTGTCCTGGAGTTTGTTGAACATGTTATCCAGAGACTGATCCTCATTTAGCCAGAAACAGAGAAATGTATTTCAATAAAAACATGAATTGAACTCAGCATGCACACTCTTTTCAATAAGGGCCCAGTGAATGAAGTGTTCAATACAGAAGTGGCTGAGTTAACCTCTAACCTCTTCCCTCCCCAGTGGACTGCATCGACCCCAGCTGCTCGGCTCACGGCGTGTGCATCCACGGCGAGTGTCACTGTCAGCCCGGCTGGGGCGGAGCCAGCTGTGAGATCGCCAAGGCCATGTGCCCGGACCAGTGCTCGGGCCACGGCACCTTCAACGCAGAGACCAACGTCTGCACCTGCGACCAGAACTGGACCGGACCTGACTGCTCTCTGGGTGAGTGAGGGCGGGACCAGGATCTGAAACAGCTGCTGGTGGTTTGATTTGTGAGTTTGATCGTGTTCAGACGGAGCAGCAGAGGTCAAGAGGAAGTTTAAGGTTTTCTTTTTGATCGGTTCACCCTGAAGTGGAGGTCTGAGCAAAGACTTTAGGCCTTATTGATTTTTCTCTCAGAGACTTGAAGACACCATGACCTTGACTTTTGACCTTCAGAGTGTATTTAGTTAACTCTTGAACAGGGCTGGACAGTAACAAAGTAGATTTACTTGAGTACTGTACTTAAGTACATTTTTGGGTATCTGTACTTTACTTGAATTTTTTTTGAACTTATGACTTTTACTTCACTCCATTTAAAAGACAAATATTCTACTTTTAACTCCACTACATTTCTATAAATGGCCTCGTTACTTTTAGGTACAGGTATGAAGTCAGTGGATGAAATTTATTTTCTCTTCTAAAATGTGATTTGTTCAAGTGGTGTTATCTATACTCGTGCATCCTGTTCCACACTCCAGTTCAGTTGGTGGCGGTAATGCACTTTTGAGTTGGTTTGCCAACCGCCATTTAAAACAAAGAAGAAGATGAAGACACGCATGTGCTACTGCGATCGGGCCTGCACCTGAAATCTCTGATATCAGCACTCCAATACGAGCAGTTCATTCCGATCCATTTATTTTTTTATTTAATTCAGTTGTAGAACATGCTTATGTTTTAGTTAAACACAGTGGTTATTTCGCAATTTAAAAATATATGTTTTTGTTTTTTATTGGATTTATGTAGGTTATTTTCCAGAGTCTTCAAATTTATTTTTTTAATTTTATTCTAGCTGTTGTATTGATTAATAACAAATTGGTTAGTTTTACTCACTTTTGCTGGCTTCTGTTCTCTGTTTGAGTAATTTCATTTGATCAAGCCTTTTCTTATAGTCCATACTTACTTCATTACATTCTGTAAGGTCAACAGAAAAATGTACTTTAATACTTGAGTATTTACAAAAGCAGGTACTCCAGTACTTTAACTTAAAGGCCCCATACTTTTTAATGTGTACATGCTCCCACTGGGAGACGTCATCAGGAGGCATGGTATCATGTTCCACAGTTATGCTGATGATACACAGCTGTACATATCCATGTCTCCTGATGACACAGGGCCTATTGATGCCCTTTTTAATTGTATTTTAGACATTAAATCCTGGATGGCAGAAAACTTCCTACAGCTCAACCAGGACAAAACTGAAGTTTTAATTGTTGATCCTAAGGCTCAGGGAGAGAAACTTTTATCAAAACTCCAAACCCTGTCTTTAACTCCATCCAATCAGGTTAAGAATCTGGGCGTCATTTTTGACTCTGAGCTCAATTTTATTCCACATATTAAAAATGTCACAAAAACAGGGTTTTATCACTTAAAGAACATTGCCAGAGTCCGCCCGTTTCTCTCCCGGGCTAACAGAGACGCTAATGCATGCTTTTATCTCCAGTCGTATTGATTATTGTAACGCCCTGCTTTCTGGTCTTCCAAAAAGAAACATCTCAAGTTTACAGTTATTACAGAATTCAGCAGCACGTGTGCTGACGAAGACCAGAAGGCGGGCACACATTACACCGGTTTTAAAATCACTGCATTGGCTCCCTGTGTGTTTTAGGATTGATTTTAAGGTCCTTTTAATGGTTTTTAAGTGCCTTAGGGGTCTTGGACCTTCTTATCTTTCAGAATTGCTTTTACCATATGAACCCTCGCGGACCCTTAGATCCTCTGGCACTGGCCTCTTGATAATTCCTAAAGCTCGAACACGGACTTACGGTGAGGCATCTTTCCAGCATTATGGCCCCCGTCTGTGGCTCAGAACAGCCTGCCAGGACCTCAGGGCTGCAGAGAATGTTCATATTTTTAAAAGTAGGCTCAAGACCCACCTTTTTAATCTAGCTTTTAACTAATCCCATATTTTTATGTTATTTTTATCTATATTTTTATTTTATTTATTTATATAATCTCGCCTTTTTACTTGCTATTCTTATTCTATTACTATTCATTTCATTTACTAGTATTTTATTTATTTATTTTATTCATTTAATGATTCTTAGCCTATGTAGTTTTATGTTTTTATTCCATATTTCCAGTGTTTCCTCAGCAGGGGGCTGCCTGCACTGGGGGCCGCTGTTGGCTCTGGCTGGGATGTCTCTGTCTTTGGTGGGCGTCGTCTTGGACAGGTGGGGGGTCTGCAGCAGTGTTATGTGACAGCAACAGGCCTCAGCAACCTTGGCGTACCTATGACCTTAAAAAACTGAATCGTTCACTGCTGCAAACACCTGCAGACCACTGCAGCATCATACTGCAGGATGAGTTTCCTGACCGGGCTCCTCTGTACTCAGCCACACGATTTTAAATCACACATTTTAAATCATGTTATGTGTGTGCGTGTGTATGTGTGTGTGTGTGAGTGCGTGTGTCTGGGGGGGGTATGCGTTGGGGTGGAGTTTGAATGGGGGGGTGGAGGGGGGATGGGGACTGTTTTTAACATGTATAGCACTTTGTGCTGCAGTCTTACTGTATGAAAAGTGCTTTATAAATAAATTTTGATTTGATTTGATTTGATAAAGCTAGGGTCTACGATCTGAAAACCAGTTTGGCTGTTGTGACAGATTTGAAAAACGAGCATCCTCCTTGACCTCCCTCTGTGTTCCAAGATCCTGCCCCCAGCTCGTGGTCGCCTCCTACAACACGCCCTCTGAGGAGCAATAGCCGCATAAAATATCAGCAGTAGCCTCTCCCCTTTGTAACGTCAGAGATGTGAGCCGCGGGAGCAGACGTGGCGAAGCAGGTCTGGGCGTGTAGCGCAGGCAGCTAATAAGACAGGCGGTGGAGAAAGAAAGAAGCGATTACACAGAGCTGCATCTGCTCAAACATGGTTCTGCCGTGAGACTTAACGGATGATGAATTGCTATTTGAGCTGTGATCCCCTGGCAACACGTCCAGTTTACAATGCTAACGATGCGTGGCTAACTTATGCTAAAATCTATTGACAGAGCCTACCCGCTCCAACCAACAACGTTCAGTCATTAGCCAGTATAGGCACAGACTAACCAGAGTTATTCAGCAGACATCTCCCACTGTAGTAAACAAAGCTATAACCTGTTCAACCAGGGGTGGAACGGCCGGTGCTAAAGGTTGGACAGCGGCCGGAGCTGCGGCCGTTCGCCAGCCGGCGCCCAGTGCTGTGGCCGGAGCTGCGGTTGTTTGCCATGTGTTCAACAATCCCAAATCATTCAGCAGCCTTTTCCACCGTACGATTCTCCAATGTTAAGTCTGTTGGGACCTGTATTGCTCATATTTCTTCCTTACTTCAGCCTTTTCCTCGAAACTTTTACGTTTCTTTCTCTTCGATGTGGAGGGTAACAGAAGCAGCCTCCCGGCTCCATGATGCTTCAGTCGCTGTGCAGTTAGCTGCTCACCGGTATATGAGGAAGGAAGTGGGTTGGAGGTGGGACGGTGCGGAGCAGGGGAGACAGGGGATTGGATGGACTCACGGACCAATCGCCGGTTCGGATTGGTCAACTTTTATGCTGCTTTGCAGCGGATATACTGAATGGATTTTTTTCATTCTTTTTGGTCTTTATATTGCGTAGATCAGACCATAGGACCATAATGGCCTTATAACCGGTGTTATTAAGATGTACCAAGCTTCCAAATCGTAGACCATAGCTGTAAGTAAAAATTTGATTGAGCAACTTTTACTTTTATTGTAATAGTATTTGAACGTTAGTATTTATACTTTGACTTGAGTACTGGCATTGAGTACTTTGTCCACCACTGCTCTTGAGTCTTAAGGTGCGTTCACACCGCAAGCGACCTAGCGACAAAAGTCGCATCGCCCACTGAGGTAGCGTCGCGCGTCCATAAATAGCCTACCTGTTTGGTCGCCTGGCGTCGGACGTCGGTCGGTGACGTCACGTCCGCTCGAGATTTACCGCGATCGTATCATATATCACATAATAGGGTGTATAAGCGTACATTATTCCAGCTGTGTCCTTTTCACTCACTTTATCAGACACAAAACTCTGCAGCTGATGATGCAGCAGCATTATCTGTGAGTTTACCGCGTCCGCCTGCAAATGTCCTCACTGAGATTAGTTCCGCCTATGCGAAGTCTTCCGCTCTGTAGTCCGGATGAATAACAGCACCGTCCACACGCACACACACCGCTGATTGGCTGATGCTGCACAGCCACGCATCCATCGCCTGAATAGATCAACTTTTTAACTTTGACATCGCGCGACGAGTGAAGTGGTCGTCTTGTCGCCAGCTGTCGCATCGCGGGAGGGTAAGCCCCGCCCCATCGCGGCTGTACATTGACTTTGCATGGAGAGTGATCGCCGAGGTAGTCCAGGTAGCGTCCGGTGTGAACGCACCTTAAAGATGTATCATTCAAAAGAAAGGGATAAACAGATCAGTGTTATTTCATGTGATGGTTGTTAAGCCAGGGATACACTTGAGGCTAACAAACCTTTACTTTTTTACTCCAAAGTCTGAACGCTGCATTTGTTTTACGCATTACTTTACTTATCCACACCTAGAAGAGAAGAGCGTGACCTTGACTTTTTGACCTTAAACACTCCAAATCACCTCCTCGAGTCAGAGTGGACGGTTGGAAAAATTTAACAAGGTGTTGTTGAGGTTTTATGTGACAGCAACAGGCCTCAGCAACCTTGACGTCTACCTATGACCTTAAAAACTGAATCGTTCTGCTAGCTGCAAACACCTGCAGACCACTGCAGCATCTCCTTACTGCAGGATGAGTTTCATTATTACAGGTACATGTAATAAGCTGCAGGTGTATTTCCTGTGTTAAAGATTAAAAGGCAATAATCCCACTGACCTGCATGTAAGACGGAGCTGAATAACCGAGATAAAGGAGGTATTTCTGCAAGGCCAGGGGAAACTAAACTCTAAAGTGCTCTTGATATGTTGTGTCAATAAAAAAGGAACGAGGTGCAGGTTCATAGTCCTGACCTTTGACCTTGGCCCTCTAAATCATATCATTTTGTCTTTGAGTTCGAGTCAACATTTATGCAAAGTGTGAATATATTCCCTCAGCATGTGTAGCCTTTAGAGACGAGCCCATCTGTGCGTGTGGACCAAAACAGAACAGCATCCCTGGCTGCTGTGTGAAAACATCATTTCAGTGTATTTGTAAAGAGAAAACTGCTCCTGAGGAGTTAATAAAGTGCTTTACAGGATCATTAAGAGAGGATAAAGAAGAGCCGCATCAGCATAAAAAGAAAACAAAAAAGCAATCAGAGAGCAGAGCATAATTAAGATAAGAGCGTCAGAGATGTGAGCCCGCAGGAGCAGAATAAAAGACGGGACACCTCGATTGTGAGCAGCTAATAAGACAGACGGTGGAGAAGAAAGACGATTACACAGAGCTGCATCTGTAAACATGATTCTGCCGTGAGACTTAACGGATGATGGTGCTTTATTTGGGCTGTGATCCCCTGACAGCAACACGTCCACTTTCAGGAGTTAGCAGCAGTTTGAAGCGGCGGCAGAACCTCGCCCGAGGAGCTTGCTGTGGATTTTGCAAGGAGGCGCGGGGTCATTGACATCGCTGCAGGCTGGAACACATCAAGACTTCAGTAAATCCTCAGAATCAATTCTTAAAGTGACCGGCAGCCAGTGCAGGGAGCTAAAATAGAAGTTTTTCAGCGAGTTAGACGGCCTGCAGCGGTGGATGGTCCGGCTGAAAAGAGGAGAGCGGTCTGCAGACGGAGGAAGAGTCAGAGAGCAGGTGAGCGGGCAGCGAGGACGAGGCAGAGACAAGAGGGCTGAAAACTTTAAGACAAGAAAACATGATGCAGAGAGCTGCTTGATGTGATGATACGATGATCTCAGATCAGCAGGAGCTTTATGGCTGTTTTCTGAGGACATCAAGTGTTTAGAGTCCAGCCGAGGGCTCAGTGGACTTCACTGCAGACTATCTGCACCTTAAAATAATCAGAGTCCCTAAACCGAGAATACAGGACTCAGCCAGGAAGAACTCATGGGTCACGATGACAATGCGCACAAACACACAAAAGAACCAAACCAGGACCCAACCAGGGCTCTACCATGTCTGTGGGCAGGATGACCATACAAGGAGACTTAGATTTTCAAACCCTGTTTTTCCCTTTATTAATAAATCTGTGGTGATATGACAGCCTGAGACATCAGATTCAGCTCAGGCCTGCAGAGTGGTGCAGGGACGACGTTAGAAAGGCCAGCAGGTCAGTGTTGCCTTGACTGTGTTTTTACTTCTTTTAGATATTTTTGTGATTTTGTTCTTCATCACTAACAGAGGGACAGTGGACAGACTTGGAAAAGAGGGTAGACAGCAGAGGAAGAGGAAGGCATATACTGCAGACTGGAGTCACAGTATATGAAAAGTGTTATGCTACGGCCACACCGGACGCGAATTGGCAAATTTAAACGCCCCGTACGCCAGAGGCTGGACGCTGGACCATTTTGACAAGCTGAGAGGCGACGCGCGTCACTGCACATGCGCAGTAGAGAGCCGGAGCCAGTCGGACTCAGTGATGACCCGTGCAGGCAAATCCAGCTGGAAACGAATATTTACAGAACTTACCTTCAAAACCTGTCTCCTCAGAGACTTTCACCCAAGCCTGCTCCTTTTTGTTCAGGTCTCTGTCGAGGACACACGTCCAATCATATAGCTCCAGATGATAGCAAACAGCACAGATCAACCTCTCCTCCATCTTTAAGCGGGGTTTGAGCCATATATATATATATATATATATATATATATATACACATATATTAGGGCTGGGTATCGATTCAGATTTTCTGGATTGATTCGATTTAGTATTACCAGGTCTCAAATGGATTTGATTCCATGATACAATGGGATATTTATTCAGTCAGGATATCTCAAGGTAAAAATAAATACATAAACTAAAAAGTGACTTTTGAGTCTGGTGCATTATTTGAATTGTTTTTCAATAAAAAATTAACCCAGAGCAGTTACATTAATCTATACTAATTGCGATCTGTACACCCTGCCTGCAAGATGTCTGTCTTTGTTCATGGATAATTTTGGATAATAAGCTTTACGGTGAACAAAAGGTCTTGAAACGTACATGTGCTGTTCATCTTGGTGAAGCAAAACTATTTTTTGAGCTGAAACGTAATGATTCAAAAACTTGATGATTTGAATTAGAAGCAGCTCCCACACTATCAGCTTTGTGGTTGGGTCGGACAGCCAGCTACAAAACTACGATACTAAGTTTTCCAAAAACTGCTTGTTGTCACACATCAAAAACTACCGCTACGTAACTAGAAAGAGATACATTACCTCGTGGCTTTGCATCCTGTAAGTTGTTGAAAAAAGAAGTTGTAAAGCAATGCAGAGTTCTGAGGAAGGTCCGAGCTGCATTCATTAGCATCACAACAAACACAAGCTTTGGCTTCAGTAACATGTTGTGGTGCATTCCAGTTGTAGTCAGAAGTAAGAATTTCCGAGTTCCGAGTAGGAAACTGCAACTGGAACGTCCCCCAAAGTCTGAATATCCTACTGGGAACTCGGTGAAACCTCGTCACCCCCCAGTTGACAATCAAAGATGGATGCCCCCAGTGTGAACAGTTTACAAAAATGCTGCCATAGTGATAATCACATTCTCCATGTGATATTTGTGAACAACAATGCAACAACAGTCGCCGCTTGTGCTCATGAGTAGCAGAGTCTTTATGTCGCCGGTAATAGATTCTCCTCATAGCACCTTTGAGGTTTTCTACCTGAGGCTGCGAGTCTGGTCCGAGCTCCTCCCCTTCACTTGGTTCAGGCCTTTTTTAGACTGAAGGTGAATATGTGAAGGTAAATGTATTGACATATATTTTCATGTATTTAGCGAGCGTCCCTGTTGACCCTAAACATATACAGAAGACATGCAGTGAAGCGAACAAACTGTTTTCTGGGACATCCTGTGACTCCTGTCAGCTTGGTGCATCATGTGTGCGGTCGTTTTTTGTTTGGTGCACAGATCACCGAGACAATGGAGCTTCAGGATGTTAAAGGAAAATCTGATCTGGAGAGTTCATGTCTGAAGGTCAGACGTATATCAGCTTGTTTTGTTCTATTCCATCTGCCCCATGATGCAGCAGCTGAGAAACTGCACTTCAGGACTTCATCACTGAAGCCAAAACATTTGGCCCATAGACATCATTTTGGGGAGGGGCGGGTCAGAGCGTCCACGGGCTCAGGTTGGGCCGGCTGGATGTTCACAGTCTGATCTAAACTCCAGCCAACAGTCATAAATTAAAGTCACATACTCGTTAAAGAAATGATTACTGAGGAAATACATCAGGGCAGGAGTGAGTCCAGTTTTCTGTCCGTGTTTTATGACATGAAACTTTCTCCCTCCCCTAAAAGTCTCAGAAAAGGCCCCTCTTAGTGCAGCCAAGTCAGTGTGGAGCTCTCACAGTCTGATCTGCTGCCAACGTCAGAGCCGTCCTCCTCCTCCTGCAGCACTGAGCTGTTTTGTTTAGTGATCTGCCTCAGCTAATGATAATGTTTGGTTAGCTGCAGGAAGAAAAGCTGCCTGTTTAAGGTCTCACAGAGGTCGCGGTCATGGTCAAACAAACCAAAAGTGACCGTCAGCAGGAAGCAGGAGCACTCAGCGGTCATTGTTGTCAGGTCTGTTCTCTAAATGAAACAGGGCAGGTTATTTCTGTAGACGTGAGCTTTAATTTATAGGTCTGCAGGAGGAGTGTGTTTTCTTTTGTTTTTGTTTGTGAAGCACAGAAACAGAGAGAGGAAGACGAGTGACAGCACTGATGTGAGAAAAAAAAGGTGAGGAGGAATGCAGATCAGTAACAGATGGTGAGCCGTAAAAACAAAGACGAGAGGAAAGGAGAGTGTGAGTGTGTTCGCACTTCTATTTTAGTCCTCCAGCTCCTTTGTCAAGTGTTGTCCTGTCAAAACCATCAAACACACCCAATTACTCCAGTCTGTCTGTAAACAGCACCGGCACGTGCAGCTGAGATGATCTGCATGTGCTCAGGAAAGGTGATGTGACCTCTGCCAGCCTCTCCTGATGCCGGACCTGCTGCTGATCGAACTGTTTCACATGGACACAAGATCCCAGTGTGGAGACCTTTCACCCTTTTTAAACCTTCTGCTAGAAAATGACATCAAGAAAAGAGTGAATCTCTGCAACCACGACGTCTGTCTGAATTATTCTGGTGTCATAATAAAGTAACACTGGAGAGATTTGTCCAGGTGTGAATTATCAGTATATGTGTTACTGGGACAGAGTAAATGAAGATAGAAGTCAGAATCATTTCAACATTTCATCCTCGCCTAATATATATATATATATATATATATATATATATATATATATATATATATATATATATATATATATATATATATATATATATATATATATATATATATATATATATATATATATATATATATATATATATATGTACATATATTAGGGCTGGGTATCGATTCAGATTTTCTGGATTGATTCGATTTGGTATTACCAGGTCTCAAATCGATTTGATTCATGATACAATGAGATATTTATTCAGTCAGGGATATCTCAGGTAAAATAATACTGTAAACTAAAAAAGTGACTTTTGATCTGGTGCATTATTTGAATTGTTTTTTCAATAAGAAATTAACCCAGAGCAGTTACATTAATCTATACTAATTATATACATTAATGCTTATTCTGCATATTACTTGTTTTCTGTCCGACTCCTCTTTTCCTTCGTGCTTGTAAAATCTGAAATACGTCCATACATCAGCCTTTAAACTCTCCGGTGGTGCCCATGTAGTGCTATCTCTGCCGGGTTTGTTTGAATACTTGCAGAAACATCTCATGAGATCTTGTTCAGTAGAAAGCAGCACTAAACGCAGATCACACAATACTAACAGGGTTGATACCACAGGCTGCTCCTCTGCACGTCCAATGAAGAAAAAACTACCCAAGTTAAAAAATCATCTTTGGATTTTAAAGGGAAATCTATTAAAATCGATAAAATTAAAAATTAAAAAAATTGTACATATGTATATGGAAATGATGCTGCAGTGGCTGGTAAAAATATTAAAATGAATAATAAATGTCTTTAACATCATCTCTGCAGTGGACTGTTGTTATAAAGTGATGCAGAGCAAAATTAGAGAAGTTTTATAACGACATGGTCAGGCGAGGATTTGAAAAAACAGTTCACCTTTCTTACGTTTTTTTGCAGAGCGTGCACATGTTCCTGAAATCAGGTACTTTGGGCTGTAGAGGTTAAACTTTTTTGTTTTTTAATTAGCCCCCACAACTCCGGCATGTTTACTGAAGTCCAGCAGAAACCAGCATCCTCAGGTTTTTGCTGCAGAGCAGGGCGGAGCGATTAGTCAGGATATTATTGCTTTCAGAGTACAAGCTCCATCTGTAGAATTCATCACCATCAGTGACGACACCTGAAGTCTCAGGGTGTTTCCGGTCTTTTCCATCGTCTGACAGCCTCTCACAGGTGAACCAGTCGGGTGGATCAATCCCAAACTTGGTGCTTAATATGTCATTCAAAACGTTCTTCACCGTGGATCTGATCTGCAGTGACCCTGGGTGGAGGGAACAGTAAAGGCCACAGCTGGGAGAAGGACGTGTGTCCTCTGCAGGAGGACCAGGGCAACACACTAGTCCACCTCCTGGAAGAGCAGAAATGGCAGAAAAATGTGTCGGAGCGGCTCTGCAGCAGTGTAGTTCATCCGTGAGGGCTCAAGCTGGAGAATGGCATTGGGCCCTGATCGAAGCAGAGTTTGGTTGATCACTGCAGGAGATGAAGCTGAGTCCCTGCAGCTCTGCAGTAGTGCAGTTGGAGGAGTTGGTGTCCCCTGCATCAGGAGCTTAATGCTACGGCCACACCGGACGCAAATTCGCAAAGACGCACGTTGAGATTACACACAAAGTCAATGCAAAGATGCATTTTGGATGTAGATTCACCCCGGGCGGCGCGTTAAACATGATTGGCGTGGCGCGTATGGAGTGTCAGTGTCAGGTAGAAAATATTGAACTTTCGATGCAAATTTGCGTGACACTGTGGCGATCACAGTCAATCAGCGATGACATTCCCCCCTGACGTCATTGATTTGATGACGTATGACGCTCCGGCCACCTGCTCTGGCTCAAACCCCTCTGAAAGATGGAGGAGAGGTTGATCTGTGCTGTTTGCCATCATCCAGAGCTATACGATTGGACGTGTGTACTCTACAGAGACCGGAACAAAAAGGAGCAGGCTTGGGTGAAAGTCTCTGAGGAGACAGGTTTTGAAGGTAAGTTCTGTAAATATCGTTTCCAGCTGGATTTGCCTGCACGGGTCATCACTGAGTCCGACTGGCTCCGGCTCTCTACTGCGCCTGCGCAGTGACGTGCGTTGCCTCTCAGCTTATCAGAAAGGTCCAGCGTCCAGCCTCGTTACGGGCGTTACGCGCGACGCGCCACAGGCACTATGTGTGTTGAAATTCGCCAATTCCCGTCCGGTGTGGCCGTAGCATTAGGGTTTGCAAACTTCATCATGTGACCCTCTCTGATTAAAGCAGAGCTAATGCAACTGCTGACCCAGCACGTGCCCCAAACCTGACCTGAGCTATAAGGGTTAAAAATAAACACCTTTTCTTGTCCAAACCTGACGGGTGTGTATTCATGAGGCTCTGACGCAGAGCTGAGGAGGATCAGAGTTCGGTCAAGGACACACTCACTCACAGGTCGGGGTGAGTTAGGGACGGCCTTGTGGCCCGGGCTCTAATTGATTTTTTAATTTATATCTCATTAAATTGTGTGGACAGGTCATTATGTTTAGAGGACAATCCTGTCTATCTGCTCTGCTGTACTGCCGCTCTGCAGAATAATATACAACACTAATTATAGACATTCATTAATTAATAACTTTAAATGCTTTTTTAGAGAGGGCAGTGATAAAAGAAGAGCTCAGGCAGGGCGGTGATTTACGATGCATCCAGATAAATTA
Source organism: Scarus forsteni (assembly GCA_036419115.1). Classification (NCBI taxonomy): domain Eukaryota; kingdom Metazoa; phylum Chordata; class Actinopteri; order Labriformes; family Labridae; genus Scarus; species Scarus forsteni. Next base: position 2,369,758 of record JAZDUH010000490.1, read on the forward strand.
TCACACGGCTCATTAGGTAGCACATGCAGCTATCAGAAATAATCACCGGATCAATGAAGAATCAATACGCAGCTCATTCTCATGCAGGCCCGTTTTCTCTGCTTACCTGCAGAGAAGAAACGATTCGCTTCACACAGAGCTGAGGGAGCAGCTGGATCAGAGTTTCTGTAGGTCTGAGGGTTTTATGGGTTTGGTGACCTTGGTGCAGGACTTGGTTTTCATGGAGGCTGAAGCTGTGACGTCTTCACTGTGGAACTTTGTCTCCATGTTTCAGACTTAGAGGTACGACTGACAGCTAACTGCTTTAGTATGTGTTGAAGACAGAGAAAAGCATTCAAAAATAATATTATCAAAAATATTCTGATGTTTTTGAGGAGCCCGGTGTAGCCGCACTCTCTTTCTCTTAATGCTCTCATAGTTCAGACTTCTCTCTCTTTAAATCTGTTTGTTATTGAAGAGCAGCAGCTTCTTTTCTTTGGCCTGTTTCGAGCTTGTTTTCTCCTCATGACCAAACTGAGCAGTCAGTTTATCTCATAATAATACCTGAAAAGAGGTTTTTATTCACTAACACCATGTGTTAGGCAGAGCGTGTTACTCAACAGTCCTCGCACATGAAGACTTGAGAGGCAATGAAAAAGGCAACGTGTTTGATTTCAGCTCAACATCCACATAAAAACACGTCCAAACTCTTCTCTTTACAGCTGTCTGACTCCATTTCTCTGCTTTGCATGGAAATGTGTTTGATTTAGCATGAAAAGGAAGTTTATTCTTCATATTTTATTTACTTTTCCTGTGGTGACAGCGGTGCAGCTTGAATGTGAAGTGGGCTGTTTGATCCTGACAGTTGTCATATTTCATATTATTTATATTTACAGCACACTGTTCATCCTGCTTTCATTTAGGAGCTGAAGCTGGGCACAGGTCTTGATTCAAGCCACATTTTTATCCTTTCTTCTCCAACAGAGGTGTGCGAGGTGGACTGTGGCAGTCACGGCGTGTGTTACGGCGGCGTGTGCCGGTGCGAGGAGGGCTGGACCGGGTCAGTGTGCGACCAGAAGGCCTGCCATCCTCTGTGCAGCAAGAACGGGGTCTGCAAGGAGGGCAAGTGTGAGTGTGACCAGGGCTGGACCGGAGAGCACTGCAATATCGGTGAGTAGAAAAACACAGAGACAACAAGATTCTGTGACGTCCTTTACGTTAACCTGGATTATTTATTCTCTGTACGGGTCTGCGTCCTCTTTTGAGCCTTCAGGATTTCTTCCTTTATGGTCTGAAAAACATCCTGATTTAAAAAAGTGTATTTTCTTCAGCTGCAGGACCGATTAGATGACCCTTCTCTGTCTTTTCTCTTCTTGGTTTCCACTGAAAGACACATTCAGTGAAGATGCTGCTGCCAGTTAAATGGATATCTGCACTGTTACTGATGCTGATGTTCATTAAGCACTAAAGGACTGTACTGCAGCTCGTGGAAATTAGATACTGGTTGTAAAGAGTGAAAATGTCCTTTAGATCCATTTCTGTCAGCTATTTCTCTGCAACAAACCAATCAGTTTGGTTTTCTACACGAGGTCGGTATAATGGGCTGTTGGCTGTTAGAAGAACTCGGGCTCATCAGGTCGTTTTTGTCTCTAATTGTTGTTTCCAAATAAGTGAAAACACCCTCGGTGTGTAAGAAATCAAGAAGACAGAACCAAAGCTTTCTTATCGGTGTGATGTCATCAGTGGATGTGGATGCTGATCTAAAATGAACGAGGTTAATGATGGTAATGAAAAAGTCTAAACATGGAAAATGATGATGAGAAATGAAACCATGACAACAACGGAAATATATGCAGCTATTGCTATTTTAAACCAATTAGATGAGGCCGGCAAGCCCCGCCCCCGATGTCCAAACATGGAAAGTGTTTAGTTGTCTATAGTATTATAGTATTAACCCTGTTATTACCCACAATACACCAGTCCATAGTATAATAATATTAACCCTGTTATTACCCACAATACACCAGTCCATAGTATAATAATATTAACCCTGTTATTACCCACAATACACCAGTCCATAGTATAATAATATTAACCCTGTTATTACCCACAATACACCAGTCCATAATATAATAATATTAACCCTGTTATTACCCACAATACACCAGTCCATAATATAATAATATTAACCCTGTTATTACCCACAATACACCAGTGTAAACGCAGTTATCACTGTATCAAACTATACTTTACACTATAGAACAAAGGAAAACCTAGTATTTACTTTTTATATCCATATTTCATGATATTAAGCTCATGTAACCATGATTTTTATGGAATATACACCTTTACAAATTCAGTTTTAAATCTCCAAGTCAGTGAAAACATACACGTTTTTGTTTTAAATGGGCAGGAACTTATTTTTAACTTTTTAAATCCAGTCCGTCTCTGTTATAACTAGACAAATACTGTTTTCTTTAAAACCAGTAAAAAGTGTGTCTTTACTCTGTGAAATCCATTTTAATGATGTGAAACCAAAGTAAAACCATTTTGTTTTGTTTTAAACTTGTGTTAACCCTTTTTTAATTTAGTTAACCAATGAAAAAAAAAGTTTGATTCCAGATGAAATCCAGGTTTTATGATATTGTATTTTAAAACATTTCTTTTGTTTTTATACCAGTGGAAACATGTTTGCTGTTAATCCACGTCAAATTCAGATTGTTTATAATAAACTAACGTAAACTCAGTAATAAGTATATGAAAACAGTTCAGTTATTTTCTAACTGCAAATTTATATAAATCCAACTTTACTTTAAAGCCAGTTAAAATTCAGATGTTTTGATATTTGGTTTAGTACATTAAAATGTATGTTTTTATTGTTTTAATTGGGGTCAAAATGGTTTTTTTTGCTAGTATTATTAAACTGAACCAATGTAAAAAGAGTTATTACTGTATTAGTCCAGTGAAAATCAGCTTTATCAAACAAACTTTGATGAAATCAGTGTGGACCCCCTCTTCCTGCATTAGTCCAGTATAAGTTAGCTCCTCCAAAACAATCTGATCTGTTCCTTTGCTCCCCAGATCTCAGTCCGGCTGCTTTGGGGTTTTTGAGCCTCTACGGTGAATGGGTCTGGTCCGGTGGTGAAAGTGAAACAGAAACGCGTCAGCAGCTTCTTTCAGGTCCAAACTCACACTTTTAAAGCCGTTTGTTATCAAACAGGCGTGGGGACTCGCGTCTCCGGAGAGAGCGACAAATTGGCTGGAGTTATTGTGGCACACATGAGGAGAGAGAATTCAGTTAAAGCTCAGCCAACAAACAGCCTGTTTGTTTAGACGGGGAGATCGTTTTCTGCTCTCTAAACATCTCGTGGACGTCTCATGTTGGAGCCGGCTGGAAACTCTGACCTCACCACCGAGTCCTCTCCAAGTTCATTAATCCGTGTTTTTATTTCAGCCTGGAAAGAGCTGCAGGAGCCAGAAGAGAAACAGAGAAATGTTCTGATGATGGAGACGGCCTCCTCTTCCTCCTCCATGAACATCTCTGATTCTCTCTCCTGTTGAGTCGTGTTTCTGTGGACTAAACTCTTCCTTTCTATCTGCTCCTCTCTCTGCATCTGTCCTTCTTTTAAAGCTCACAATCCGGACATTAGAGTCAAAGGTACCGTACTCTTCCTCTTCTCCTCTTCATCACACGCTTCTCCTCTTCCTCCCTCCATCCTTTGCTGTTTTTTATTTTCTTGTGGAGTTGTGGCTGAGGATGATGGGGGCCATTGTGGGTTTTTTAATGACTACACCGACTATTTGAGGATCAAGTTTTGTTTTCCGTCCCCGTCCCTCAGTCATTTGATCACCGTTGACGACATGCTCCATCCCTCCGGCTTCAGCGTTTTATCATATCACTGCATTATTAAAGAACAGAGCTTTAACTTTTCCTTTACAGAGGTTTGTGATCAGCTTTATATTTTCTCTTGTGTTGTTGTCACACATGTCTTCAGTGTTTTAGTTTTTAGCACTTTTGTTATCATATTATTAAACCGTATTGACCGATAATTCAGGGTGCACTCTTATTGGGCACTGTGGACAGTCTAAAGGGTGTTTCTCCAAAAAAGGCCTCATAAATGTTCCTGGACCGGCTCGACCATAGCACTCATGAACATTACTGAGCTCAAACTTCAGGTCCACCCTCCTGTGCCGTATTTGCAGAGTTAGGATGATCTCATGTGCTAATTTGATACTTTAGTTCTTTTCTCTTTGCTCTTCTTACATCATCTTTATGCCTGGAGGCATCTTATTCATTCTACCAGGGTGTAATATCTGAATCATTCACGATGCAAAACAGCTGGATTCATGCAACAAAGCTGCACAATTAACCAGAGTTTCAAAGAAATAACAGTCTGGCCCTCTGCAATGAGGAGAAGCAATATTTATCTAAGGTAGAACTGTTTAAATACCAGTTTGTGTAAATATTGACCAGCAGAGGTGCTCCAGCCTACATGTCATTCTCTTCTGATCAAAATACAAATATTAAAAAATAGAGAAAAGTGGTGAAGAAGCCTAATCAGTGCAGACAAGACTGGCTCATTAAAATCTATTTGACTTCTCTAAAAAATGCAGGATGTGAGGGCAGAGTTTCACTTTCGTTGAGGGGTTATTTCAGGCTTTCAAGGGTCTTCAGTGGTTTGGGAGCAGCATGATGATTATTTTATGCACAAGCTGGACGTTTGAATATAAAGTTTTAAGACAGAGTTGTTTACCAGGGACTGATACGATAAACAGTAAATAGAAATGGGATCAGTCTAAGAATTACACTCTGGTGTCCCTGTGTTTTCACCACATCAGCTGATTCACATGTGGTCGATGATTGTTGTGGTGCCTCGAGCTGCAGAAATAAAACAGAAAAGTGTGAGATGGACTTCATGGACTTACCTTAAGCCGGGCATCCACTGTGCGATTTTTGGCCCTTTTTCACACGATTTTTCACTCGTGCGACTATTTTGGGGATCGGGACGAGTTTTGGCTCAATTGTGCATCTCACATCGTGCAGTATACACGAGAAGTGATTAACACCTCACGACCACCTCCAGATCAATCGGATGAAAATCAAACCTGTTTGAAATCCTGGTCGCCCCACGTGAGGCTATGTCGCACTACACCTGCGCAAACGTAGATACAGAAGAGAAAAAAACAAATGCACAAGACGGAGCAGCATGGCATCACAGCAGACCTGGACCCAGACAATGGAGGGTCAACTTGTTGAGCTGTGGCAGGCACAGCGGAGTCTGTTCGGGCAATGTGTTTGTGTTTGTTATTCATTCACATCTGTGAGCATCAGACCACTTTCCACTTCTTCTTTTACTACTACTACTTTAACGTTGCAATTCATGCATTCCATGTCGTCATGGATGCATTATAAGACTTTATTATATTGTAAGTTCTTATAATACATCCATGCGTGTCGTACATGGACGTACAGTGTGAACAGTCAGATCACATCAGAGCATCAGGTCGTATAGTGTGAGAAGAATCATGAGCTGTGAACTGTTAACCCCTGAGATTCACTCCTACAGTATGAGCAGCAGCTGAACACCGCGATCGAAAAAATCGCACAGTGGATGCCTGGCTCCTGCAGCAGCTGGCTGTAGTGCGAGTGCACCCTAAATCCTCCACATCCCTGCAGCACAGCAACAGAAAGTTTTTGTCATGTAGCAAAAGAAGAGCAGAGAGCTCTGACTTTATATTTAGAAAAACTTTAACTTGATTCAAGATCCATTCTGACAGTAGAAAAAGCTCCTCCAAAACAATCTGATCTGTTCCTTTGCTCCCTGCAGATCCTCAGAGGCGCGTCTCATTTTAGGATATTTGACATTCTGATAATTGGTCCTCTCCGAGGGGCTGAGATGAATTTCAGACTTTAGCAGAAGAGCTCATATCAGGCTCAGACATGTCAGATTATGTCAGAGGTTTGTGCAGCAGAGCGTGCTCCTCCGGCTCTGTGGTTCTGATTCTGGACGGGCTAACGGACGATCATCCCGCTCATCCTGGGGCTCAGCCAACGATGTGAGGAGGGTGTTTGTGAACAGAGCAGAAGGCCAAAGTCAGATGTCTGAATGAACTGATTTAAGGGGACGTTTAGTCTCCTTCTGTGCAGCATTAGACAAAAACTCCAGCCTACAGGCTCAGAGCCACAGGTGATCCTGTAGGGAGGGTTACTGAACAGATTTACATTCTGATATTTACTGAACAAACAGGAAAATAGCACTTTGATGATTTTACTGCATCTCCACCAATCACAGTTCAGCTAAATTATACCAGCCCTCTCCCAGCTGCTGCCAAGCATGTCACCTATTAGACAGAAAACTCAGAGCCTGGTTCACGGGAGAGTTCTGCAGCCTTTTCACAAATTAAACCTGAACAGGAGTCAGAAAGATGTTGGTGATCTTAACCCTTTAACTCCCAGCTCAACTGTTTGGCAGAGGTGGATAAATTCAGGAATATCTAAGATGTTTAAAAAAAAAATTCACTTGTTTTTTTTTAAGAAAAAAACTCAAACAAACCAAAATAATTGATATTCTCTACGTGTAGGATTTAAAGGTTCAAGAAGCTGAAAGTGCTTATTAGAATGACCATAATTATTTTAAATATTGAAGCACTTACTGATTTGATGCAGTTATATAAATCTGTAATTCAAATGACCACATTATTACACATTGAGAGGGTATGATATAATGTTTCTCTGAATTAGAGAAACAACCTTTGTTAAAACAGAGGAATCATTTATGTCTTATCAAATATGGTTTAAAACACTAGTGTTGTGTAAAATGTAATAACCTGCTTTATTATTTTAACCATTTTGGGTTTTTTTGTTTTTTGTTTAGCCTTTTATTGATTCATTATACGGGTTTTTATATGTTTGTTTATCTCCTTGCTTCTCTCCTTTGAATTCTAATGGTTTCTTATTGTTTAATCAAAATAATATTGTTTAATCTGTTATTCCTCAAAAACATTTTTTTGTGTGTCAAGCACAGTACCATCTATTTAATTTTTTTTATTGCTACTCTATTTACAAACATTTTGCCTTTTCTGATGGATTTTGTCCTGAATATTATATGATCAAATATTAGCTGTTTAATCCTTTATATCCCACACCAAGAAAATATCTGGTGTTTTGCTTGTTTGTAGTTTCCTCTGTTTCCTGGAATGTTGACAGAATCACATCAATGATCTGATTTGTTTTATTTCTTATAACATTTAATGTCCCTAAATTTACTGATGACCTCTGCCAAACAGTTGAGCTAAAGGAGCTAAAGTTGAGTGAAAGGGTTAAAATGATCCTCCATTCATGTTAAAACTAATCAGGAAACATGAAAAAGAGTAAAGGCATCATGTCTCGATTGTTCCCACCAAAGATCAACCAAATCACTTACTCCTCTTGCAGGCTCTACTGTGTGGCCCGTAACATAATGATTGAGGAGCCAGAGGTGGACGTGTATTTAAGGAGACAAGTTTTCTCCCGAAACAGTAACAAGTACCTGTTGCTCAGTAGTATCTCCTGTTGGCCATCAGCCCAGCCTGTGCTATAATAAAGCACTTTAGAACTTTTAAGGTCCCTAACCAAGAAGCTGAGTCTGTCTCAATCGCTGATGGAAACCAGCATACAGCTAATAACCAGGCTGTGGAAATGCCCCAGAAGCACATGAGTCCACTCCTGTCTGACTTTTCCCAGTCAGTGGGGAGATTTGGAGAGTGTTGCAGGAGGACGCTTGGCAAAGTGCAACAGCTTTGGACACAAGTGGAGATGTCTTCTGTCACATTCAAGTACAAAACAAGAGCAAACTGCACCACCTATGAGCCTGTTCTGGTGCTTTTCCATTTGTGCTGTCTGCTTAGCCCGGCTCAGCTGGACGGGGTTTCTGTTCAACCTGATTCATTTTCCTCTGTTTCAATGTCTACCTGATGTGTCCAATGACAGTATGGCAACAACTAAAGTCAATTAAACAGGAATAAAAGTTAGTCTGATCCATTTGTACCTTTAATTATTTCTAAATGGAGGAAGCTTGATGACAGGAGGGTCTGTCTAATGGCCCTTTTCCACTAGCACGCCTTGGCCCTACTCTACTCGGCTCTACTCGATTAGCAGCGTGTTTCCACTAGCCTGGTACCTCCTAAAACAAGCTAGTTTTAGTACCTACTCCGCTCTGGTTCCAAGCGAGCTGAGTCCATACTAAAACATGATGTCGCTGACTGCCGCTAACTGATTGGTCAGACAATGTCGTCATCGATGAGTCATGAGCGCTACGACCTAGCATGCTAGCTGTAAGTACCATTAGCTTACCCTCATACGTCTTTTCTTTGCAGCTGGATTGCTCTCGTCCTCGGCTTCATTCTGTTGTATAGCTTCCAAAACTCTCCTGTGCTTCTCAAGGGGTATTTCTTCTTACCACCTGCAGCCTTCTTCTGCTTTCCTTTTTTACTTGGTTTGTGACAAAAAGCCACAGATTGTTGTGTCGCGCTCAAAATGACGTCACCGCAGTGCCGCTCAGCTGTTTACAGTGACACTGCACCCCGTTGGGCAGGCGACTGGGGCTAATGGAAAAGCAGCACAAGGCGAGTAGAATAGAGAGTAGTTAAGTGAATCAGACCCACAGTTCTGAAAATTTGACCAACAAGGACGATCCAAAATAAATCTGTCCAGTCAGTTTGTTAAAATCGTGCTCTCACTCAGGCAGAAAATGAAATAAAGTGATACTCTGTTCATCGGGGTAAAAATAGGCGTCTGTATTGTGGTAAGTGAATGATAATCAGGGCCTCAGATAAACAGCTGGTTGTTGTTTGGTGTTCAGGGATATTTCTTTTCTCTCATTTCTTTCTCCGTTTCCTTTGTCCCCTCCCCGGTGTGTCATTTAAATGTGAATGAAGACAGGCCTGAATGAAATGCTCGTGTTGACCCTGTTACGGTCCTCCTGCAGTCCCCGGCTCTTTCTTCCTTTCCCTCTCCTCTTCCTGTGGCTGCCATCTCCATCCGTCCATCACAGAGAGTATATTTGGCAGTGCTGCTTTTGTTTCGATTTACTTTTTTATCCCTAATTTTCCTCCCTCTCTCCCTCGTGCCCTCTCCTATTCTCAGGATATAAAGGTAATTCATGCCAAAGACTCAACAAAAGGCCTTTCTGTCCCAAAACACATCCACCTCTCACTCTGCTTTGTCCACTCTCCCTTGGTTCAGATTTTTCCATCTCAGCTCACTTCTCCTGTCCTCTCCTTTGTTTGCTCTCAGCCTTATGAGCGCTCGCTGTGCCTCTTCTCTTCTTCTTTTATTGAGTTCTTCTTCTGCACATTCTGTCGTTTCTGCAGTTTTGGATCTTCTGTTCTGGTCACGTCATTATTAACCCTCTCTCTGGCTCTCTGTCACAAAAACACGAAGATGCACACACATACATGTTTCGTCTTGCATCCACAAGCCTGATATATATATATATATTTATATCTGTGTGTGTCACTTTAGCCAGCTGCTGTCCTCTGTCCTCTCTCTGTCCTGTCTCTCTGTATCTCTCTCTGTCTCCATCCTTGTTCTGTCTCTCAAACTGGGCTTTGCTTGGGTCTGATACTCACTGTTTATTGACCGGTCTATCTGATTGTCTATCTTGTGATCGGGGAATGTCAAACAGAGGCAGAAAGTATAGTCAGCGGAGGCCTGCAGTCCAAAGCACCCGTCCTCCCTATACTTACTGCGCTGTGTATATGTCCAGCTGTTGTGTTTTCACATGGATCCAGCCTGCAGTGATTTGGACTGTTTTTGATTTATTCATGAAGCAACACCAAAGAATGACCATCAAATCCAGATTATAAGTATTAGGTGTCTACACTCTCTTCCTTGAGTCTGAACAACATTCAGTCCAGCTCCTGTTTGTAACTTGACTGTTCAAAATGAAGCTCTCACTAATTCAAGTGTCCTCTGCAGAAGCATTGATGACACATACATGATTTAATTATAGGTCTACGAGATATGTAGATAGGAACATCATGAATGAAAACAAAGCAATGTAGTGTTGCCGTCTGTCACATCTAAAGCCCTTTTTAAAACCAAACTGCTGACCAAACTCTTACTATGGCTGATGTTTTCTACAGAAAATACTTTTAATCTGATTTTAGTGTCTTAACAAAGCAGAGCCTGGAATGACCAAAGCAATGATTCAATGATGAATGTTAGGTTCAAATATGAAACTTAACGTATAAAGTTTGTTTTCCCCATGTGCAGAGTTAAGACAGTGCTGATGCTCTGAAGGGGTTTGCACAGCAGTGATGGGAACAAATGAGAAGAAACTGTGAACATTTCTGAGGTGTTTTATTCCTTCACAAGGATAGACAGTTAAATCCAATTATGTACTTGCTAAAAAGAATCGAGCTGCAGCCTGCAGCAGTCAAAACTAATTAATGACTTTTGCATCTGACATGAATTTTAAATATTGAATGATGATGACATTACCGGGGATGTAAGCTCTCTGTTGGCCATCATCACATCTGCAGAGATCTGACAGACTGTCCATGACAGCAGAGGCGTTGGTGGGGTACAAACACCATCAGGTCTACCATGATGGAGGTTCGGACTCTGCCAACAAGTGCACAAACTTCAGGAAAGTCGACGCAGTCTGAAAGTATAAAAAGGCTATTTCACCTTACAAGGTTGAGTTGATTCGTGCACTGGAAATGGCCACTGTTAGGTTGAATTGCATGCAAAGAATCTTATGTGATGATGAGCAAAGGCCTTTAGTCTGTAATATTCATGATAGTTGTGAAGTACAGACTCTTATGGATGCATACATCCATTCAAAACTCTGGCACTGAAGCAGCAGCGATCCTGATATGACCAACACCTTAATGTCTCACAAACCAACAGTTTTTTGCTGTTTCTAGTACCATTTGCTAAATTTTCAGAGCCTAAGATGCTGAGCCCTCTCTGCCCTCGCAGCTCAGTGGTCTGCTCTATAGATTTCCTCTTACAGATCAGGAAACAGAGGCTTTACCACATAGACCAGGACAGGAGGGACCAGGATAAAAAAAAGGCTTTAAACTATTGATTCAGGGCTCATTTTAGCACTTGTCTTTGGTAAAGAGCCCGATCAAACCAGCCCTGCAGACACTTTAGGGTCTGCTTTAGCCTTCCCTTTACACAAGAACGGAGCTCGGAGTGCCTGAATCTGCAAACTGTTGAACCCAGGGTCCAGAGTGAGAAGCTTTGAAAATGTTTTAGTTTTCATCTCTGTGTAAACAAGAATCACCGTTTTCAGGAAAAATGTTGAGGCGTGGTTCTCTGCTGGATAAAGATTACGTGTAAACTGAAGAAGAACAACAACAGCTATGGCCAACCACAACATGGGTGCTGCTAAGTGTACACAGTGTGTTACTGCTCTTCTAACAAAATGTGGATTAGCTGCATCAGTACTCACATTTGTTATATTCACCACGGACACCACAAAGTTACATCGCCACTGCTAGCCAAACTAACACGCGACCACGTTTTCGATCATTTTTGTGGATCCGTGTGAATTGTTATCACACTGCCTCCATGTGAACGCAAAGTTTGTTTCATGATGCAAAGGAAGACTTTTCTATTTGTTGTAGCGACACTGGAGTGAAACAGACCCTTAAAAACTTTATCTCACACCAGTGTTTACCGTCTTGACTTACTGAGAGAGAAAAGCTGCTAAATAGTGGCATCATACTGTGCTGACCAGCCCAACTTGGCTTTGTACTAAGAACATTTAGACCAATCAAGTGTCTGCTTCATGGATAGGGGAAAATAGAAAAGGTGCATCTTATAGTCTGGATTTTTTGGTGCATTTTCACATCAGAGAGCTTCCTAACCTTCTGAAGCTGTTTGGTTTCATTGACTTTGGAAGCTTCAGATTTAGCAGAGTCCACCTGTCCGTCCTGATCCATCAGTCCTGACACCTGCTCTGCACCTGAAATGAAATATCCTCTCTCTCTGTGCTGGAGCTGATCTGATCTCGTGGTGGCACTTTGGCGACGGTTCATGTGAAACTACAACATCAGTGCATTTCACCAGAGGCTGACCGTCTGTCTGTCTGTCAGTCCGTGTCTCTCTCACATGTGACAGTTACTGATCTGTTATTTTTGTCCTTCGACCTGTCTCTCAGTCTGTCAGTCCGTCTGTAGGAGAAAGGTCCATCACTCAGGGCCGTCACACACCTGAGGGCTCGACCAATGAGACTGTCTGGAGTCTGTTTGAAGGTGTTTTGGGCTGAAGCTGCTGGCAGAGGGGATTTGGACCTGATGCCAAAAACAAGTGCTCTGAGCGTCCCTGAACATCTTGGCGTCGTTTGAAGGAGCGTGGAGACTTTGCCAGGGCAGTGGACCTCCAGCGAGCAGCAGGATGTTTTCAGTCGTGTTTCTGTTCTCTGAAGGCACTCGAGCTTCTGAAGAGCTCAAGTCCTCCTCTGAGCTCCATCAAACTGAGAGCATCGAGGAGCTCCAACAGTCTGAGTGATGGAGTGAAATTAAAGATAAAAACAGCAGATATCCAGCTCTTCAGATCGGCTGTGCAGATATTAGGATTTAAATCTGTTTAATGCAAGAAAATAATGTTTTTAATTTTGAGAGCAAGCTCTAAAACTGCCTTTTATAAATAAAAACTCATTGTCTTAGAACGAGCTCACTTAAGATCAGGGGCGGGAAACTTTGAGCCATTTTGTTAAAAAATAAAATAATGATAAAACTCTTCTTTACAGTAACAGTTTTTTTCTGCAAAGGTACAGCCATGAAACTTTTATAAGATATTGTTATTTTAATAAACATGCATTTAATCTCAAATGTATAAACTTAAGCATAATGAGCAGAACACAATGTTAGCCAACTTTAGCTCATTTTTCATTGCAAGTAATGACGTTTTTATTGTTTACTAAAGCAAATTCTACTAACATTTTTTATGATTAGATAGATAGATAGATAGATAGATAGATAGATAGATAGATAGATAGATAGATAGATAGATAGATAGATAGATAGATAGATAGATATTTAGAAATCAGTGTAAACAAGCAATTCGAGTCAAATAAAGCTGTGCATTTTAAGAAATACATGGCATTGTAGTGCACCAGGTAGTGCTTGGCCTCACAGCAAGTGCATGTGTGGGTTCTCTGCAGCCACTCCACATTCCTCCCACAGACCTAAAACATGCTCATTAGGTCAATGAGTGACTCTAAATTACTCTTCAATGGTTGTCCATCTCTCTGTGTGGCCATGAGATTGGCTGGTGACCAGTCCAGGGAGCACTCTGCCTCTCGCCCAGTGTTAACTGGTACAGGCTGCAGACTCTGAAAGCTCTGAGTGCATAGATGATGGATGGACAGATTCCAAAAAATGTTATTTTATGAAAGATTTAATGACCAGCTTTAAGAAAATTATAACAATATAGGCCTAAAGTCAAAACTTAAATATGAAACATCAAATTCATCATTCTTAAATGTGTTTTCTTCCCATTGGGCCCCAGAGTATTATCAGTTTATGAAAATGCAGTTTATTATAATGTCTGTATTACTGAATCAATCCTAATTACTATGAACCAAATAAATATAAAGTCAACTCCAATCACAACAGAATTAACAGGAATAAGTTTATTTGTGGTATTTGGCAGGGACTCTGCAGCACTTTGAAGGGGAGAAAGGCTGCATATGAGTGTTAGTTTTTTAAACTGGATCCACCAACATCCATCAAACAAAATAAGGCCTTTGTTTAAATGTGGTTGATGCCCCCTGACCTCTTACCTTAAAGGAGAAGTGAATAAACATCAGTTTCCAGCCTTTAAAACTCATTTCATATTTATCAGATCTTTAAAATCAGTGAGTCCTGCAGCAGGGACAGCCATCAGCCCACTCCCTCTTTAATATCTGTAGTTTTTGTCAGATGTGTTTTCTGACGGAGCTTCAGTGTGGCGTGGGAGGATTTCCCTCAGCTGTGTGAAACCGCCGTGAACCCGCCTCACGCCTGCAGAGGCTGCCAGATCACCTCGAGCCGTTCCTGACGCTCGCTGGAGACTCTCCGTCCCATGATGCTCTGCTCCTCTTCACAGGCTTCTCTGAGTTGAAAGAGAGATGCTGAGCATGTTGTTATTTTGGCATCGCACCATTCAGTGGAAACAAATATAGACTCCTGTCAGGGCTTCAGAGCCAAACCACCTTCAGCTACCTTCAGACGTGCTCATTGGCTGGAGCCTTTCAGACCCTGACGGTCAGCTGTGACCCCTCCCCTCGCTCCCACACACTCAGCTTTAACTCCTCTAACTTTGTCTCTCCCCCTGGTGTCTCAGAGGGGTGTCCAGGTCTCTGCAACAACAACGGGCGCTGCACCCTGGAGGCCAGTGGCTGGCACTGCATCTGCCAATCAGGATGGAGAGGGGCGGGCTGTCACGTGGCCATGGAGACGCTGTGCACAGACGGAAAAGACAACGAAGGAGGTGAGTACGAGCACTGAGGGGTGCAAACTGATCCGTCAATAGATTCATCAGAATGTCAGGAGGGTGATTCCTCTAAAGAACAGACGATGGAAAGTGTGTTTAAAAAGACAGAGAACAGTCGATCATCTCCTAAGTCTGAAGCTCATTTATCTCCATTGGTTCAAGCTCATAAATCACTAAATGTTTGAGCTTCATCAGTTACATCTCACAGAACTGACGGCTGTAAATGATGGACTCTGAAGGCCTCACGTCTCCTCGTCTGGACTCTGCAGCAGGTGTTAGCTGGTCCGTTCAGACTGGAATGCAGAAAACGAAGCACCAACCTTGATGAGCCTCTGGAGTGAAAAGACTGCCGAGTTAAGATTTTATTAACCAGGCTGCAGAGAGGCAGAGGCCCTGAGACTTTAAGGCAGTGTCTGAATTAGAAATATGTTTATCAAGAGCACAAAGCTGTCAGACTGCTCCTTTAATATTAAAGTCAGACGGATACAAAGACCAGCAGTTTATTAAGAGGGCCAATGATTTCTGATGTAACCGAGAAACTCTGCAGAAACACAGGATTCTGTCATGAGAGACTGAGGCCAAACTCTGATGGTATGAACTTAATACAGCATCAGTGGGCTCGATGAATCAGAGGTGAATGAAGTAACTGCAGCTTTGTTCTAGATCATTCTCACGTGGATTTGTTAACCACTGAAGATAAACCTGTTAGCATGAAGGGTTTCTCCAGCTACATCATCACGTTGCCCTTTTTATTTTGCAAAAGCATGAGGAACATTTATGGCCCTTTTCCACTAGCACGCCTTGGCCCTACTCTACTCGGCTCTACTCGATTAGCAGCGTGTTTCCACTAGCCTGGTACCTCCTAAAACAAGCTAGTTTTAGTACCTACTCCGCTCTGGTTCCAAGCGAGCTGAGTTGATACTAAAAGATGACGTCACCGACTGCCGGCTACTGATTGGTCAGACAATGTCATCATCGATGAGTCATGAGCGTGACGACCTAGCATGCTAGCGGTAGCTACCATTAACTTACCCTCATACGTCTTTTCTTTGCAGCTGGATTGCTCTCGTCCTCGGCTTCATTCTGTTGTATAGCTTCCAAAACTCTCCTGTGCTTCTCAAGGGGTATTTCCTCTTACCACCTGCAGGTTAAGGAAGGCTGGCTCTGTTCTGGGCCCTGACGCAGTCGTCCTTTGTAACAGACGCAGAAGGCTTCCCTTGGACCCTGATGTGCACATCAGAACAGCCTCTGAGTCTGTCTCGGGTGTGATTCTGTGAACTATCATGTAGAAATATGTTCAGATGTCTGTTCAGTCTGTATCAGAGTGTCCCGTTGGCTCTGAGACGTTATGTGCTCTGTTTCAGTCGCTGTGTTTTTCCTGGATTCAAAGTTTCAGAGTAAACATCAGACTACCACCCCGTGAAAACTCATTTTTAATTTCACATCTGAGGATGTGAGCAACTTCACGGGAATAAAGGAATATAAATAACATGTTTCACAAGTTCATTCTCAAAAACATTCACTTTTTATCTTAGATTTAGTGTTCGTTCAGGTGAAAGTCTTCTTCTGTCAGCTTTATGTACGGTGGCCCGCCTGATGGAGACTACTGCCACCTACAGTCGGGCGTGGAGTTGCATTCACCTTTAATCTGACTGTCAGTCTCCAGAAAAACAACAACTGAGTGACAGGACAGGGCGGACATCCGTATAATGGTAGCACACGGGGCATGTATAGCACCGCTCCTAAAACTGCATTAATCGTCCAAAAACTCATTAGTTTCACCAATATTTCATCATGGTCCACTCACGCTACTCCTCCATTACAGTCTGTGTCGCTCCAGACATGTTTTTGTGACTGTGCTGACCTCTGAACTGAAGAAGAAGAATGTTAGCCTCCGCACATGTGCCCACCTGTGGATGAAGAATGGAGAAATGCCTGAGGGTGTATTGCATGAATAAACGTGACCTTTGACTTCATGTCTCATCATCATGACTGTGTTGGTCTTCCTGTGCCTGAGCTCTCTGACTCTGCAGCATCACTCACGTCTCTGTGGATGCTGACCTGTGCCTTATGTAACAAACCAAGAACAAAAACACCTGTGCAGTGAATCAGTGTTCATCTCAGAGTCTGATGGTGTGATGATGCAGCCTGTGTCAGCTCTGGTTTAAAAGGCCCACATGGAGCTCTTCTGTGCTCTTAAAACTACCTGTGTGTTCACCAGGCTTTTAGTCCTGAAGCTTTAGTGGGACAGTTATTTATTCATGATGACTCTCGGCTGTTTGGCTCCGTGTCCCCAAAAAATCTTCATTATTTAAAAAAAGAGCCCACGGCTGTTTGGACAGACTGATTCATAGATCCACAGGTAGATTTGTGAGAGTAGCTGGTGTGATTTCACCCTTGATTGCTGACCCTGTATGCAGAGTGGGATAGAGAGTGGGGGGTTGCCCACAGGCTTCTTCTACCCCAAACCTACAACCCTGCTTTCCAGGAGAGGAATCAGACAGTGGGCTCAAACTGCCTCGACGCTCGGTTTGCTTTGTCCTACAACCTCAAACCAAAGCAGTGGCCTGGCCAGCGTTAACTCTGACATCATGTCTTAAATTAGTTTTAGTTGTAGTCGTTTGCCTAAAATATATTTTAGTCATAATTTAGTCATCTTAATAGTTTTAGTGTTAGTCTAGTTTTAGTCGACTAAAATCTGAAGTGTAAAGGGTAATGCATTTTTATGTTTCCTTGGATTTCTGAAGTCCTGTTTTCCTCTTGGATAAAATCAAACATCTACTAAGCCTTTATTGAATGTTAGTAAAGTCTGAATGTCTAAATGAACAGAAACAAATGTTCCTTTGTGTGAAATGCAGTCACCTTTATTTAGGCTACCTGGCAGAGCATCCCAGCTACAATTAGGGCTGGGTGTAAAAAATCAATTTAATCGATTTTAATCAATTTCCCTTTAAAATCCAAAGATCGATCTTTTAACTTGGGTAGTTTTTTTCTTCATTGGACGTGCAGAGGAGCAGCCTGTGGTATCAACCCAGCTAGTATTGCGTGATCTGCATTTAGCACTGCTTTCCACTGAACAAGATCTCGTGAGATGTTTCTGCAAGTAATCAAACAAACACGGCAGAGACAGCACTACATGGGCACCACCGGAGAGTTTAAAGGCTGATGTATGGACGAATTTCAGATTTTACAAGCACGAAGGAAAAGAGGAGTGGGACAGAAAACAAGTAATATGCAGAATACACATTACTGTATATAATTAATATAGATTAATGTAACTGCTTTGGGTTCATTTCTTAATGTAAAAACAATTTTCATAATGAACCAGGTCAAAAGTCACTTTTTAAGTTTACAGTGTTATTTTAACTGGGATATCCCAGACTGAATAAAGATCTTATTGTATCGTGAATCAAATCGATTTGAGACCTGGTAATATCGAATTGAATCGATTCCAGAAAATCTGAATCAATACCCAGCCCTAGTTACAATACCAGAACTGACAACAAACAGTGAACCTGCTCTACATGAATATATCAATTCATAAAGAGAGCAGCTCTGATTGGATCGCTCCACAACTTATCCCACCACCACCAAGCTAAGGCAGCTGTGATTGGATGTCCCTCTGAACTCATCCAACCTTTAACACAACCAAAGCAGCTGTGATTGGATAGATTCATCACTTGTCTCCACTTCCTACATGACCGTATTAGGTCTGATTGGATTAAGTCTCTGTTGGTCATGGCAAAAGGAATAAGTGACTAGATTTTTCTGTTTTTAAAATAGACATATGAACACATAACATACATGTAACGTTAGCCATTACTGCCTCTAGTGGACATTAAAGGAGCTGCAGGGCTCGGACTTCAACATGAGCTCGGTCATGCAGCATCAGGCTGACACTTGACTTAAACTCAGTAAAACTGGATTAAAGCAAACAGCTGAGGCAGGTTTGCTTTTTGTAGCTTAATTAAGCTCCTGTAATGGGATTCAAAGGCACAGCTCTCATTTAATCTGGAAAACAAAGCAGAATTTTATTTGTGCTGCGAATGCAACATGATCGACTTCAGGGATCAAACCAACCAATAAGGTCAGGCCTGGATCAAGAAGACAGGGGCCCCTGGGCACAAATTCTTGGCTGCTTCAGACAGTGGAGGATGGGCCCTCGTCCGTAAAATGGGTTTTCCCGATGAATCATGGAGCCCTGTGCACATCGCGTGTAAAATGCAGGATCGCTAATATAAGGGCCCCCTCTCGCTTCACCGCGACGCTCTCTGTCTTTGCTCTCACGGCAGCCTGGCTCTGAGTCTGACCCTCTGCTCTGGGGCAGCAGGCTCCTCGTGCATCTCTGCCCTGCTGTGCCCCACCCCCCCACTCCCCCACCCCCCCGCCCAGGGCCCAAGACAACATACTCGTTTGTCCCCCCCTGTCGGCGGGCGTGATAGCGGGTATGACCAGCGGTGCTGCTGTCTGGTTGGACCCCAGATGCCCGTGGACCCCTGGGCCTGTGCCCATAAGGCCCATTGGCTAATCCGGCCTTGAATAAAGTCACACACCGGGCAGGAAGAAGCTTTACCTGCACACGCCTACCTGGGCCTGAACATGCTTCTCTTTTCTTATTTATATTCCAGTCATAACATTAAAGTCAGGTGAGATAAAGAGGAGAGAGGAAGAGCATGAAGCAGAGACAATAGAGGGAGAGGAGGGGAGGGAGTCCCTGGTGTCTGCTCACCAGATGTACGGCTGGCTTCTATAAACTAACAGAGATAAATAGGAGCCAGTATATTATTACATACCCATACATCCCTCCTTCATCCCATCTGTCTCCCCTCTCCCTCCTCTCCTTCATTCCTCCTTCCCTCCTAATCTCAAGCATCCTTCCTCATGTCCTCCCCCCTCGTCTTTCCTCTCCTGGCAGAGGCTCACAAACACAAACTGCTCGTGTTTCTCAGATTTTCCGTCATTCATCAGCTCGTCTCATTTCTCCTCATCAGAAGAACAAGAAGGAGGAGGTTTGGTTATTTTACTCTGCTGCTGTTTTCTGTGTTTAGCTACATTTTATTTCCATTACTTTATTCTCCTGACTCCATCCTTCATAACCAGTCTGCTGCTGCTCTGTTGCATTATATTCAAGGATATCCAAGGATGTTTTCAGGCCCAGCCAAAGAAAAATGGCTGCTGTTTTTGGACTGTGCAGCCTTGGTGCTTTTTGGATTTCATGCTGGACTCACAGCTTTGATTCTCGCCGTCCCAGGAGGAACAGCTTTTTTGCATATCTTGCAAGTCCCCTCATTATTATTCCCTGTATTTCCATCGTGAAGCCAAATTTTCTTGAACAGGCACAGCCCGTCTTTTTCTTTTCTCCTGCTCAGTTTGTGATTTCACCGTGTTAAAGCTGCTGCAACACGACGACTTTGCTTTAAACAAATACACAGACATAAAGAGAGACAGTATTAAACATGTAAGTGATGTGAGAGGGTAAAGGACTCATGCAGGGAGCATCTTAAAATCAAGACTCATATAATAATTAGACTGTTAAAGATATTTATTGGCCTTCAAATTTAAAAGAGTATCAAGATTTTGGAGCACACGTTAAAGTTCAGTTTAACGCTCAGTGTTTTAAAAACAGAAAAAAATCCAATCATTGTTTGACTCCATGAACATTTCAGGGAACAGAGTAAACTACAAACAAACCAAAACCAGATATTTTATTGGTGGGATTTAAAGGTTTAAAAGTTGATTATGTGATGACACAAAAATTCAAAATCCATTAAAAAAGATGAAAATGTCTGTAAATTAAAAAAAACAATCAAATATGAATTAAATGATATGATCCTGAGTTTGACAAACAGACAAAAACATTTTTGATGAATAACGGATTTAGTGTATAATAATAAATACCATTAGATCAGAAAATGGTTAGATATATGACAGATGATAATAGCTTTTGGCTTTTAAACCCTTTAAATCCAACACAAAAATATCAGTTTCTTTGGTTTGTTTGCAGTTTTTTCTGTATCCTAAATCACTGACAGGAATAAATAATGACATGTTTCTTTAACACATTAAATATTCTTGAATTTATTGACCTCTGCTAAACAGATTTATAAAGGGTTAACACATGTTTGTATTTTTTAAACTAGTATTAGTGTAACTACAGCTGCCAGATGGTTTTGTAACATTAGTAAGTTTCATCAGTGCTCTCATTAATAAAGTTACTCCAGGAAACAGGTTTAGATTTACAGGCCACTGCAAATAAAAGCAACATTTACTGAAAAGTGATTTAAGTGTGTGCACTCCACACGCTCTCAGTAATGAACACATTTTTTCATTTTATTTTTTAAACAGTTTAATTAAAGTGAAAATGGTTTAAAGCCTCTCACGCTTGGTTTGAAAAAGGTAAAATAAAAAGAGTTGGGTTTGTCTCACTGCGGAGGGAGAACAGGATGATGATGATGAAGGTCATTGATGATGATGGTAATGATGAAGATTGTTGATGATGATGATGATGAAGGTCATTGATGATGATAGTGATGATGACAGTGGATCAGGTCCTTCAGCAGGTGTCTTTATGTCTGTTGCAGACGGTCTGGCAGACTGCATGGATCCAGACTGCTGCCTGCAGCCGTCCTGTCAGAACCAGCAGTACTGTAAAGGCTCTCCAGACCCCGTGGAGGTCCTCAGCACGTCCCCGTCCTCTCTGGCCCCGCAGCAGGTATGAAGTCTCACTGAGGACCTGAATCAGGCCTCCTGCAGATGTTCACTGAGAGGAGCTCAGATCACTTGGAGATGGCCACATCAGGAGAATACTTATATTTAATAATAATTATTTCCCTCCTCTGTCTCAGGCCGCTCGCTCTTTCTACCAGCGCATCCACTTCCTGCTCGGTCCTGAATCCACCCACGTGATCTCGGAGGAGAACCCCTTCAACAGGAGGTACCCAGAGTCTGATGTTAGCTCTCTGAAACTGTTACAGTACGAACTTCAGTTGTTTACTGAATGGTGATGTTAAATACCTGAGTTTAGTGTAGCCTGAGGTGGAGCCTTGAAACTAAACTCAAACTGACATTTCATCAACAAATAAAAACTAGACTAAAATGTCTGACAGACTTAAAGGAGACATATCATGCTGATGCATGATTTAATACTTACATATAATATAATAAATTTGAAAACAAGACCTTACACCCCCTTCATTTTCAAAAAATGAGATATTGTATTTTTTCTGATATCCTAGAACGAGATTTGATGCCTCTGAAAATAGGTCATTGCGAGATGTCCGCAAGATTTAAATCATCGTGATGACACGAGGTACCTTTCTTTTTATTGGAGTAATCTGATAAAACACTTCCTCCTCTGTGATGTCCGTCAGCCACAAAACTGTCACCGAGGAACACATCCACCCAGCAGCAGTATATAGGTCCCTAGCTCACACTTACTCATTACCAGCTCTGGCCTGTAGGGGGACTCAAAACGTGGTCGCTGCATCGAGCCTGCTGGAAAATACAGTAGAAGAAGAAGGACAGGCTGGCTCTACCCCAGATAGAACTGACCAATCAGAGCACAAAGGGCTGTGACGTTGCGAGGTTACTGTAGGTCATCCTGAGATCTGAGCATTTCAGATGGCCTAAATGAGGATTTTGAGAACGCTATTGTGGGGCAATGAAGGAACTAAATGACTTGTACTGAGGGCAGAAATGCTTTAATACAGAGTTTTTAGTCTGGCATAGTGAAAAGGAGAAACAAGCATGATAAGACTTGGATTGTTTTGATACTTTCTTAAATGCCTTGCATGTTATATTAAACAATAACTGTCAGTCATTGTTTCTTGGTCATCCATAGCCTACCTGTCCACAGGTTTGTTTGTGCTCAACCAGCAATTCAAGAGTTTTATTGCTTAAAGTTGTGAACTACACCACTTGTGACCTAACAGACTTCTTATCTCAATATTAACCCTATTCTTATCACCACAACTAAGTACCAGAACTGAGAGAAAAAGTTCTAAAACTAGAAGAAAAACTTTAATGAATAACCAAACTATTCTTCAAGCATATGCTTTTATTAAACTGTCAAAAAGAAAACATATTATGAAAGTAAAGTTTTGAAATATATTACAAAACTTAAATTAACAAACAGTTTAAACTTAATATCCAGTGTAAAATCACCTGACTTAAAACATAATGTGAAAAGTGTTTTAATTGGAGGAAAATAAGGAGTGGAAATTAACAGTCAGAAAATAATTAGAAACTGGATGTGTTCAAGCGAACATCTAAGTCCGAGTTATAACTTCTTTCTTTTTCAATAAATAAATCTGCAATAGAAGTAAATAAAAGTTTAAAGATAATTCTAATACAGTGTGATATTTGTGTGATATATGAGAGGATGAGGACATCAGTATGTCACAGTCTGTTGGCAGAGAGGAGAGAAAAACTGTCACAGATTCATTACAAACTCAGATGAAAAGATGAGCTACATACAGAGCAGATTTAGCTTTAGCTTAAAAATTAACACTCTGTTAGCTGTGCTGTGTTCATTTAAAACAAGCCGACAGACTTCAAACACAGGAGCTGAAATTTAGTTTTTCATGTTGTGCTTGTTGAACAAGTGGAGTGATAAACAGGTAATAAACCGTTCTGTGTTTTAATACTCTTACTCCATCCGATCACCTCCGCTGTGTCCGCCTGCCTCTGTGTGAACAGCAGCAGAAACAGTCTGACCAAACCACTGAGAGGGGAGGGGGGTGCAATCTTTAACAGCTAAAACTGTCTGACAATGTGTTTTTAAGTAGTGTTACTTTTATAGTCCTGTCAATTTGTGATTTGAGCCAATGGTAGGAAGTAGAGACAAGTGATGAATCTATCCAATCACAGCTACTTTGGTTGTGTTAAAGGTTGGATGAGTTCAGAGGGACATCCAATCACAGCTGCCTTAGCTTGGTGGTGGTGGGATAAGCTGTGGAGTGATCCAATCAGAGCTGCTCTCTTTATGAATTGATATATTCATGTAGAGCAGGTTCACTGTTTGTTGTCAGTTCTGGTATTGTAACTGAGATGCTCTGCCAGGTAGCCTAAATAAAGGTGACTGCATTTCACACAAAGGAACATTTGTTTCTGTTCATTTAGACATTCAGACTTTACTAACATTCAATAAAGGCTTAGTGGGTGTTTGATTTTATCACAGAGGAAAACAGGGCTTCAGAAATGATAGGTTAAATTTACAGTAGATTTCATCAACTAAGACTGGACTAAATTCAATAATGAAGATGACTATAAATAAATTGGGCAAAAGTCTAAAACTGACTTATAAAGTGCTGTCAACATTAGCCCTGCTCGTAGCTCTGTAAAGAAAACAGACTGGATGTTTCAGGGATGTTTCCTCAGTGTTGCTGAAGCAGGTTTCCGCTCCTGCCTTATAGATCGAACTCTCCATACAGCGGGCGGGCGGGGAAATGACTTCCTGTTGGTCCGTATGAACCCTGTAGTTCTTCATCACAGTGGGATTGGGGATGATGGCGTCTTCTCTTTGTTTTCCTTCCTCGGTCGTGATAGCTGCAGCCATAATGCTGCTGCCTGCAGGCCGGATCTCAGCCCCTTCAGTCTGCAGCTGCAGGCCCTGAAGATCCTGAGACCACGAGGATCTCTAAAACTCTGATGCTCCCCCTCATGACCAGAAACATTTGAGCCCACGTGTGCCTCAGACCTGACGTTCATTCAGCGTGATAGTGCAGTCCTGTTCCTCCATTTTTCTGTGATTGTCCCGTTTCTATGCAGCCTGAATGTTTCATGGAGCAGAGGGGCTGGCTGTATTTCCATAATGGAGCGGGCCAGCCTCCTCGCCATAAAAGTGTTTTATTAGGCCTCAAAACAGCACGCCGTGTGTTTGTGCACGTGTCAGCTGCTGAAAGGTGTTTAAAAATGTCATCATAAAAGAGGAAGAAATGATGTTTTAATTTTAGAGGTCTTAAACATGTCCCCGTCTGAGAGGCTGTTTGTGTGCAGGACCACTAA
Source organism: Scarus forsteni (assembly GCA_036419115.1). NCBI lineage: Eukaryota > Metazoa > Chordata > Actinopteri > Labriformes > Labridae > Scarus > Scarus forsteni. The sequence continues at coordinate 2,394,215 of JAZDUH010000490.1, forward strand.
GAGAAGCTGACCTCAGAGCCTCAGTGCTCGGGGAGGATCCATCTATCCACTGATGCTGTGTTTGTGAGAAAGACAACGCTGTTAAAGAAACAGAACTGTGACCTCCCTGCCATTTCAGCCTAACTTTTAGAGCAGGTGGTTTCTGCACAGCTTTTACATTTAATGTCTGAAAACAAACTCTTTGAGAGATGTCAGTGTGGTTTGGAGCAGGTCACAGCGGCCCTGCTCAGACCGACAGAGGGAGGACTCAGGTTTTTTAATCTTTTATTCAGTTGATCATGCAATTTCAATTAAACACTTAAAAACCTGGGGGGTATCAGGGGCACTGCACTTCGCTGGTGTCAGTCGTGTCTTTTAAAGTGAACCTTTTAGTCACCATAGGCAGTCACAGCTCCTCCACTTCTGCCAGTACCTGTGGTGTACCACAGGGTTCAGTTTTAGGTCCAGTTTTACTTACATGCTGCCCCTTTGCCTGTAAGTTCAGTGCCACCAGATCTCCTTTCACTGCTTCACAGATCTACCTTCTTTATAGGCCTGAGGACCTCAGAGGCCGAGCTGCTGTCATGGACTTTGTCTTGTGTCTTAATGACATTAACTGTTGGATAGCAGAAAACGTCCTGAAACTGAAAAATTAAAAAATCTGAAAAAAACCTCTTTAACATAAAAAACTCCGCCTTCTTAAAGTCTAGTCTCAGTGCCATTTCAGTAAGCGTTAACCTCTGCAGCCCCAAAGCACGCTCTCCAACAAAAACTTCAGAAGTGACTGTGTTTCCAAGTCCTTGCCTGACCATGTTGTTATAAAACGTCTCTAAATTTGCTCTGCATCACTTTATAACAACAGTCCTTTGCAGAGAGGATGTAAGAATATTTTGTTATTCATGTTCAGAGTTTTACAGCCACTCCAGCATCATTCAAAAGATATTCACGATAAAAAATGTTTTTTTGGGGGCGAGGATGAAATGTTCAAATAAAGGCTGTCACTTTAGTGCATTAATTAGATTTATGAATTACACCACAAATGAATGCGTTACAAAAATTAATCACAGATTAATCATAGCACACAAACATTTTAATATTGTCCAGCTGGAGGACCTGTACATGGCAGTGGCACGTGTCACTTCACACATGTGTCTCTAGTCAAACCAAACAAAGCCCAGGTGACAACAGGAATGGCATATTTAAGACTTAGACTTATTTTATTTATGAATTTATTGATCTATATTTGTACTACATTCTTTAATAATGCATCAGGCCTAATTGTTTTGCTGGATGTCCTCGACCTTTTTCTTATTTTGAATTTGATTTATGAAACACACTTAAAGTGTAATTTGAGTTGCCTGATTGAGTTTAGAATTTTCTGGACAAGTTGCCCTGACTTTGGTTTTATTTAGTCACCAATAAAAATGTGGATTTACAAATCTTCACTTCTTAGTGTATTCATTTGATTAATCATGCACTACAATTTTATAATATCCTAGAATTCAAATTCTTTATTTGGGTACTTTAAGCAGATATGAGATTAAAATGTGATTAATTAGATTAATTAATTATAAATCCAGTAATTAATTTGATTAATTTTTTTAATTGTCTGACAGCACTAGTTCAAATGATTCTGACTTCTATGTTCATTTCCTCTGTCCCAGTAACACATATACTGATAATTCACATCTGGACAAATCTCTATTATGACACCAGAATAAATCAGACAGACCTTGTGGTTGCAGAGATTTACTCTTTTCTTTATGAGCATGACATTTTACAGCAGAAGACTTAAAAAGAGGCTGAACAGGTTAAAGCTATAACCCTAAATCTTGGAGTAACATTTGGTTCTGATTCTCCTTCTCCAGCCACATCAGTGGAGTCATCCAGTCATGTTTCTTACATTCAATAAATACTCACCCCACCAGACCTTGAAAGTTATTCACACCTTCATTTTCTCAATGCTGGACTATTGTGACTCTCTCTCTCTCCCGAGTTTAAATCAAAAATCCTTTTCTCACCTCCAACCACTTCAAAATGCAGCAGCTCGGCTTTTAACTGGTTTTAGTAGAAGACAGTCTCTCTTCTCTGGCCTCCTGTCACATTAGAAGTTAATTTAATCTATCCATTACTTTTAAAGCACTCATGGCTTCTTCTTATGTCTGTTGTTTTATTTCTATATTACTGTTATTATTTTATTGTTTTCTTTTTATATATGATATTCTGTTCTTTGCACACACTGCCCCCCCAGAAGTCATTTAATAATATCAATATGTGGAATCAGGACTGAAGAGACAAACTGTCCAATAAACCAGGACAGAAGGAGACCCAGAGAGCCCCTTTAGGTCCCACCACAGTTTTCCCAGCATGCCACAGCTCAGCAGAGACACAGATGTTGTTTAAAGTGACGCCTCACTGGCTTTTGTCCTTCATAAATTAGATGAACTTATTTAAGAGTAGCGATAATAAGTGATTAACTCTTATAATCAAGCTTCATAAAAACAGAGTTTAATTATGTAGATCTGCATCTGTTTTTATGGATGATTATTTGCACCAGTGCTCTTCTCAGTCGATTTGAATCATGACCTGAAAATCTTCACCAGATAATTTATAGATAATTTAAACAGTTTGATCATTTATAAAGAGGATTACTTCAATAACAAAGAGGTAAACTCTTCATCCAGCTGTTTTTGCTCATGTAAAACAAAGTGGACTCACAGTCTTCTCGTGCTCACAGTAAAGATCTAAACCATGACATGAATACAGTTTCTGATAAAATAACCTTTTCCTGGTTCTGTGTCTGCAGCTTGGTGTCGATCATTCGTGGTCAGGTGCTGACGGCGGACGGGACGCCTCTGATCGGGGTCAACGTGACGTTCGTCCATTATCCTGAACACGGATACACCGTCACACGCAAGGACGGCATGTAAGTCACTTTAAATCAGAACTTTGTCTTCATGTTTGTCTTTATAAAGAGCCAGGAGTGGATGAATGATAAAGATGGGAGAGAAAGTATATTAACCCTATAAAGCCAATTGTATCATATTTGATACATACTTTTATAATACCTCTATCTACTCAATATCAACAAATTACAAGAAAAAATCATCTGAATACAATCAGATAAATGATAAAAATGTCCTTGAATGTATTAACAGTTGTCAAAAACACCTAATGTATCAAATGAGATACAAAAAAACTATATGTTGAATTTAATGGACATTTTTATTTTTGTAGGATTTTTGTAGAAAGTTAAATAAAAATTTTAATCTTCAAAAAATTAGAATTTTCTGGCTTTAATTTACGGTCTTGGGCCTTACAGGATTAAAATAGGCTAAAAATTTCCCCGCGTGTGAAAAATAAAGGTTTATTCTGTTCTTTTCTTTTCTTAAGGAAAAACACGTCATGGGGATGTTTCAGAAGTTTTAATGAATGTTAAAATCTATTTTTGTTCCTATTTCATCATTTTACTGTGATAATGAGGGAATATTGAGCATTTTTTAATTGTTTTTGTTACTTTAGGAAAACAATTGAATCATTTTGAGCAGTTAATTTCTCGAGATATGTTGAAACAGACAAATTTACATGTAATTATTTGTTTTAATTATTAGCATTTTTTAAATATGCTTGTTTCTTTGTTTGGATCCATGTTTCATTTCTTCTGAAGTCTTCAGCAACATCTATTGTGTAAATCTGAGTGGTTAGAAATCTCCAGAATTTTGTGAAATGTCCCTAAGCTACATTAAAAACAAAACATGCATAAATGTACTGTTAACACAGTTTTGTGATTAAGAGCATGATGTGCACCTTTTTTTCCCATTTTTATGCAAAAACAGTCTTATTGTTATATCTAAGTTTGTTTCAGTCAGTCTGACACCAGCACCTTACTGTCCTGCAGGAGTTCACTGGTGTGTTTGTGTTCCTGCAGGTTCGACCTCCTCGCTAACGGAGGAGCGTCCCTCACGCTGAGTTTCGAGCGCGCCCCCTTCCTCACTCAGTACAGGACGGTGTGGGTGCCCTGGAACGTCTTCTACGTGATGGACACGCTGGTGATGAAGAAGGTGGGCCGCCTGGTCTCTAACGGACACGAGGACACACTGTAGGTTTGAGTGGGATAACCTTTGACCTTTACATGTTCCAGGAGGAGAATGACATCCCAAGCTGCGACCTGAGTGGATTCATCAGACCGAGTCCCGTCATCGTGGCCTCCCCTCTGTCCACGTTTTTCAGGAGCTCACCTGAGGACGGCCCCATCGTCCCTGAGACACAGGTGAGTCAGTCTGTCTAATCTAATCTAATCTAGTCTAATCCAATCCAATCCAATCTATCTAGTCTAGTCTATACTAACCTGGGGTGTATGTGGCCTGGAGCTCTCCATAGATGGACCACAGGTCACAGCTGTCTGATGAAGATTTGCTGTCCAGTTCCACAGATAAACAGGGTAACACAGTAAACAGAGCTACCATGTGGGGGCGCCGAAGAGCCCATAGAGTTGATTCAGCTGGAAATTTAGGCATATCTGCAAAACCTGCCTGGTGCACACCTAAACAACTCCACCATGAGCCCGACTCTCGCACATGCCCACACAGAGGCCCCGTAACCATGACGACGTGACCCTGGAGAGGTTTAACTGGCGAACAGGGGTTCACTCCCCACCCAGCTCCCCCAACAGCCTAATAACACGTTTAAGTCGACCGGCAACCGAGGCTCATCACCGAGGAATGTTGTAATTGCATCCACATTATGGCGTGTTGTCTTAGTGCGGCATGAGCGTGAGCGTGAGCGTGAGCGTGAATGTGTGTGTGTGTGTGTGTGAGCGTGAGAGTGTGAGCGTTAAAGAGAAGAAAGAGAGGGAGTCCGGAGTTAGTCGGGGGGATTGAGGGGGTACAGAGAGAGGCAGCTGTGTGTGTGTGCATGTGTGTGTGCATGTGTGTGTGTGCATGTATGTGTGTGCCTTGGTCACATTGAGTTAAGCAGCCCGCAGAGGAAATGAAACAGATGACAGCGCTCTGTGTGTGTTTTTGTATTTTTACAACCCTGAACCAGCGCTCAGTGATTATTTTTTATTTGACAAACGTGTGCATGTGCGTGTGTGTGATGAAAGCAGAGCGTGTGCACGTGTGTGTGACATATCTGAGGTGTGTGTGCTGCAGTCTATTAGAGAGGGGGGTGAGCAGAGGCCGGTCTTAAAGGGGATTTAATGGATCTGTAATGAACACCAACCGCCCCGGCTAATGAACGGAGCATCGCAGCCCGAGCAGGTCCGTCCTGCAGGAGACGGTTTTTAAGGTCCTCAGTGTCCTAAAGTCCAGGTTTCTGATCCGTGGGCTCTTTGTCCTCTTGTGATCAAACACAGACTGACTTCCACCCTCAGACCTAAAGCTGGGAGGACTGGGCTCAGGTCCCATCCACATGAAGACAAAACGCTTAACAGTTTCCAAAACGATCGTCATAAAGACGAAGGCGTCTCAGAAAATGTGTGCGTCTATATGAATGCACTCAATACGCATCAAAACGCTGTAAAACACATGCCAGACCTCTAGGGGCGCTGTAATGATGTGATGGAAACAAGCAGAAACAGATGAAAAAACAGTGGGCATGTGCACTTGCAGCAAAAGTTGTAAACAGAGATTGTGATAAAGTGATCATAAAGTGCCGTAATGTGTCCTCGATAATTGTTTGTTCAACTCAGTGGTGATTGAGAAGAAGGAGATTTTGCTGCAACAGGGATAGTAGGGTCACTAGCTTCATCGGCACATATGCTACAGCGTACGCTGCCGTTGTCGTTGCCCCATGTGGTGCATGCGTGTCAATGAAGATATGAAACAATGACGTAAGCGTATCTGAAAACTTACAGAGAGCCAGTAATCACGGAGCTGCGTATACGGCATTTCAAAATCTTTCCACTCTGGAACCTGGTTTCAGAAATGATCGTTAACAGACCCCAAAACGCCGTCTTCGTATGGATGATACGCGTTTAGACCTCGGTTTGGCTTCATGTGGATGGGGCCTCAGTTTGGAGGTGAAGTTTGGCCTCACAGTGCAAATCTTTAAATAACAATGTTTTATTTTATTTCATGATCATTGTATATTACAGACACTGAAAGCATTTATAGCCCGAGTTAGCTTTGCAATCAGTGTTAATTTAGACAGCACTTTTTTAATTAAGTTTTAGTTTTACTCATAATTTAGTCTCTGAACTGTTTTAATTCAGTCTCATTGTAGTCGATGAAATCTGCTGTAAACCTCGTCAACTAGTAAAGACTAAGAAGAGGCTGTTTTCAGGCGGCTCAGATGGAAACAGCAGACCTGAAGGATTTATACCGTATTCTGCACAGACTTTGTTTAGAGACCCAGACAGCTCCCATTGACCACACTCTGTGGTATGAACATTGGTGGGCTAGCTTACTGCTGCTATTCAGCCAAACTCAAGCACCGTCCCATCTTTCTGGTTCAGACTGATCTCTGATCCACTTGGCAGTAATCTGAGACTCCCTGTTTTCAGAGGGACCAGGGGTTGGAGCACAGTCTGCATCAAAGTTTGTGTGAGTTTCCACACCCTAAATCTACTGAAGTTTATCTGAACCTCCGAGATATGACTGTGACCTTATATAAAAAGTTACAGAGGCTGCACTCCGGATTACTCCAGCAGTTTAAGACCACGTATATTTATATCATACATTTCCCAAGCAGAGGCCTTAAAGTGCTTCACTATAAAAACAAAAATAAAACAATGTTGTCCTTACTATAAACCCTCCTGTGCTGTGTTACCTCATATGAGCAGGTCAAAGCAGAGGAGGCCTCACAGGCCACAGTTACTATTTCAGCTGCTCCTCAGTATCATCGCAGGGCTCCTGCAGATCCTTATGAAGTCTTCATGGGTCTTCAATTAGGTTTTTTAAATACCAGACCATGTCACGATGCTTAGTACAGCAGAGGGCCTGAATTTGATGGCACAACATCAAGTTTGTTTTGAGATTCAATGGGAGATTATAGAAAAAATTAATCAGCAACAACATTATGTTGGATTCAACCCAAACAGAAGTCCCATCTGTATATTTAATCTCTCAGTCTATTTGAATAACTATGTTTCTTAAGCAGTGGTGGGCCACTGGTGGGCTGAGGGTCTCCAAAGCCCTAATGCATGAGGTTAAAATACAAAAAAAAAAACATGTTCAAGTTTAAAACCTGATTGAAAAACAGCAATAATTCAAAGAAAATAGAGCTTTAATTGATTCTGTTAAACTCCAATTTACACATTTGTCTAAACAGAAATGAAAATGTTGTTCAAACATACTCATTTCATTGAATTTTTAATATAAACAAATCTTGTGATGGAGGCTTTTTCCCCTAAATGAGATGAGAATTATTTTGAAGTGGTCCAGAGTCGATCATTCTGCTCGAGAACAGAAGTTTACCATCACAAGTGAAGTGCAGAGCATCAAACTGGCTTAATCAGGTCTTTAACAGTCTTGAATTAGTTATAGAAAGTGAGTAGGAACACTGATAACTAATAAACCAATCTAATGGCGGTAACTCAATGCATTTAAGCATGTAGATACAGTCTGCTGAGGTCCAAACAGAGCTCCAGGATGAAGAGGAAAGATGATTTCAACACAACGTTGTTGGTATTTCAGCATATTTAAGCATGTATCAGAGTATTTACATACTACCATCTCTAGGGTTAACAGAGAATGGTCTGAGAAGGAGAAAATATACATGAATGCCTTGTTGATGCAAGAGGTCAGAGGAGGATGTGAGATGCTGTTTTGGAGAAATGAACCAACATCTCTGAGTGATGTACCTAATAAAGCGGCCCTGAGTGTGTAAAAGATGTAATGTTCATGTTTGAGTCTGTGCAGCTTGGTTCTGTTTCTCTTCCCCAGCAGAGCTGCAGTTTGGTCCTGTTCTCAGACTGTAGTATGAACACATGAGCCTCTGTTTCTGCAGCAGCTGATGATGTGAACGTGTGCGAGCGCAGGTTTGAAGCTCAGAGACGATATCTCAGCACATGCATTAAAAAGCTGAAGGAGAAGTGGCTGTGCTGTGTGAATCAGAGCAGCTCGTCCTTCACCTGCTGGTACACCCAATAAAATATGCAGATTAACCTTCATGCAGGCTGTTCTATCTCCAGAGAGGTTACAGAAACAATCTGAATCATTCAGACTTAAATGTTATTTATGCCGTATCGCCCAGTCCTGTGGTATAAATCTGAGCAGTCATGGTGTTAACTCTGCTCCCCGCCGTGGGCACAGATGGCTCGGTGTTGTTTTACTCTAACCGTGGTGTTTCCTCCACAAACACGGCTGTGTGGTAATTATTGTCCTCACATATGAAGTTTAGACCAATCAGGATGAAGGAACTGTTTCATGTCTCTGTTTTTTCTGTTTCTGCAGGTCTTACAGGAGAAAACATCCATCCCCGGGAGCGACCTGAACCTGATCTACCTGAGCTCCAGAGCTGCAGGCTACAAGCCGGTGCTGAAGGTCACCATGACGCAGACCTCCATACCCTTCAACCTCATGAAGGTGAGACAGGGACATGTACGGTGGCCTTTAGGGGTCAGCGCGGTGCAGCTGAAGAATATGAGATGCCTCTGCCTTTTGGGCAGCACATGGTAGAAAAGTGGCTTTAATCATAAAAAATAAACATAAAAATATACAAAACTGCAACTTCAAGTCCAAATCCTACAAAAACTCGATAAATGCAGGCTGGGGAAACAAAATCACTGTTATTTGGTTTTTATTTTTATTTGGCTGCATGTTTGTGGGCCTGGGTGTCGTTTTTTTGCTCCCTCAGTCTTTGCAGTTCATCTCTTTGTTTTGATGCTCCAGATGTGGGATTTCTATGTCTGTTTATTTCTGTCATTTTTCCTCAGTGGATTTTTGGTTCCTTCTTTGTCTCTTTAAGCCTCTCTCATATTTGATTGTGTTTTATTTTTGAAATGCATTAATGTATTTTTATTCTGCAGTTCTTCCATCCTGACTGAATCAGAATCAACTCAGAAATACTCTGTTAATGCCCAAGGGGGAATTTGGTTGTTTCTGTTGCTCTTTTAAAACGAATAGCATTAGGATTATCAAAAAGACATTAACAAAGATAAGAGATTAAAACTAAAACAGCATAAAAACTTAAAACTATGGAAGCAGGTTGCAACATGCACAGTCTTTAAGCTCTATCCTTATGAAATAAATCTAAATAAATACATAAAAGTGAGACATATAAACAAGACCATGGACTTTACACTATTGACATGAACAATATTTACATTTTGATTATAATATGACAGCGTTGAGTGACGGTAGTCCACATTTGACCTGGTACTGCACTGGATATTATATATAACATGTGATCAGTGTAAACAGTTAGATAATATTAATCTCCAGGACCTGATGGAGCAGTCATATTACAAGGAGAAGTACTATCTATTGGCCCTTTTCCATTCGCCCTACTCTACTCTACTCGACTCTACCCGGCTCTACTCTACTCGCCTTGTGCTGCTTTTCCATTAGCCCCAGTTGCCTGCCCAACGGGATGCAGTGTCGCTGTAAACAGCTGCGGTGACGTCATTTTGAGCGCGACACAACAATCTGTGGCTTTTTGTCACAAACCGAGTAAAAAAGGAAAGCAGAAGAAGGCTGCAGGTGGTAAGAAGAAATACCCCTTGAGAAGCACAGGAGAGTTTTGGAAGCTATACAACAGAATGAAGCTGAGGACGAGAGCAATCCAGCTGCAAAGAAAAGATTGTATGAGGGTAAGCTAATGGTAGCTACCGCTAGCATGCTAAGTCGATGACTCATCGATGACGACATTGTCTGACCAATCAGTAGCCGGCAGTCGTTGATTTCATCTTTTAGTATGGACTCAGCTCGCTTGGAACCAGAGCGGAGTAGGTACTAAAACTAGCTTGTTTTAGGAGGTACCAGGCTAGTGGAAACACGCTGCTAATCGAGTAGAGCCGAGTAGAGTAGGGCCAAGGCGTGTTAGCGGAAAAGGGACATATGTCTATATTTCTGGAGCATGAGCGAGCATCAGCCACAGATCCTCCTGGTTGTCGTCGTATCTGCTGCGTGAAGCTGCTGAGCTGTTTCCACCCCGTCACCTTGTTCCTGTTTTTCTTTCTGACACACATGATGGAGGAGGATGCAGACATGTGCAGAGCTGTGGTTTAATAATTTCATTTGTCCCTTGTTTACAGAGTAGAGATCATGGAGCATTTATCCACATCTGAGAGTGAAATAGACTTAGAGACCTGATGAGCTCTCAGAGTATGGAAGCCCAAAAGAGTCATCATGAAATAAATCAAAACAACACTGTGAAATAAATACCATTTTAATAAATAACAGACAGATATGAAATATGGCCATTAAATTGTAAAATAAGGCAATATTATGATGAAATATATTTTATTATTCTTTAATATTGAATTATTATAATTGAATATTTCATAATGAATATTTTAACATTTTCATTCTTTTTTAAATAATGACTTTTTACATAATTTCCAAGCTTTATGAAATAAAAAAACGTTTTTTACCAAGTCATTTTTATTTCATAATGTCATTTTCAACAAAGTCAATTTTAACTTCATAATGTCATTTTCAACAAAGTCAATTTTAATTTCATAATGTCATTTTCCACAATGGCCTTTTTATTTCATAATGTCATTTTCAACAATGGCCTTTTTATTTCATAATGTCGTTTTTCAGCAGAATGACTTGGTCTGTCAATCAAAGCACATAAGGCGGAGCCAGTTCAGTGATTGGCTGATCCTTTACACTGACACTGCAGCAGAACTTGCACTATCGATTCTAACATGGAGATTATCACTAACGATGATAAGCCTGAAAACATGACAACACGAGTTCCTGACATGTTTGAGACAGAATGGCTGCAGGAGCGAGGTCACTTTCAGAGTTTCTTCACTTCAGCCTGAGAGAGGACCGCTAACGCAGGTGACCACACTACAACCCAGTACATATGGGGCCCCCTGGAGTGTGGTCACCTGCGTTAGCATTTGTGAGCGTCGATGCTGGGCTGTAGTGCTGGGAGTAACTCTGTTACTTTTGCCAGTAACGGGTAATCTAACTAATTACTGTTTCAATAGTTACTACGCCGTTACTGTTACCGACTGTGAAATGTGGCGCGTTACTTAGCACCCATCTGCTGCTGTTATCCATTCAGCCCACAGGGCAGGAGCTGGCTCACGCAGACACACGAGAGAACAAGATGCCTGAGTTGCCAGGTTCGCTTACTGTAAGCGACTATCGGCTTTACCCGTTACTGGCAAGGCTGAAGTGAAGAAACTCTGAAAGTGACCTCGCTCCTGCAGCCATTCTGTCTCAAACATGTCAGGAACTCGTGTTTTCATGTTTTCAGGCTTCTCATCGTCAGTGATAATCTCCACGTTAGAATCGATAGTGCAAGTTCTGCTGCAGTGTCTGTGTAAAGGATCAGCCAATCACTGAACTGGCTCCGCCTTATGTGCTTTGATTGACAGACCAAGTCATTCTGCTGAAAAATGACATTATGAAATAAAAAGGCCATTGTGGAAAATGACATTATGAAATAAAAAATGACTTTGTAAAAAACGTTTTTTATTTCATAAAGCTTGGAAATTATGTAAAAAGTCATTATTTAAAAAAGAATGAAAATTTTAAGATATTCATTATGAAATATTCAATTATAATAATTCAATGTTAAAGAATAATAAAATATATTTCATTATAATATTGCCTTACTTTACAATTTAATGGCAATATTTCATATCTGTCTGTTATTTATCAAAATGGTATTTATTTCACAGTGTTGTTTTGATTTATTTCATGATGACTCTTTTGGGGTTCCATATCAGAGGAGCATTAGTGACAGCCTGTGAATGGACTCCTCCTGATAAAAGCTCTGCTGCTGCTCCTCCTCCTGTGTTTGTTACCTTAATTCACAGACTTTGTCACTAAGGGACACATTAGTGTTGCTCAGTGGGCCGGGTTGTTAGAATAAAATAAAAGCCAAAAAACACCCGTGATTTCACAAAATGATAAATATTTAGATCTCTGCAGTTACCACGGTAACCACATTAACACTGCTCAGTGCACTTTCACAGTTTTAAGGGCGCTGAAAGGAAGAAGATGAGACAAGCTTTGGTTTCATGTAACTAACTTATTACATTAGTAATAAATAATAAACTCATTCACAGCTGAAAAAACCTGAAATGATCCAGACTTTGTGACAGTCTGTGTGAGTGCAAACACAGTTTCTCCCTCAGACTTCACCAGGTTTCCTCACGCCCACAAGGACAAGGCAGACCCGGCAGGATGGATAAAAGCTGAAGTTTATCTGATTTAAGCCCCAGTCACACATTCCCGTTTCTCATGGCGATTGTGCACGATTGTCATAATCCTGATAGAACCTGCTTTGGTCGTGGTGCATGCACTACTTGGTCTGGATCAGCGTTGTATAGTCGTGGATGAACGGCGGGGAACGTGGAAGGGTCCCGACAGTTTTGAACTGTTCAAAACTGTCATGGAGAATCGCCGCTCTCAGTATGATGGGATGGAAGCCTAATGCAGTTCTAATGCGAACAGTATTAGCGTGGCATGTACGGAGCTCAGTCGGCTGATCGTGGCTCAATCCTGAAAGCTTTATGAGGACGACTGACAAGGATGTATCCGTTTGTGCCCCAACTGTGTCCCGTTTAAGACCGTGCAAGCCACAGGGCTCAGTCGGGGCTTACGTGACGCGAACTGAGCTCGAGTGGGGCTGACGTCGTGTCAGCGGGATGAAAATTCATGGAATCCTCTTCATATAGTTGTATTAACCTAACTTTAGCTGGACGAACGCCCCTGAAGCGCTGTAGAAGCTCTACTGACGGTGTATTTACGGGGTGTGTCCAGGGGTGAGACAGTCATTTCATCCCGTATCATAGCGATCACACCAGCCTCATCAATCGTGTACAGTCTTGCACAATCGCCATGAGAAACAGGAATGTGTGACTGTGGCACTCAGGACAGAAGCGCAAACTCAAATGTGCCTCTGGACCTTTGTAAGTCTGCAGAGTTTGTTAATCGTCTGCTCTGAAATGATCACCACAGCTTGTCTCTCTTTGTACTGAAGAAAATACTCACAGAAATATAAAAATTAATGATTTTTAAAAAGTGTTTATGTGATATCTGTGTTACTGCAGCCCTGAACTCATCTGGGCTCAGGTTCAGACTTGGCTGTGTTTCTAAATCTAAATTAAATTTGTTGTTTCTGGATGTCTAACCCTGCTTGTTAGTGATATTCATGCACTGACCTTTGGCCCTTACCTGTTGTTCCCAGGTTCACCTGATGGTGGCAGTAGTGGGTCGCCTCTTTCAGAAATGGTTTCCTGCTCAACCGAATCTGTCGTACACTTTTATCTGGGACAAGACGGACGCCTACGGCCAGAGAGTGTACGGCCTGTCCGAGGCAGTGGGTGAGTTCAGAGAGAGAAGAGAACATTTGAATAAAAAATGAACTGAAGTCAGACCCTCATGAGTCTCTGTAGTTTGGCAAACATGCACTTCTGTTGAGCCCTGAAAGTCTTTCTGTGTTGGTTTCACACCAAACTCAAAGTCTGTGGTGAGCTTTAACGTGGGCCTGTCCTCACTCTGATGCTGAGTGTCTGTCCACAAACACATTCACACCAGCAGGAAGCAGAGAAACTACAAGTCCCTGCATGTATTTCTGTCTCCTGAATGTTTGCCATCATCCCCCCTTTGGGAAAAATCTAAAGTTCTCCTGCAGAATCATTTGATGTGAGCGAGAAATTACTTCCTGCCTTATCAGCCTCCTTTGTTTGAGCGTCCGTGGGGAACAGAAAGAAGAAGCAGCTTCAGTGGATCCGCTCCATCTCAGCGTGGCGTCTCTGCAAACACGTTAAGAGAGAGATAACCACAGGATGAACACGCTTAGGCTTGTCTTTCAGGCTCTTTCTGATTTTTATCCAATATTTTTCTTGTTCTTGGCCAAAGTTTGAAATAAATATGAAGGAGAGCAGATATGTCTGGATGAAATATTTACACTAAAATCCTCCTTTAACCATTTTCCAGGCTCAGATCTGCTCTGTCCTGAACCATCACCTGCATCAGCTTAGATAATAAAATAAGAGTGTAAGCTGTATTAACATTAAAATAACTCTATGAACATCCATCATGCTGCAGACAGCTGCGGCCGGGTTCAAATATGTCGAACAGAGAAGCCGTGACAGGGAAACGGCCTGAACATTACGGGCATGCCGGCCCCCCCGACACCTTTATTAGGGACAAGTCCAGCTCGCACTCACCTCGCTGAGTTATTGCTCGTGGTGGGCCGGCTTAATGGGCCGCACATAAAAGAGATTTACGGCCGTGTTTCGTAACACTTCTGAAATTGGTGCTCATGAGTTCGGATAAGAGAGAAAGCACAGGAATATTTGGAGGGCACGTGTGGAGAAGGTTGAGGTTTAGAGACTGGGTGGAGTTTATTCTGAGTTTAAAGTGTGTTTGTGAATGAAATATGAGCTGATCCACACACAAACACTCACATCTACTCAAACTACTGCTGTTATAGATACTGTGATGAGGCTGTAGTTTAGATTAACGTCTCTCCGTATTCCTGACTAAAAAAATCACACAGACAATCTGAACAAGACTCCTGCATGCTGGTGTGCATGCATGTCTAGTATGTGCACTGTTCTCATTTTTATTCATTCATTAAATCATCCATGAAGACTTCTTAATCTGAACCTGCAGCTCTGCACAAACCAGCAAAATGAATTCATTCATATTATCCAGTGACTCATGGAGTGATTCACACCAGACATCCCAGGAATATTGCTGAACTGAAACAGTTTTGTACAGAAGAATGGTCCAAAACTCCTCCTGACCGCTGTGCAGGTCTGATCTACAACTACAGGAAATGTTTGGTTGAGGTTATTGCTGCCAAAGGAGGGTCAACCAGTTATTAAATCCAAAGGTTCACATACTTTTCCACCCTGCCAAACAGTTGAGCTGGAAGCTAAAGGGTTAACCACCAGCTGTAGTAATGGCTGCATCAGTAAACCAGGCTGACAACACGGTTAATGTCCTGATCCCACAGAGTCACCTCCTGTGCATGAAACAATAAACAGAACAAATCACTTAGATAATCATGTGTGTATACTGTATACTACATACTATAAGTATGATTAGGATACCAACCATTCACACTGTAGTATGCTACTAAGTTTCCCATGATGCATTTCAAACCTCCAACGACAGAAATCAGAAGCACACCAGACTATCAAATATCTCTGTTGATTCACCACATTTGAAAGTTCAGAGAGCATTTTAGGGGAGAAAGTCACCACGTAGAATACCAACATGTGGTCATTTGAGCCATAAACCGCACAGATACTAATTTCATTTTGTCATTTTGTTCATTCTGTTATGCGCGCTATTATGCTATCGAAGAAACTTCCGGGTGGCTCCAAAACAAGAGCCCAAATTACAAAAGCGTTAAAGAACTAAAAGGAGATAATAAAAGAGGCTTTTATTTTGAAAACGCGAAGTTTGCTAGTGGCTGATTTTTAGCTGAATGGCGTCTCAAGACGATTTAACATTTATGATATTACGGTGATTATGATATTGTTACCACCTGACGCTGTTTTTTATTTGAGTCCGTTTTTCCATTGTTTTGTCTGATGGCTTTCATTTTGAGGCCGTTTTATCTGACGTTGTTTTGGTTAAGGCAGTTTAATTTGACACCGTTTTGTCTGATGACTTTTATTATGAAGCCTGAGGCCATATTATCTGAGGGAGGTATTTCTGAGGCCGTATAATCTGAGGGAGGTATTTCTGAGGCCGTGTAATCTGAGTGAGGTATTTCTGAGGCCGTGTAATCTGAGGGAGGTATTTCTGAGGCCGTATAATCTGAGGGAGGTCCGAGGGAGGTATTTCTGAGGCCGTATAATCTGAGGGAGGTATTTCTGAGGCCGTATAATCTGAGGGAGGTATTTCTGAGGCCGTATAATCTGAGGGAGGTATTTCTGAGGCCGTATAATCTGAGGGAGGTCCGAGGGAGGTATTTCTGAGGCCGTATAATCTGAGGGAGGTATTTCTGAGGCCGTATAATCTGAGGGAGGTATTTCTGAGGCCGTATAATCTGAGGGAGGTATTTCTGAGGCCGTATAATCTGAGGGAGGTCCGAGGGAGGTATTTCTGAGGCCGTATAATCTGAGGGAGGTATTTCTGAGGCCGTATAATCTGAGGGAGGTATTTCTGAGGCCGTATAATCTGAGGGAGGTATTTCTGAGGCCGTATAATCTGAGGGAGGTATTTCTGAGGCCGTATAATCTGACAGAGGTTTTCCAGAGGCTGTTTGGCCTGAGAAATGACAGAGGTTTTCCAGAGGCTGTTTGGCCTGAGAAATGACAGAGGTTTTCCTGAGAATGAGGATGTCCTAAAATGTTCACCGTACTGTCGACTGCTTCAGTCAAAGTAGGATATCTATGAGTATTTTAACTGTTTCAGAGCCTCTGGACTCATCGTAAAGATCTGAGGGTCAAACACTGATGATCACAGCAGTAACACCTGCCTGTTGGTCCCAGCGAAGCCGCAGGTGTGTCAGCTTTAAGCCTGTAAGGTCTCCATCCAGGCCCAGGACCTGTCCTCTGGTTCATTATCAGATTGGACTGTGAGGAGGTCTTTGGCTGAGCTTGTTTCTGTCTCTGAGAGCGTCTTCTGCAGCCCGGACCTGATAAATAACTCCGATGATCGATGTGGAGGCAGATCAGCTGTCTGCAGTCCAAACACGGCGGGCATGACGTCAGGTTAACTCAAACAAAGCCGGGCCATTACAGGAAGGCGTGGGCCGACACTGACAAATAATCAGCTGTCAGAGCGCCGCTGCAGGCCGAGCGAGGAGACGGTGCGGGCCGAAATAACAGGAGGGGAGTGTGTTTGCCCAGTCAGATATCAGCTCAGACTTCTTATTATTTCAGATATGATCACTTTGAGGAGATCCGAACCTTAAAGCAGCTGCAGCTCAGACTTTCAGAGAGACACGGCAGCTTTATAGAGCTTTAACGACACTTTAAACTTTTATTCTGAAAGTTTCAGAAAATCTCTGCTGGCATCCAGATGTTCCAACATCCTGATGTTTTCAGCCACCTGCTTCAAGCTTTTACCTTTCCACTCTGCAGGCCGGGACAATACTACCTTAAATCTGATCTAGATCAGAACCACCAGAACTGAAAACATCCCATTTGATTCCCAAAGAAAAAAACGCCCCCTCTTTTTAAACTCAGTATACTTGTCCAAATACTTTGGCACTGACTGGCAGATTTGGCTAAAGTCTGAACTCTCTCTCCTCTGCTTTAACTCCCCCCGTCACTCTCCCGTCTCGTGCAGTGATTTTCCTGTCAGACTTTGATTTTCTGCACATTTCTTGGTCAAGAGCTTGTGGTTTTAAAATCTCTTTTTCACACGAAGGAGAAGCACCTCTTTGTTTGAATGTTCAATCCAAGTTCTACAAGAACAAAAACACTGACAACAGTTTTAACCCGATGATCTGACAGGAGCCGTGGACCAACAGGACAAAGATCAGAGCTTTGAAGCAGCTGATTTATGATCTAAACTCTTCTAATGGTCAACATTGAGCTGTGCCAACATTTGCTCAGTTTGAGGATCTAAAGCCTGAAGTTTGGAGCTCTGGTTGGAGAAGGCTTGAAGCATCCACGAGGTCTTAAACGTCCTCACAGACAGCACAGCATCTCATATTCAGACAGGCAGGCTGTGCTCTCTGCCTGCAGACATGTGGATGTGGACACAGACGGGAGATGTAAGGCAAAGTTTGAGAAGCTTGATCTGATGACCTGGTGAAGTTCTGAGGATGTCACATTGTCAGTGGAGTAACCTTCGGTGCTCCTCCTGCTCCTCCTGTGAGCTCTGAACAGCCTCTGCTGCAGTCCTCTGGGGCCTGCACCCTGCTCACCAGGTGATCATATCCACTCTCCTCCCATGGCACTGTCAGCTCCGTGGTGATGGTTTTGTCTTTATTTTGCGAGGTCCTTTTTATTCTCCAAGCACCCTGAATTTTGGTGAAGTTCTGCCAGAAAATCCAGATTTCAGTTTCAGACTTTGAGGAGCTCCTGCTGTCAGGAGGTAGAGAACAGAAACACCTGAGCGACTCCTCGGTAAAACGACATCCTGACAGACGGTGGAGAAATCCGGGCTTCAAATTTCACCAAATTTATGAAAAGAAGAAGAATTGTGTTAGAGGGTGTTAGAGAAATTAATGGACAAGAACAATAGAGCTGAGAACAGAACAGAAGAGGGAGAGGCGGTGATCCAGAGGAAGAAACATGTCCTTTTCTTAAAGAGACAATTTAGCTGTTATCCTTCATCAAGCACAGAGAGACAGAATCAAACGTCCTGCAGAGAGCAGGATCATTAAATTAACTTATTCTGGAAGGCTTTTGTATTTCAGAAAGCAGCGTGGAACACAAAGGAAGACAAAGAAATACACATACTGTATATATCTATAGTTTTGTGAGCTGGTGTTTTTGATTTGTAGGTCCAAAGAGAATAATGAAGGCTGATTTCCATGTGACACTTTAAAGATCTCTTGTTGCTCTGAAGGTCCTTCTGATGGTCCAGGAGTTCAGATCTGTTCCTGCTTCTTTGTGAACAGTCACATATTTGAGGTTATATGAGTCAGTTTGTTTCTTTTGTTTCAGTCTTCTGAAATAAAACAGTGTCTGTATCAATAGTCAAATTTATATGTCATCAAAATGCTTATGTTTTTCCTGCATGTTTGTTTGTTTGTTTGTTAGTTAGTTAGTTAGTTAGTTAGTTAGTTAGTTAGTTAGTTAGTTAGTTAGTTAGTTAGTTAGTTAGTTAGTTAGTTAGTTAGTTAGTTTGTTTGTTTGTTTGTTTGTTTGTTTGTTTGTTTGTTTGTTGTTAGTTAGTTAGTTAGTTAGTTAGTTAGTTAGTTAGTTAGTTAGTTAGTTAGTTAGTTAGTTAGTTAGTTAGTTTGTTTGTTTGTTTGTTTGTTAGTCAGTGAGATAACACAAACACTACTGGATGTATTTTGCTGAAATTTCAGGAGATGTTGGTAATGGCCCACCTAGGTGTGGGTTTTCAGGATCATAGATCATATTTAATATTTATTATATTTTTATTCTTTATTCTTGATTTTGAATTTCATGAATTGTAAATTCTTCCAATTCTTCTATTTTGTTTATTTGCTGTTTATACTTTTTATTAATCTACAACATATGAGATATTTTCTTTTATTGACCCCTGTAGTGCTGCAGCACCTAGGTGACCCCTCTGGGGATCAATAAATGTTTTTATTATCTTATCATATCTGGTAAAATAATGGAAACTTTATTATGGAACTATCTCTTATAGATGTAACATGTGAGCTACCTTGTGCTCTCAGAGTGATTTTTAGTTAAATCAAGCAGCAGTTCTCAAAGATAACCAGAGGCCTAAAGCCGAGCTTTTGTTGATGTGAAAATGGAACCAAACTCCATTTAATCTAAAATATCTTCATTTATCGCTGAGGTCTTTACATGATTGTTTTCACCTTCTCAGAGGTGACACTGATACATCTTAGTTTGAAAAAAAAGAGGAAAAATGGTCTGAGAGAAGATCCTGCTCCTCTGAGAGAGTTTGTCAGGATGGACCAGAGACTCAGGACGATGATAACTGATTTATTATTATTGTTTTTATAATAATAATAATTATCATTATTATAAAGCAGACACGTGAGGGTCAAAGCTGAAGCCATCACATTGTGTGTGACATCACAGAAGCGTCTCTGCTTCTGTTTGATGGTGATGGAGTCAGAGTGCTGTATGAACTCACAGAGTGTGTCTGTGTGTGTTTCAGTGTCCGTGGGCTTTGAGTACGAGTCGTGTCTGGACCTCATCCTGTGGGAGAAGAGGACAGCCATGTTACAGGGCTACGAGATGGACGCGTCCAACATGGGAGGATGGACGCTGGACAAACATCACATCCTGGACCTGCAGAACGGTAGGAGCAGAGACACGTGTTGTAGGAGAAGAGCTGTATGGATAAAGTTTGATTGACACGCCTACATCACAGCCTCTGAGTGAGGACGATCGCTGTTAGCAACCAATCACAGACTGGTTTGATTCCTTCAGAGCATTGATATCCACTCTCAGTGTGAGCTGGTTTTTCATTTCCATCCTTCAGTCAAGATTCAAGTTCTACATGGGCCAAACTTCTGGAGTTTATTAAACCTGCTGCAGGTGCTAAGAGCACTGTGATGTTAGGCTTTTCTGAACGGTGTTTGTTACAAACAACAAAACTACACACACAGGTAAACCCTCACCTCTGCTCCTCCTCCTC
Source organism: Scarus forsteni (assembly GCA_036419115.1). Classification (NCBI taxonomy): domain Eukaryota; kingdom Metazoa; phylum Chordata; class Actinopteri; order Labriformes; family Labridae; genus Scarus; species Scarus forsteni. The sequence continues at coordinate 2,414,554 of JAZDUH010000490.1, forward strand.
CTCCTCCTCCTCCTCCTCCTCCTCTTCAGTCTCTGAGTGCTGATCAGGTCCCAGAGCGAGAGGACACAGATTATAGATGTTTAAAGTTCGATAATCTCAGCAGCTGTCACTGTGATGGTCGTCATGCCGACTGAGGAGGGCCCACAGAGAGCCTGTGTGTGTGTGTGTGTGTGTGTGTGTGTGTGTGTGTGTGTGTGTGTGTGTGTGTGTGTGTGTGTGTGTGTGTGTGTGTGTGTCAGTGTGTGTGTGTATCTGGCTCCGTGTTGGTGCCTGGATTTGTTCCAGCTGCCCGTTGGTATTTTTGTGGCCTTTCATCTCTCACACACACAATTAGCTTTTCAATCCGCACACACACTAACACACACAAACACACCCAAACACACACTTACACACTAACACACACTCTGATTTCAGACCTTCATATCCTCCCTGGCTCCTCTCTTTCCTCCTCTTGTCTCCTTCTCTCCCTCTCTTGTACATTTTTAGTTGTATTGCAGTGTTTTACAGATTTGTGACTCTTTGTTTTGTCTGAACATGTCTTACTTCTCATCATAATTCAAACACACTTTCTACAATAAAACATCTCTAAACACATTTAGGTCAAAGAATTGGATGCTTCAGTAGTGTTAACATGATTAAATCAATCAGTCCATCCTTCCTCTTAAAGGAATGTCAGATCTTCTTAAAGAATTATCACGAGAACTTTAATTCCCCTTTAATTCAGAATCAAACTTAAATCTTCTTTAATAAGATTCAAAATGATCATGTAAACACCTAATTCTGAATGAAATGATAATTCCAAATAAAACTTAATTCTATGGTAAGTGGCTGGTTTATTCAGATTGTGAATCTGAGCTGAATAATTCCATGATCATTTACGTTCATCCTGCTTTAAAAGAATTCCCGTCGTCCTGCAGCGATGAGGCACACGACGCTGAAAGGAGCAGGACGGCTGCCTGAAGCAAGAGTTGGACTCCACACAAGCCCAGACGGTTTATTTATTTGGAAATAATCAAAGAGTGGATGGGTATAAGCTTTCAAATATGGACCTTTTTAAAGCTGTTTTAAAACTGTACTCTAAAAAGAAATGTTTAGCCTTAACAAAAAAAATTAACACAACAGTTCACATTATTCTTTCTTAGTTATGATAACTTAATTTGAAATTGTGTTGAACCAACAAACAATATTACATAGGACAAATCAGCTTTCCTCTTCCGTCAAATTTAATTTTAAGTACTGTTTACTGAATAACTGTTATCATAAGGACAAGTTTTTAAGTTGGTAACTCAAAAATATGTTAAGTAAACTGACTTTACCATGGTATTTAAAGTAGTTTAATTTGTTGTCTAGTTAATTATAATAACAATGCACCCACTTTTTAAGTAGCCGAAATTTAGATTTATACATAATACAGCAACCTGTGAAGTTTATCTAATCATTTGATTACATTTTTTAAATTGCATTTATGTATTAAATCAAGTGGTGTCAACAGATACTCTAAATTACTTTTTAGAATGTGGAAATTTTCCTCCGGTAGGCGTAAATACGTCACCACGTCATGTCCACCCCCGTCCAATCAGAACCATTCCCACCCGCCAGGCCTTGAATTAAGGCGAATAGACACGTTTTCCATGTAAACCTTTATTTGGAATTATTATTTCCATGTAAACACGAAGAAGAAAACTTTAATTCTGAATTATTTAGTCCTGAATAATTAATTCTGAATCTAAAAACATCATGTAACTGTGGCCAAAGTTGGATGTTTCACTTCATTTTTTTTCTTATGCACTGTAACACTTTACAAGTCAAGACCATAAACAACACCTTCAGCCGTGTCCAGAGTCGACTGCTGAGTATCTGCCTGATGTGCTCAGCTTTTATCCAGACAGATTTGTTGTTCAGGCAGGAAACTTGAAGAAGTTCTTCTTCTTCGTACGTGTGTTGTAACACTGCTGTTTCCCCACAAACCTACATTACCATCTACCAGGGTTGGACAGTAACGAAGTAGATTTACTTGAGTACTGTACTTAAGTACATTTTTTGAGTTTCTGTACTTTACTTGAGGTTTTTTTTTTTTTTTTTTTTGGAACTTATGACTTTTACTTCACTACATTTAGAGCTATAGTGCGTAACTTGGGGCATCGGTGGCGCAGTGGGATAGTGCGCTTGGTCGGTGATCGGGAGGTTGCAGGTTCAAGCCCAGCTCCGGGCGACACATGGCGATGTGTCCTTGGGCAAGACACTTAACCCCAAGTTGCTCCCACTGCTGCATCAGTGGTGTGTAAATGGGCATGAAAGGGCGTGAATGTGTTAGAGATACTGATGGATAACTAACATAGAAACTCTGAACCATCAGTGAGTGAATGTGAGAGTGAATGGGTGTGAATGGGTAGGTGTGACCTGCGGTGTAAAGCAGCTTTGAGTAGTCAAAGACTAGAAAAGCGCTGTATAAGCTCAAGTTCATTTCCATTTAACTTCGGTAGCCCTCTAGCAGAATTCTGCGTTCTTACAACAATAAAGCCGGCGCTTCCATATGACGTACGCCCAGGTGTCCCCCCCCCCCCAACCGTCATCCCTCTGCCACTGTGATTCGCGTTCCCACAACGTTTTTACTTTTTTATTCTGTTTGAATAAGGACAGCTGGTGAAATAAAGATGGACTCTTCGAGAAGGTAATTATTGTTTCTTTTTTTGCCACAGAAACACAAATAGCTTATTACAAACGGGAGACAAGGTGCCTGCTAATTTGTAACTGACAGGTTAGTGGATGAAGAGACCCAGTGGTAGTCAGCAGATAATAATAAAGATTATATAATTATAAACCATGTCGCTTACTTATCCAACAGCAGCAAGGCAACATCTGTGTCTGTCCTCAGCCCAATTTCTGCCTTCAAGGCTCTCCACCGAGGAAAAGCCACGCCAATACAAATCCGCGTTCGCCTTCTCCGTCGGTCACTCTCCTTCTTCGCTAGCAATCCTTCAGCCGAACGTCCAGGCTTTTTCTCTTTGTGGTAGGATCCACTTCTGGACTGTGTCTCGGCCGTTTCTTTGGCTTCTCTGCCATGTCGCTTCTTGTTCTGCCTGTGCTCTGCTTGTTGCTACGAGACTCTCCGCTCGTCCTCCCCCTCACTTCTTGTTGTGACGTAAAACGTGTAATTTCCTGCGCGCCAGCGCGGAAATGTCGCCGGTCGACAAGCAAAGCAAAAATTATATACATTGAAAAACCCCGCGAGATGTTAGAGGAGCTGATCGGCTTAATCTGCATTGTGTCATCTCCTCTAGTAGTGGCTTGGCTGAAACGGACATTCACGGACATGTAAAGTTACGCACTATAGCTTTAAAAGACAAATATTCTACTTTCAACTCCACTACATTTCTATAAATGGCCTCGTTACTTTTAGGTACAGGTATGAAGTTAGCGAATGAAATTTATTTTCTCTTCTAAAATGTCATTTGTTCAAGTGGTGTTATCTATACTTCGTGCATCCTGTTCCCCACTCCAGTCCAGTTGGTGGCGGTAATGCTCTTTTGAGTTGGTTTGCCAACCGCCATTAAACAACAAAGGAGAAGAAGAAGAAGACGAGCATGCGCTACTGCGATCGGGCAGGTAATGGTTGAGCTAACGTTGGTGATTACGGTTCATCTTGGCAGTAATGATGGCTACGATGGCAGATAAAGACGACAATTCCACACCAGAGCACCCATGGTCATATCTGAAGGGGGGGAGTTAAATAAAAAAAAAAGGAAATGTCAATGGTTGTCCTTTTGTTGATTCATTAGTGTTTCAGTCTGCATTTCCATGGGCTTTGTAGCATATTTTCAAACTCTTTATTCTACATGATCTATAAACAGGTCAGTGCATTCTGTAGATTGTTTCAGTCATTACGTTCTGTAAGGTCAACGGGAAAATGTACTTTTAATACTTGAGTATTTTCAAAAGCAGGTACTCCAGTACTTTAACTTAAGTAAAAATTTGATTGAGCAACTTTCACTTGTATTGAAGTAGTATTTGAACATGAGTATCTACGCTTTGACTTGAGTACTGGCATTGAGTACTTTGTCCACCACTGCCATTTACTGGCCTGTCATACATACTACAGCGTGTTCAGACATTCTCACGTCTCCGTGTGGACGCAGATCATTTTTTAAAACGCTAAGGAAAAACCGTTTGTTTTCTGGTGGAGACATTGTGTAAACGTGGTCTATATCTGTTTTCATCTTCTAATGGACTCTGCAGGATTTCACTCTTCTGCAGACAACAGCAGACTCAAGATTGGTAGTCAAGACTGTTTAAGCCCCTACAACCAACATTTATGGGCGAGAAACAAAATGAAACACAAAATAACCTAAAATCTTTCACAGTCATGGATGGAGTTGTTGGAGGACAAAGGTGCCCAAACTTTATTAGCATAAACCACGAGCAGGTAAGTCTGACCCCATTAAATCAGTCTAACAGTAAATGTGCAGCTTTGTGAAGTAATCGAAGAAGAGCATATTTTTATTTTATGTAAAAGATGTTTTTATTTTTTAAGGCGTTGACTTTACCCCCCCCCCCCCCCGGCTGTCCTCTATCTGTCACCCCATCCATCACATTGTTATTCATCCCTCTCTGCCTGCAGTCCTCTGGGCTTTCAGCACCTTGTCACCCGATTCAGAGAGAGTGTGTTCACTTGTGTTGGTGTGTCTGTGTGTGTTCATGCGTGTTGGTGTGTGTCTTCATGTTCCCATGTGCAGGCTGTGTTATAAAAAGCAGGTGTGATCTGTGATTTCTGTTTGTCCTGCTCCCCCTCGGTGTGATTTTGTGCCTTAAAGGGCTGAGGCTCTCGTGTGTGTGAGTGTCACAGAGCCTCAAACATCAGGCTCTGCTGTCTACTGCCTGCTCTAATGATGTAGGCCGGGTGTAGATTTAAATACCTCTCCTGTACAAACATGCAGCTCTTGGTCTTCCTTCTCATGTTTTTCTGTTTGTGACAGAAAATGCGGCCACTTTCTGATGCAAATGTGAGGTTTTTATTCATGTGTCGATGAAAAATGGCAGTGATGGAGCTGCAGAGTGTCCGGTGTGTAAATCAGACGGTCCTTCAGGGAGACGGGACGTCCACGGGGGATAAAACGTGTCACATGTTACACAGAAACTGACACACATGCAGGAATATACCAGCTCAACCACAGCCAGCCTACTTATGCTACAGCAGAGAGACCATGGCACAGGACTCAGAAATACCAGTAAACAAAATATGAATGATGTGCATACATTAGACCCTTTTCCACTAGCACGCCTTGACCCTACTCTACTCGGCTCTACTCGATTAGCAGCGTGTTTCCACTAGCCTGGTACCTCCTAAAACAAGCTAGTTTTAGTACCTACTCCGCTCTGGTTCTAAGCGAGCTGAGTCCATACTAAAAGATGACGTCACCGACTGCCGGCTACTGATTGGTCAGGCAATGTCGTCATCAACGACTCATGAGCACGATGACCTAGCATGCTAGCAGTAGCTACCATTAGCTTACCCTCGTACGTCTTTTCTCTGCAGCTGGATTGCTCTCGTCCTCGGCTTCATTCTGTTGTATAGCTTCCAAAACTCTCCTGTGCTTCTCAAGGGGTATTTCTTCTTACCACCTGCAGCCTTCTTCAGCTTTCCTTTTTTACTTGGTTTGTGACAAAAAGACACAGATTGTTGTGTCACACTCGCACCCCGTTGGGCAGGCGACTGGGGCTAATGGAAAAGCAGCACAAGGCGAGTAGAGTAGAGACGAGTAGAGTCGAGTTGAGTAGAGTAGGGCTAATGGAAAAGGGCCAAATGACTGGAGTGAAGGTCAAAACATATTCACTCTCCTAACGTCGGCTCTGGACTACAATGACCTCTTAAACTCCTCTAGTTTTTTACTGAACCTGACTTTGCTGCATGTGACCATCTCTGGAGCCAAACTCATCTCTTTACTGTGACAGAGAGCCACAAACTTAAGGGGGGCAGCTCTATCGTCTCTGTCTCCTCCTGTGTTGTTGGGAGGATGTCAGAGTTGTGCCCCAAGGCCACGCCCACCTTACAGAGGTGATATCATCTTCTACACCTTGATGGAAAATGAAGCAGGAAGAGACCACAGCCTGCAGACTCGAGCTGAGGACATTTTAGAAATGACATGACCCCGTAATGTCTCTGATATGACCTCTAATATGACCTCTGATATGACCTCTGATATGACCTCAAGAGAAGGAAATACTGGGGCCAGTTCAACCTAAATGCTAAAGTTAATTTGGTTCATGCTCTTCTAAACATTGACAGATCCTCTTTTACTTTTCATGTTGTTAGAGTGATCCTGTTACACCCTCACAAATGCCTTTTAAACAAAAGTGTTGAAAATGTAAAGTTTTTAGCAGATAATTCTCTGAGCTGATGGTTGTGGTGAGATAGACTGAGCAAAGCGTTTTGTTTTGTCCGTGGGTGTCACAGACCAGAGGAGAAAGTCTTGGGCTGTGGTTGAATAGTCACTTAAGCCCTTTCCTATCTCTTTTCCTTAACGAGAAAGGAGAATTCAGAAGGACTTAGGAAAGGAAAACTGGCGTGCAGAGAGAATCCGACTACACTTTCACTACGCTACGTCATCCTGTGACGGGGGATGTTACTGCTGCAATGAAACTACAATTTTGTGAAGATGGACTACAAAAGGCTCATCTTAGAAGAGCTGGGGTATCATGACAATGTTGTTCCTTTAGACAACATTCGACAGAACAACCTGGTAAAAATTGCATCTGCATAACCGATGTTGAAGTGAGGATGTAAATAAATCTGTCCTCTCATTATCAACATGAACACCAGTCAGTGCATGAAAATAAATGAACTGAAGGAAAGAAAGGCACAAACTGTTAAGACCACAATCTAATAGAGTACAAATGATTCATATTGAACCAAGTTTAAAACAGAATCAACATCAAATGTCTCATATCCTGCTCTCTTCAGAGAATCAGACTGCTGGAAAGTTAAGGCAGGTTTTGGTAAACTTTAGAAAGGATGAACAGCAGAGGGAACTCACATGGTCTGAGGGATTTGTTCGTCATTCTTCTGTTGAATTCAGAAGCAGTCGGATAACACACTGTTTATAAAAGCTGTTGCTGCAGAGAATTGTGGGACAGAATATAAAGGATGGTCCAGTGTATCCTATGCTAAAGGAGATAATAAAGGAAGCATTGAGCCACCTTTCCTAAGCATTTAAACTACTCAAACAGATCTTATCATGAACTACTTCCAGTTCATTTCACTCCATTAGGAACCTTCCTGAGCAAAGAGGACTATTCGACCGCAGCCTTTGTGTCTCCACAGCAGGATTTCGGGGAATTTTTAGCGACGCCCGTCAGGAATTTTGTGGTGAATGGTCTGAGTTGTGCTAACAAGTCATTTGGGCACAGACAGGTAGGGATTAAAAACTTAGATTTTACTCTGGTTGACTTTAGACCTCAGACCAAGTGTCAACAAGAGCTTTGCGTCGAAATCATTGCTAGACAAACTCATCCAGGAGTGCAAAATGTTTTACTACACTGTAAAAAAAATAAGAAACATAAAAAAACTTTAATTTTCCGGCAAAAAGTACAGTACCAAAAAAATACTGTGAAATAACAGAAAATTGCTCTCTCATAAAAATACATTTTCCTTCCGTAATTAAAATACAGTTTGTAGTTGTAATTTTAACAAGATTTTGCCTTAATTTAAGGTTCTTTAACGTTAAATTACAAACATTTAACATTAAAAAACAATTAAATTACCCATAAAGATGGTAAATCGACATTGAAATCTGAAGAATTATGCTTACATTTACAGGAATGTGCTGCTAATAGTTGGTTTTAATGACATTATTATTTTTAATGTATTTTTTGGTCATTTTGTGCCTTTATTGATAGGAGAGAGACAGTGGATAGACTTGTAAAAGGGGGAGAGAGAGTAGGTGAAGACACTCTGCAGACTGGTCACAGGTGGGATTCAAACCTGGACCGGCAGAAGTAAGTACATGGGGTGCCTGGTTGTTAACTACTCCACCAAACCAGCACCTCTTAATGACATTATTTTAGAGAAAAAGGTTTTTTTTAGTTGTAAAGTTGAGTTTTATAGTTTATTCCCTTAAATAACAGAAAAATATTTGTAAAATTACTTGTTAACGTATTTTAACAATAAATATTTGTATTTCTAACGGGGTTTCTTTGTAAAAGAACAGAAATATTGTGTTATTTCACAGTTACAGTAATTTCCTGTTATATTACATTTGACATGTAAAATCACAGTTTATTTTTGTGAATTAATTGGCATTTTAAAAATACAGAAAAAACTGTAAAATAAACAGTAAAATACTGTTTTGTATATATGTATCTATATATATATATATATATATATATATATATATATATATATATATATATATATATATATATATATATATATATATATATATATATATATATATATATATATATATATATATATATATATATATATATATATATATATATATATATATATATATTAGTGCTGTCAGGCGATTAAAAAATTCATCTAATTAATTACCGGATTTATGATTAATTAATCTAGTTAATCGCATTTTAATCTCATGTCTGCTTAAAGTCCCCAAATAAAGAATTTGAATTCTAGGATATTATAAAATTGTAGTGGATGATTAATCAAATGAATACACTAAAAAGAGAAGATTTTATATCTACATTTTGGTGATTGAATAAAACCAAAGTCAGGGCAACTTGTCCAGAAAATTCTAAGCTCAATCAGGCAACTCAAATTACACTTTAAGAGTGTTTCATAAATCAAATTCAAAATAAGAAAAAGGTCGAGGACATCCAGCAAAACAATTAGGCCTGATGCATTATTAAAGAATGTAGTAGAAATATAGATAAATAAATTCAAAAATAAAATAAGACTAAGTCTTAAATATGCCATTCCTGTTGTCACCTGGGCTTTGTTTGGTTTGACTAGAGACGCATGTGTGAAGTGACACGTGCCACTGCCATGTACGGGTCCTCCAGCTGGACAATATCAAAATGTTTTAGTGCTATGATTAATCTGTGATTAATTTTTATAATGCATTAATTTGTGTTGTAATTAATAAATCTAATCAATGCACTAAAGTGACAGCCCTAACATATATATGTGTATATATATATATATATATGTGTATATATATATATATATATATATATATATATATATATATATATATATATATATATATATATATATATATATATATATATATATATATATATATATATATATATAGATATATACATATATATACATATATCTATATCTATATCTATATATATAAATATACATATATATATACACATATCTATATCTATATCTATATCTATATCTGTCTATCTATATATATATATATATATATATATATATGTATATATATATATATATATGTTAGGGTATAAATAGGATAGACACCTGCGCTGCCAGGACAGAGCTCTTAGTGGGCGAAATGCTCTTTTGTTCTTTTTGAGTTTGATTTATGGTGGAATGGAGTGATGGGTGTGTTAGTATTTTTTTTCTTTTGTCTTTTTTTAGTTTGTAGTCTCAAAGAGTCTCCAGAACAATGACAGCTCATTAAGAAAACAGATTTAAAACCTCAGGCTCTCTCATGATGTGCTGAGGTTCAGGTGTGGGCTTACCTGAGTGTGCCGACCACGCTCTGCCGTGTGTGAGCTTTGTGCAGGTGTACTCGTGTGAGTCTCTCCTCTGTGTGTGGGGGGCCGTCAGCGACTGTAAAGCTGTGAGTCCTTCACTCCAGAGAGCAGACCAAGTGTTGCTGTTTTACTCCGAGACCTCAGATCACATCAGAGCGGCTGAACTTCAGACGGCTGAACAGCGTTTCATCGTTTCTGCTGTTTGAAAAGCAGCTTCTGTCTCATCTGCACTAAATAAAGGCTCAGGAGTTTATCAAGATTATGAGGAGCTGTGCTGAATAAATCAGTCTGAAGACTGAAGAGCCAACAACAAACAGCATGAAGCAGAAGATAAAGAGAGAGGGGAAACATGAGGCTCCTCCTCCTCTGATTGGACGGGGGCTGCAGGAAACGCCAGAGCCCGGCACATAATCACCCAAGACCAGGTTATGATCCAGGCTCTTCAGTACACTCATGTGTCCTGGTCTCTTTAGACCAGGTTTAATCCTGTGAAACTCCAGAGACCTGGAGGACATGTAAACTCCAGAAAGATTATCAAGCTGCATTTGTCCTGATTGACCAATGACAGCAGATGTCTGATTATCTTACATTTATAAGATTATCCTGTAAGGTTATCCCGTGGTCTGGGGTGTGCTCAGATAATCAGCACCAAAACGGGTCAAGACCGACAATCGGAAATATAAACTTGTTTAATATTTATGACCAAAAATCTGCATGCGTGTGGGGAAAGTCGAATTGTGCCGTGGAACTAATGAATGTGACCAATCACGAAAGGAGCTGTGGAGGAACATGGAAGCAGCTGTAATTAAAAAACTAAATTAAAGAAGCATTTTTCTTTAATTTACTACCTTCTACTCTCTCCTTTTATTTCTTTGTTTATATATCATCATTATTAGTCATTAACAATTATAATTGTTATCTTCTTAGTTATGCAATATCTATTATTTTCTCCTTAGTTGTAAAATTGTAAAACTGACCTGTTTGTATGTCTTTTTTGTACTCTTCTGGTTTTTTTTCTTTTTTCCTTTTTTTTTTGGGTGGTATGGTGATTTGTGTTGTCTGTTTGTTTTGTCTTGCAAAAAAAAAATAAAAAATAAAATAATTAACCTTAATTAACCTGAAACATAACCATAAAGTTTGGTGGACCTAAGAAACAGAGGACCAGCTCACGTGTTCACGTCGTCTCCTGGATTTTTCCACAGTATTTTCTTTTATTTATTTCCTGATTTTCTGTCAAAAATAGTCCAAAGACCGCCATCTCTTCTCGTATGTCCTCTCCCATGCTGCATGTTGTGTTTTCCGATTGTTGCCATAGACAGCGTTTGTGGTTGTTACTGTTTTCTCTTCTTCATATTTGTTCAGGCTTGTTTGATCTTTTTTTTTATCAGATTGGTTATATGTGTAGTGAGCTGAGATGATCGTAGCTCTCACACAGGACCATCCAAACTGTTAATCCCTGATTTTTAACTTGTAAAGGGTCTGCAGCAGATAAAAATATCTCTTCAGATTAAGAAAATCCTTTCATGTGTTCAGATTGGCAGTTGTGCTTTCAATTTGATTCATAGTTTTCTTCAAATCAAGCTTCAGTGCAGTATTCACTGTGTTTATGTTATAGACAGCAGTGAGGAAATCAGTGATCTAAAGCATATAACACTTTATTCATCATCTGATATTGTTGATAAATAATCTGTTTCAATATTTAAGAGATACTCCAACTTCTGCTCCCAAACAGAGGCTTTGTAAAATAGTTTGACTCAGCAGGTCCTGGGACAGTCAGGAGTGTTGCAGCTCTGGGGATCACGTGATTGCGTTGTCTGAAATTGAGATTTTGGATCTGAAAATGTTCAATCTTAACTGAAACATACAGTCTTGCTCTTCCCATCTGTTTATCCTCTTTTCCTCTCTGCCACCTCAGGGTGGAAAGTTATCGTGTAGGTGGTGACTGGAGATAAAATCCTTCATAACTGATTGTAGGCTTTTCAGAAACTCCAGGATGGAGGCGAGTGTGACACAACATGACTGCTGTTAGCTGTTAGCTCGCCCAGGGCTTCATGTTTTCAGCCTTTTCCTTGCAGAAGTATAGAATAATGACACCCTAAAGGGGCACGGCAAGTGTCAGGCTTTACAGGCTTATGATTGTTAAAGAGACTGTGAGGAGTTTCTAAGTCATTACAAAAAAGTCTGACTTTTAGATATATGCCTGATCAAATACACACTTTAAGATGAGTTTATAGCATCAAAATAGGTTATCTATAAATGCTATTCCTTAGCTTCACGGTCGGGTCGGACAGGGCTGGACTGGCCTGGATACTCAACTTCAGGAACAAGACAATTAAAACTAGAGCAAATTTATATTATTCAGACACGTCTTAGAGCACCGGGCTGTAAGTAGAGATATATAGCCAGCTACAAAACTACGATACTAAGTTTTCCAAAAATTGTTTGTTGTCACACATCAAAAACTACCACTACTTAACTAGAAAGAGATACATTACCTCGTGGCTTTGCATCCTGTAAGTTATTGAAAAAAGAAGTTGTAAAGCAATGCAGAGTTCTGAGGAAGGTCCGAGCTGCATTCATTAGCATCACAACAAACACACACTTTGGCTTGGTTCACGTCTTGTGGTGCGTTCCAGTTAAAGTCACAAGTAGGAATTTCTGAGTCCCGAATAGGAAACTGCAACTGGAACGTTCCCTGAAGTCTGAATTTCCTACTGGGAACTCGGTGAAACCTCACCACCCCGAGTTGACAATAGAAGATGGATGCCCCCAGTGTGAACAGTTATTTAGCTCCTGTAATAATCCATTTATTTGCACTTCTGACTGGGGTGTGTGGCTCTAGATCAGCTGTATACATAGTATTGTTAGACTTATATTTACAAAAATGCTGCCATAGTGATAATCACATTCTTCATGTGATATTTGTGAACAACAACGCAGGGCGTGCTAACAACAGTGTTGTGATAATTTGTTTGGTCTTATTTTGCTATGACTGTAGAAATTAATTACTGATTTATTCAATAAACACTCGAACGGGGCACCATCCTATTTATACAAAATAGGCAAAATTTTACTCCTTGATTAATTTATTGATCAGGTTAAGTTTAATTTTAGTGTACTGGAGTGAGTAATTCACACTCTATTCTCATCGACCTTAAATCTGAAGGGAAGAGCTTTCGTTACAGGGATGTCTGACTTTCAAAACACACTCCCAAAACAGTACTTTAAATCTATGAAGAATTTATTTGAAACGAAATGAAATAATAAACAGAACAATACACTCCCAAGGGAGAAAAAGGCATTAAAAGTACATTTGCATGATATGAAACTTAGGTGAGAAAATAACACTTCTTTGGTGAGGATTAGAATAACGTATAACTGTATTCGACCTGGTTATATTGAGTGATGAATTGAGGTAGGAATTTGATGGACTATTTCGTAAGCGTTTGAAGAGGAAAAGGGGTTTTTATCTGATTGAGCGAGCGAGACTAATTACACCAACCCGTCTGATACTGAACGTTCAGGAGAGGCCTTACTTTGAGTAGCGCTGGTCTGTCGCGAGTCCGAAGTCATCAGGTGTGGATGGATACAGCGGCCTGCTGGGGTGAAGGCAGTCTGGACCCGTCTGGTGCTCCTAAGGATCTCGGGGCAAGGATTGCGCTGGGATGCAGATGGAGTTGGAGTCTTGGTGCTCTCGTCTGTTCAGCTGAGTACACGGTGTCGGCAGAAGTCTCGTCTCGTTCAGAAGTTTACTTTTATTAATTCAAAAAGAAATGTTCGCTGGCCACACGAAATTACTTCTTAAATTAAATAAAGTGATGGTGGCAGAGTGTTCATTAAAAGGGAAGGGAACACTTTAAGAAAAATTGAATCAAGGCTAGAAAACGGCAAAAATTTCTGACTTTGCAAAATAGTGAAAAAGTCTTGTCAGCGGAAAAATCTTGTCAGCGGGCAGGCGAAGACGCGGAACAAAGTGACGTCACAGGGATGGAGAGGAAGATCGGGAATCAAGCGTTGGGAAACAGAAGGAAGAAGAGCGGAAGTTTTAAAGTGTAGAGAAGAAAAAGTAGTAGAAGAAACTCTAAGCTCCACGTTCAGCTTTTTAAACCCCAAAAGTGGGTGTGGATTTTTGTCCTAGTGGGACGGATATCCGTCTAAGCTTTCACGACTTGATAAGCTTAAGTTTTTACTAATAGGGAGTTATACTTTGGGAATCACTCAATATAACTGACACCAACAATAAGATAATCACATCCTGAATATTTTGATACCAAACACTTACTATCAAAATAAAAAGGAGATTCAAAGGTTATATATTTATATATGTATACTAATGTAACAACACTACTAATAACTAGATTATTCAAGCTATATTGCCTAGACTTCCCTGATACTGATTATTTTGTCGGGAAGCTTCTAACATACAAACTTTACACAAGCATTGTCAAAACAGTTCATTACATGTAAGTAACTTCAGTTACTTTTGCGAATGTTCGTTGCCAGTGCTTCCACAGGGTGGCACTGTTGGTCCGTCGTAGTTTTCCTGCTGGGGGGAAATGGAGTTTAGATTTGAAGGAAGTGATTCCAGTTTGGCTTATCTTGGGCCTAGAATCACCGGGATTGGACTCAGATAGCATACATTTCACAACACATCAGGTTATCATATTGTTCAGACATGTATACAAGGTTTTAGAGGAGTTTGGGGATGCTTGTAGAGAACTGGCTGAAGGAATGTCTTTAAGAAGGCAAATGTCCCAGGCTGATAAAGGGGTTAATAGGTCACCTCTGGCCAGTTTGGTTAAAGTCATTAAACAGAGGGGGGGTCTTGTCCTCCCTTTGGGTTTAATGGGCTGAGTATTGGTCATCCCCCATTCCAGACACTGGAGACAGTCTTTTACGATCGTCCGTTAAGGCAGTGAGTCTTATGTCCTCCTGGTCAATGTCTTGTATTAAGCCCTATGTTTGACGTGTCCATCCTGTGCCCAGCACCAAATGGGTTTTTGATTGCGAATGTTGTAAACAGTGCGGGTGAAGGCTGAGGTCATGTTGACCCCAGACCCAAGGTGGCATTTCCTGGGAGAACTGTGTCATGAGTTCACCAAGATCATCTCACAACAACAGCTAACAATATCCTGGTAGATTGGCATGTTTTTTTCCGACTTCAGCTGAAACGCAGATACGTCGGAGATGATGTCTTTCCCAGTTCCGAGGTTACTGGAACGCAGCATTACAACATTCGCCGCGCATGCTCATGGGTAGCAGAGTCTTAATGTCGCCGGTAGTGGATTCTCCTCGTAGCACCTTTAAGTTATTTGTGTGTTCTTGGTCTTTCGTGGATATCAAAGCAGAAATAAGGAGGATGCACAGAAGTAAACTTTCACTGTCAGTCAGCGTGATAAAGCAGCAGATCTCAGACAAACATCTATTTTACTGCAGTTAAACTATAAAAGCAAATATTCAATAAATCAGCAGAGAGGGAGAAAAGGCTTTTTCCTGACGAATGAAAGAAAATTTGATTTCAAACCCAAAAGAGTGGAATTCAAAGGTTCGTCCTTGGCCGTGAGGAGTGGTCTTTTGAATCCTTCTGAAGGACGTTTCTCTCTCTGATTTACAGCTCGTTCTTTTATTCAGCTTGGCTCATACATCACACATGAAGTCTGCGTGTGTGTGAGGGATTATTTGGCTGCTGTTGACCTGTGTGAGGATGTGAGTTATCTGTGAGCGCTGCAGACACACAAATCATCACAGCTCCTGACAGGATGTGCTCATGATTGAGAGTGTCTCAGTGATTTAATGTTTGACCCTCTGGTTTACAGTCAGGACTCCTTTTAGCTGTGATTTAGTGGGCCGTAGTGGAGATCCTGACGCTCCTCTTTGCTCTGAGCTTCATCATCTTCACAGAAACACTGTTGGTCCAGCTGCAGATCCAGTCTGAGAGCTCAGAGTTTCTGTCTTCATCCACGCCTCCTTGTTTTCTGGTTCAGTCCTCACTTGGAAAACTCCTCATGTCAGCCATGTCAAACCACTGGGCTTTATTTTCACAGAGTAAGAATACGACACCACATCCATGATGTCCAAAAACAGTCTGAAATGTGGACTCAGACCACAGCAGACTTTCCCACTTTGCCTCAGTCCATCTCAGATGAGCTTGGCCCAGAGAAGCCGGCGGTGTTTCTGGGTGTTGTTGATGTTTGTCTTTGTCTTTGCATGGCAGAGTTTTAACTTGACCTTGTAGAGATGAACTGTGTAAACTGACGATGGTTTTCTGAAGTGTTCCTGAGCCCACGAGCTGATGTCCTTTACACAATGATGCTGCTCTATGATGCAGGTCACAGGCATGCAGTGTTGGTGTTTGGCCTTGCTGCTCATGTGCAGAAATTTCTTTGATTTTGTGAATGAGCTGTAGATGATGAAAACCAGGAGTTCTTTATAATTGTATGTTAAAGGTGGAGTGTGTAGAATGTGGCATTTTGTACATCCACCGCATTTGGCCAAACAGAAACGGTGAATATAGGAGATATATGTTTCTATTTGCATGTTAAGTCCGTCAAAATAGGAGTACAATCATCCCCATAAAATGTTTGTTTTATTTTTATTTAGTTAGAAAAAGCTTTATAAAAAATTACATTACTGTGGGCCGCTGTTTTGTGTACGGGTGGTTTTTAGGGACAAAAAGAACGAAACACGAATCTGTCCGCCGATTCTAAAATCTACCTGGAATGCAGGTGAAGAAGAGGAGAGGATGGCAGTGGATGCATAGACAGTTGTTACTCTGTCCTAGGGATTCAAACTGTGTGTATAAACACACACACAACATAAATTGTGTGCTGTGTTCAGGACCCTTTTTGGTCTTCACAGTGTTCCGTTGCTCAGCGATGTGACGTTTTGGCTACGATTAGGCTCAATCTAGAATCTGAATGCTAGATGTCACTAAAATGCCAAGTTCTACACACTGCACCTTTAAGAAACATTCTTAAATTGTTGGATTGTTTAAGAACCTTCTCCAGCAGTTCAGGGAGGCTTCTTCTATACCCAATCATGACGCTCATCTGTTTCCAGCTAACCTGTTCACCTGTTCACCTGTTTCACACAGGTGTTGTCAGAGCATACCTCAACTTTCTCAGCCCTTGCACCTGTCCCAGCTTTTTTGGAACCTTCTTTTGAGCTGCAGGCTTGAAACAGAAATGACTTAATGTTTACAACAAAACAATGGAGGTGATCAGTTTGAACATGTAATGTCTTTGTAGGTATCCAGCTGAATATAGGTCTAAAAGGATTTAAAATGTTTGTTTTCTGTTTTATTGTGTGTCTTACACAACGTCAGCGGACCTGGGGTTTGGTTCTGATGATAAATGAGGTGCTGGAGACCAAAGCTGAGGAGCTGAATGTCTGTGTTTCCAAATATGAGCCTCGGTGTGATTTAACTTCAGATCCATTAAACTGGATTATTTTAATTGGGGCCTCCTCACGGGGTCGGACAGGTCCACACTGAGTCATTGATAAACACTCATTAAAGTGATTTTCATGTTAAAAAGTCATTTTCTGTCATTTTAATGGGGTTATTTCAAAGTCAGGATCCAGAATGAAGCGTTTTATCATCCTGACGTCTCTGCTGCAGAGGTCACGGGGTCAGGGCCTGAATGTGGGCTCGAAGAGTTTCAAATCAAGGTCAAACACAGTCGTTTACACGCTCACAGAGAGGCGTGTGAGAAAGCCTCTCTGCCCTCTCTTTTAACACAGCGGGACGATTCGATGTTCCTCTATTTCTGCTCGGCCTGTCTCTCCCTCTCTCATCAGCCGCACACACACACTGACACACATACACTAACCCACACAACACACAGACACACACTGACACACACACTGACACACACACTAACCCACATACACTAACACACACACACACACACTCTGACTTTCTTAGCATCGTGCAGTAGCTGGTTGGCGGTGCAGAGCCGGCGCAGCGTGAGTGGAGCCCCCCGCTGGTCGGGCCGCTGTTGATCAATCAACACCTTCTAATGGAGGCAGAGATGAAAGGAGGAGAGGAGGATGATGGGAAAGAGAGGAAGGAGGGAGATACAGAGACAGACGGACGGACGGGGAGGGAGGGGACGGACTGATATGGGAGTTAAGGACTGATAGTGAGGAGTCCTGCTGCGGCCGATCAACTTTAAATTGACTCTTCTGTGGGGAAAGTTCCAGAATTACAGGAGGGAGGAAGAGATCTGCTGAGAGCAGCCAGAGCTCAGGTGGATGGGAGAGGATGGATGGATGGATGGATGGATGGATGGATGGATGGATGGATGGATGGATATATAGAGACAGATACACGTAAGAAAAATTGGTGATATGCTTCCATTGAGGGAAGAAAACCCTCATGAAATAACTTGAAACTGATCAAAGTAATAAAAAAAACAACTGAAAACTAACTAATGAAAATCAGACACTGCCTTTGAATTGTTGTTCAACAAAATCATTTCAAAAAATAAATAATGAAACTGGCCTTGGCAAAAAAAATGATGGTAGCCCTGGAAAAGATTGACCTATTTAAAAGCTGAAAAGTGGTCACTGTGCTGTTCGGTATCATGGTGTTTACCACACTGAACATGGAGCACAGAAAGCTAAGGAGAGAGCTGTCTCAGGAGATTAGAAATAAAGTTATAGACAAGTATGTTAAAGGTAAAGGCTATAAGACCATCTCCAAGCAGCTTGATGTTCCTGTGACTACAGCTGCACAGATTATTCAGAAGTTTAAGGTCCACAGGACTGTAGCCAACCTCCCTGGACGTGGCTGCAGGAGGAAAACTGATGACAAACTGAAGAGACGGAGAATACGAATGGAAACCAAAGAGCCCAGAACAACTTCAAAGAGATTAGAGGAGAACTCCAAGGTCAAGGTACATCAGAGTCAGATCACACCATCCATCACTGTTTGAGCCAAAGTGGACTTAAAGGAAGACATCACTGTTGGAAGAAAATCATAACAAAGCGAAGCGTGACAAAATGCACATCAGCTCTATGTTCATAGACACAAAAATGAAGCATACAAAGAAAAGAACACTGCACCTACTGTGAAACATGGAGGAGGCTCAGTTATGTTCTGGGGCTGCTTTGCTGCATCTTGAATCTGTGGAGGTACAATGAAATCTCAAGACTATCAAGACATTCTGGAGTGAAATGTGCTGCCCAGTGTCAGAAAGCTTGGTCTCAGTCACAGGTCATGGGTCCTCCAACAGGATAATGAGCCAAAACACACAACTAAAAACACCCAAGAATGGGTCAGAACAAAACACTGGACTATTCTGAAGTGGCCTTCTATGATCCCTGATCTAAATCCTGTTGAACATTTGTGGAAGGAGCTGAAACATGCAGTCTGGAGAAGACAGCCTTCAAACCTGAGACAGCTGGAACAGTCTGCTCATGAGGAGTGGGGGTGGATCCGAATAGTCCTTCCTAAGTCCTTTCCTATCCACTTTACCTTAACCCCGATAAAAAACATCATAAGGTCAAGGAAAGGAAGGAATAAGAGGAAAGGAAAGGAGAACTGCGGTAAAAGAGGAATTCGACTGCACTTTCACTTTGGTGTCATATTTAAGTGACAAGGATTTCCTGTGACGTAGGCAAACCACAACGAACTACAGTGTTCTGAAAATGGACTACAAGAAGTGTCTTGTCATCTGCTCGACCTCACAGAGTTTTTCTGTGTCAGCTTTACCTGTTAACATTAACAATCCATGATCAGACCTGTGATGGTGTTTTGTCCGTTGGTCATGCAGTGTGTGTTTCCTGCACACAGATGTGAGGTTAGGTGAGAGCTTCTATAAATGTTCACATCTTTGACAGCACACGGGGAAAAAAATCTAAGTCAAATAAAACATAAAAATATTTCAGAAAGACATTCATCCCTGTTTCATTCACATATATCATTACACACATTGTTAAACAGTGTTACTATATTTTAAGTATTGTAAAATACCTCATTTGCCCTTCTTTTACTGATTTTTTTTTTTAATAAATTGTATTAGAGACCCCATTGTTCTGTCTTGTTATAGGCATGATTTACTTCATAAATGGAGATTGATAGAATAATAATAATAATAATTATATTATATATTATTTTATTAGGCCTATATCATAATTGAATTATGTAGCCCACATATCTTGATAGTCCCACAAAACTCGTCTTTTCTCCCTTGTAAGTTTCCGTACGATGCCAATACACGCACGTCACCTGCCGCAGTGCATTATGGGGCGTTCCTTTCTTCTCTCCTTTCGGAAAGGATGGTCCAGTGTTTCCTAAGCTCAAGGAGATAATAAAGGAAGCAACGACCCTCCTGTCCTTAACTTTCGGAGAATTCGAACAGCACTTATCATGGCAGACGCTCAAATGCTTCCGGATTATTTCTTCAGTTAGGAAGGTTCCTTCTCAAAAAAGGACTATTCGGATGCACCCTGGGTCTCAAGAGTCTCATTTGTGATTGTAGAGGGAGTGTAGACCTGGAAAAGGGATTCTGGGTAAACAGGAGCCCTTATTGTTACTGTTTTGTCAGCCAGAGGTTGATCTTTAAATTTAATTTGAGTTCCAACTGAAAGTGTGAGAAACAAGATCAACAGCAGAGCTGGGCTGCTTAAGAGGACCTGATATGCTGCTGTACACACACATATATACATATACATATATATATATATATATATATATATATATATATATATATATATATATACATATATATATATATATATATATACACACACACACACACACATATATATATATATATATATATATACATACATATATATATATATAGGTAGGTTGTAGATGTACAATCTGCTGTATAGATCCATGGATAGATAAATGGATATAGATTGGTCGAGATGTATAATCTGCATTATAGATCCATAGGTATACAGCGGGGCCTGTTTCCAACATGGCGGCGGCGGCGGCGGCGTCTGAATAATTCAGCCCGCTCTGCAGGAGGTTCCTCTTTGATGTCTCACTTTGAAGACGAGTGCATCCTCGCTCTGGTCCTCTCGCCGTCTTCTCGACACTCACGTTAACCCTCTTCACACGCAGCCCTGCTCCTCCTCCTCCTCTCGGCTGTGTCTTTTCTTTACATCCATCTGCAGAAACAGCTCGGCCTATATTTAGATGATTGTGGAGAACATGTGCGTGCCGGTGTTGCTCTCTCTTCATCTGTGTCTCTGATCAAAGAGCCTCCTCACAGCTGTAATCCCGTTAACACTCAATTATTTTCATCATTATTACATGCAGCTAAATATAGAAGGTGGGCTGAACATGTAAAGGTAAATAAAAGTGCAAAAGCTCATCATTAATTCATGATTTGTTACTGTGTCATAAATGCAGTCAGGGTCAGGAACCATGTCAGGGGCCAAAATCAACGAAACATAGAAGTTCAAAAAATCCACCTTAAGAGACTTTGCTGACTTCTTTTTCATGTGTTTGAGACAAAGTTAGTGATATTGACTTTTGACAGACATGTCAGTTTGTGCTTGTCTGGCCTTAGCAACATAATAAATCAGATTATAGTAACTCTATAAAACAATAACTCACTTAGGTCATCATACTTTGATTTTTTATAATAATGTAGAGTGATTTTTTTGTGATTTTTTAAAAATGCATAAATACAGTTGTAAAAAATATCAAATACTGGCCAACTGATAATCTTAGAAAATATTTAAATTACTGCACTAAGTTTGCACCAATTACTTTACTTGTAGAAATTGCATAAAATAAATGTGTATTATTTCTTCCATACCTCTATCTCTGTTAGTGGGACCTCAGTAATTATTTGTTTTCTGTTTTCCTGTAAGTGCAAACTGACATGACATGAAAAAACTCCTGTGAAATTCAAAGATAATTATCCATGAGTTAGGACAGAAATGCAGACATATTTTATTAACATGCTCTAAATATTTGCTCATTCTTATGGTTTCCTTGTGTAAACTTTATTAAATTCATTCACTGAGGATTAAAATCGTTTTTTTTTTTGTTTTTTTTTTTTATCATGTTTATTAAATTTAGCTCTGAGTGACTCTGGTAAAGGGCCTCATGTGGCCCCGGAGCCTCCAGCTGCACATCCTCCACTGGTGCATAAATGGATTGAAAGCTGATTATGAACAGGTGATGCGTTACCTGCTGCTGTTTGTTGGGCTGAAGTGTGGAGGGTGTGTCTTCAGCATTCAGCCCAGAGTCTGAGCTCGATGTCCTCGGCCCGTCATCACCGCTCCCACAGGCTCTCAGAGAACATTGGTCATTCAGAGGAACCTCGAGCTAAAGCTTTACGCTTTAACCTCTCCTTTTCTCTGTTGCTGCTGAGCTCCACAGCTGCATGAGGACACCTGAAAATAGGCTGCCTTTGTCTTGGGCCATGACAGGCCTGCAGGAGCCAATCACAGGTCAGCAAAACTGAGGATCAGCCCACATTACGAGGGGCCAGGCACACGAGCAGTGGTCCACTCTGTGCTGCTGTCTGCACGAGAGCGGGCCGGCTCATGCTGCAGCCGCCTAGAAAACATCCTCAAAAGAAGTGATGGTTCAGAAAAGTGGAGAAATGATGTGAAGAGCGAGCGGAGCAGCCAGGAGAGGGTTAACTGACAGAAGTCTGCTTCAGTAGGAAGTAAACCAAGGAGGTGTGCCTCTGATTTAAGAAAAGTCAAATATGGACATATTCTTTTGCAAATACAGATTTTAAATCAAAGTAAACTAAAAGTTTGAGGTCAAAATGAACAGGTCAAACCTTTAAAAACTGAAACCATATTTGGACAAATAAGGAGCCTCTGTGAAACAAAAGATGATATTTGCTGCACACATTTAATTTTTTTTTATCCAGTATCTTAACTCTGTTTAAATACAGCAGCAGTCAAGAGACTAGTCTGCTAATTTGACCAGCGCGTCAGGAGGTTAATCCAACATCAGACGTTTCTGACCCACATGATTTGCAGTCTCTGGAGCTCAAATCTATATCCTACACTTCACGCTTCCCCTCGATCGATGCTCATGAATCAAATGAGGAAAAGCCCTCTCAAACCTCTGCACAGATGTGTCAGGCCCACCTGCAGAACCAAATCTGAATTGAAGTTAAACCGCCGCCGGCTGTTCTTGATCGATTCTGTACATTAAACCCAGCTTAAGAATCAGCAGAGGGCACATGCTGTGCAGCAGGAGCCTCAGCTCTGAGCCGTGGAGAGTGGACTCAGCCTGGTTTACATTAAATGTTTTATTTTTCTACCATCACTGAAAATCTCATTAGTGGGAAACACTCACGGGAGCGAACGAGAGCTTCAGCTGTGACTGCAGGAGGTCGCCAAAATGCTTCTTAAAGAGTCCTGATGGTGATGATGTACTTATTACTGTAAAATGTATTTATGCTTACAAGAGAAAAAGTCAAAAACATGCATCATATTTAAATAAGATGCTTATTTAATCATAGAAAATGGGACCATTCTTCAAAAGAAAACATGATGAAAATCTGCAGCAGTTTAGATTTCTAACCTGCAGAAATATTCTAACAATGAAAATTAATCAACAAGTCTGAGAGTATCCACAAGGGGGCGCTGACAGATGAGTATGGCTGCTCGGATGGTTTCCAATCTAGCCGAATACATTTTCCATCTGTCTCAACCCATTCATGTCTTACTTTCTTATCTGTTAAAGGCAGGCAAAGGCCTCAAAAAGGCTCACAGTTGTAACAGAAAAGCCCAAAATGCTTAGAATTATAATAGAAAAGCCTTAAAAAGCTCACAGTTAAAATAGATAAGCCTTATTAGGCACGTTGACATGACATTATCAGACACATCAGAGTCCCCTTTAAAGTTTGTCCTGTTTTTAAACATTACAAAAATATGTATATGTAGAAACACAACCATCAGTCACACATTTGGGCTGAAACATGTGGGCCTATAACCTGAAACCTATCTTTGACTACACAGCCCTGGGCCTCCTGCTCACAGGGACAGTTTTTAGATAAATATATGGGACAGGGACTCACGTGGTCTCACCTGAAAACAAGAGTCTGTTTTTCTGTTTCTGCTCCGTGTTGATGATTCCTGTCTGTGCTCATCATTCTGTCTGTGTTGATGATTCCTGTCCGTGTATTCATGCTCATGTGCTCTGTGTTTCTGGTCAGGTATCCTCTACAAGGGGAACGGGGAGAACATCTTCGTGTCCCAGCAGCCCCCGGTCATCAGCAGCATCATGGGTGAGCAGGATGAACTCTGGTCTTTACTGAGTCTGAGGCTGAGCCCACCTGAGGCCTGCTCTACCTGCAGCCTGTTAACTCAGGTTTGAACCTCTCCCTCCAGGAAACGGACGCCGCCGCAGCATCTCCTGCCCCTCCTGTAACGGGCAGGCGGAGGGGAACAAGCTGCTGGCCCCCCTGGCTCTGGCCTGTGGAGAGGACGGCAGCATCTTCGTCGGAGACTTCAACTACATCCGCAGGATCTTCCCCTCGGGGAACGTGACCAGCGTGATGGAGCTGAGGTAGGGCACGTGAGGGTCGGGGTTTGATCCTGCTGTCACTCTGATGAGGTCTGGCTGTGACACAAACTCCTCACACCAACATTAGGCTCAGGCCTCTGGATACCGAGCTGACCGGACTTCACCGTGGACGTTTGAGTCCTTCTTCAGTCCAAACCTGAACAGACCAGACCAGATTACTCATAAACTCTGAGAGCACTGACCAGAGACAAACTCACCAGACTGATCTGTTTTTGTTTTATTCTCAGGAGGACATCAAATCTGACTAACTTCTTTACAAGCAGTATGTTAAAAAGTTAAAACAAAGAAAACAGTCTCTCTTTAGAGCTTTATAACATTTAAAGCAGCAGATTCATCATCAGACCTAAATGACTTTAAAAAGAGCAGACTCTGTCTTAGTATTTGATTTAACCCTTTAACTCCCTGCTCAACTGTTTGGTATAGGCCAATAAATTCAGGAATATCTAATATGTAAAATAAAAAATAAGTTATTGCTTATTTTTAGAAAATATAATTTACAGAAAAAACTGCAAACAAACAAATTAACTGATATTTTCTTTGATTGGAATTTAAAGTTTCAAAAAACTAAAAGTTTTTATCAAAATTACCATAATTATTATTTTACTGATATGATGTTCATACATTTATATACAGTGTCATCTATTTGAAGTTTTTGACTGCTACTTTATTAACAAATATTTTTGCCTTTTCTGATGGATTTTGTCCCAAATATTTGTGCATTTTTATGTAATAACATTACCAAATGTTAACTCTTTAAACTTTTAATTCCCAAAGAAAATATCTGGTGTTTGGCTTTTCTCTGTTTCCTTGAATGACACTGACACTGATTTGATTTGTTCTGTTTTTTAAAACATTAAATGTCCCTGAATTTATTGATGACCCCTGCCAAACACATGGAAGTTAAAGGGTTAAAGCATTTGTTGATATACACTTTGGAATATGCATGAACAATTTTTGCTGTTTTTTTGGAAAGATTTCAATGATAATCCAGGAAAAGAACTTTCAACAAACAAATACATTTGAAGAATTTGTAGGAATTTTCTTGAAATTGTATTCTTTAAATCACAAAAATGTACAGGCTGTTGTTGAAAACTGTTCATTTAAAATTACTGAGCCATAAAAAACAGCAAAGAGAACTGACCCAACAAAACTCAGTATCATGTGAGTTTATTCATTGTTTTAGGAAGCTCGTACTGAGGCAATATAGCATCCTTACACTATTTTAAAAATATTTGAATCTGACTGGCAGACCACAATAAAGCTTTAGGAGGGCTGCATGTGGTCCCAGGGCCACTAGTTGCCCACCTAAAGGCTAAACAATAGAAGTACAAAGAAATGTGAAAAAGAGAAATCTAGAAATGCATTTTACAATCTAGAGTTAGTTAGCATTGTTCTACCAGTCAATCCAGCCATAGGTTTATTTATCTGTTTTTTTAATTGTATGTCAAATAATTCCCAACAGACGTGGCTGGAGATGAGTTGGGTTTTTTTGTTTTTTTTGGGGGGGGGGGGTTATACCTGGTTGCTGGTTTTTCTGGTAAAACCAAGCAGCTCTGATGAAGACCTAAAAAGACAGAATGCCAGTAAATAAGCAGTCTGAAGTGCCATCACATGGCTCCATCAATACAAATCTTTCTGCTCCCTGTGTGCTGACGGAGATCCTTAAAGCCGGGCATCCACTGTGCGATTTTTGGCCCTTTTTCACACGATTTTTCACCCATGCGACTATTTTGGGGATCGGCCCGAGTTTTGGCTCAATCATGCGTCTAACATCGTTTAGTATACACGAGGTAACGAGAAGCGATTAACACCTCACGACCACCTCCTGATCAATCTGATGTAAATCAAGCCTGTTTAAAATCCTGGTCGCCCCTCGTGAGGCTATGTCACACTACAGATGCGCAAACGTAGATACAGAAGAGAAAACAAATGCACAAGACGGAGCAGCATGGCATCACAGCAGACCTGGACCCAAACAATGGAAGGTCGACTTGTTGAGCTGTGGCAGGCACAGCGGAGTCTGTTCGGGCAATGTGTTTGTGTTTGTTATTCATTCACATCTGTGAGCATCAGACCACTTTCCACTTCTTTTTTACTACTACCTTTTAACATTGCATTTCCGGATGCAAGAGTCCGACGTGTCGTCATGTATTATAAGACTTTATTATAAGTTCTTATAATACATCCATGCATGTTGTACATGGACGTACAGTGTGAGCAGTCTGATCACGCCGTGCATTGGGTCGTATAGTGTGAGAAGAATCGAGAGCTGTGAACTGTTGACCCCTGCGATTCACTCGTACAGTAGAGCAGCAGCTGAACACCACGATAGAAAAAGTCGTACAGTGGATGCCCGGCTTAAGTTCACTTCACTCCACACACAGTCTCCGCTCCCTAAACTGTTTTGACTGGAGAGCACTGTGGACGAGCTCTCGGTGTCCAAAGGCCTGCTGGGATGTTGATGTGGAGCAGAAACCCTGCAGCATCAGGGTGAACATCAGATTCCCTCACTCGGCCATGGCCTTCTCCTCGACCTGCTCTCCTCTCCTGAACCACTCTGACGCTGTGCCTGAAAGCATAAAGAGGAGGAGCAGATAAAGAGGAGGAGCAGATACAGAGGAGGAGCAGATAAAGAGGACGAGCAGAAGCACAGCCAGACCCAACACCTCATAGACATTAACATGGAGAGCCCAAAGTGCTTATAGATCTACGAGCACTCTGAATGTAGATGTCTGTGGTCACTCTTCTTCCTGATGCTTTAATTCTGAATTCTGATGAACTCTTCTGACTCTCCTCTCTTAACTCCTGGTGGTCTTCTCTGTTTGGAGACTGTGTGGACTAACTGTCGTTTCTTCTCCTCTTTCTGTCCTCTGCTCTCTAAAGAAACAAAGATTTCAGACATAGGTAAGACTCACTAATACTTACTCTTCTGTTAAACCTCACCCCTACATGTGGCTGTCCCTCTCCTCCATCTTTCCCTCCTCCTGTTTTCTGCACATCCACCCTCTCCACTCTGGCTGCAGCACCAGCTCTGACCACAGGGGGGTGTGCTGCTTCACAAACAGCACTGAGGCAGGAGGGAGACACACGCTTCAGCCATGACAGTTATTCTTTTATGGAGACATGCACACATACTGGCCACTTTATAAGGTACACCCTGCTGGCCCCAGTTTGGACCTCCTTCAACTTCAGAGCTGTTGGATTGAGATCTGGTGGCTGTGGAGCTGCTGGAGTACAGTGAACACGTTAGCATGTCGAAGAAGCCATTTTGAGATGATCTGAGCTCTGAGACTTGGAGTCAGGTGGTGATAAGTCAGGTAAAAAAACGGACAAGATTTAGATGAGGGATGGGAAAGTGGGACCTAAGGGCCTCATGTGGCCCCTAAGATGGTTTCTGTACAACAACAATTACACACATGTAGAAAAATCCACAATAACCCATTTAAAACAGCAATTTTTCAACAATGATGCAGCTGTTATCAGCTCCAGTTGTTTCTGTTGGCTCTTCATTGCTCATTATTAAATTCATTTCTTAGAATATAAATAAATATGACTGTCAAATATACTCAGTACATTTTATGAAAGAAATGAGTACACTGCTTAAATTCCAACAATTCGGCCCTTTGGCCCCTGAACAGAAAGTGGTATGG
The DNA here is from genome assembly GCA_036419115.1 of Scarus forsteni. Lineage (NCBI taxonomy): Eukaryota > Metazoa > Chordata > Actinopteri > Labriformes > Labridae > Scarus > Scarus forsteni. Next base: position 2,442,418 of record JAZDUH010000490.1, read on the forward strand.
TCCTCATATACCCCTTTTCCACCAAGCTGGTTCCAGGGCTGGTTCGGAGCTAGAGCCAGCTTAGCACCAGTTCTTTGGTTTTCCACAGACGAAGCACCGATTGCTGGCTCTCAAAACCGGTGCTTAGCAAGCACCAACTCTTTGCTGGGCCAGCAGAAAGAACCACTTTACGTCGGGGGCTACGGATTACGTCAGGGGGTGGGGGTGGGTGAAAACACGGAAGCACCAAAGCAGAGTAAAAACACGGAAGCATTCTTACCTTCGTCTTCTCAAGCGTGATCGCTGTTTGTTGCATAATCGTCGAGTAGCATTAACTTGCTGGATCGCCAACTTTTGCTCGACAAAGGAAGGCTCGAAAAGCCAACAGCAACACTTGAACCGCAACGTAGTCCTCCATCTTTGTAGTGGCAATTGAATTCGGCGCTAGTTGTTATGGGAAACTAGCGTGACGTATACAGACGTATACATTGACGTGATGACGTAGCCCTCTGGCCGGCACCCGTTTGTGGAAAAGCAAACAGTTCTAAACAGGTTCGCTGGCTCTAGCACCAGCACCAGCCCTGGAACCAGCTTGGTGGAAAAGGGGTAATAGTGAATGGGAACTGGGGGCCACATTCATCCTTCTTTTTCTTCTATGTGTCCCTTTAGTCAGTTTAAATATTTAAAAGATGCTTATGAATGTTAAAAAATGACAAAATCTACCATAAAACAAAAACATAGTAATATTTGAAGAACAAAGTATCCCTTGTTCTGTTACCCTCATTTCTAAATGCACTTGTTTTAATAAAATAATACTAAAATAAACTGTAATATGCTCTAATAACAGATAAACTCTCTAAAAGTCAGAATATCCTTCAGTCCCACCAAAGATCCGTCAGTCTGGTCCTCTTGGCTGGCCAGAGTGAGCAGCTCCATCATGGTCAGAAAGAGCCTCTTAAGGTCTCCAAAGTCACTTTCTTGGAGGTCGGAGCTTGAGGCTTTGCAGCATGGAGCTGTTAGCATGCTAATTTAGCCCATATGATATCTCTGTCCCTCAGGATGGACGGAAGACTCAAAGCAGACAGACTTCACCACAGTGAGTGAATCAGCTCAGAGCCTGAAGCAGCTTCATCAAATACTGGATCATGTTTTAGTTTTCTGATGCACGATGAGGCCCGATAAGCTAAAGCGAGAGGGAAGCATCCTGGATCAAGAGCCTCTGGTTAACCCTTTGTCTCCCGCTCTAATCTGAACGAGCGTTCACACCAAACCGAGCCGTCTGCCCCGGTGTCAGCTCGCATAGAGAGCGCCGTCATCATCTGATACCGCCACCAGCAAGGAGAGGCGTCGGGGGGGGCTAGCTTTAGCCTCCCCAACCCTCCACACTGTCACTGTGTCAGGGCTGCAGAGAGTAACAGACAGCACAGGGCCAGGACTCAAGAACTCAAGGACCCAAGGAGGATTTAAAGAAGGTCCAGTTGTTGACATAGGAGCACATTCAGTGACCCAAACAAAAAAATCAAACCCTATTTGTTACAAAGACTGATGGCAAACAGCATTAGCTGAAGAGGTCACGGTGACCTTGACCTTGAACCTCTAAACTTAGATTCCCTAAAGGTCAAAGTGGACATTTTTGCAGCGTTTGAGTTCCATCACTTAGAGAGTGAAAGTAAAGTGGACATTAGGGGCAGTGACCTTGACTGTTGACCTTCTTTTAGTTTAACTTTGAGTTAATAAAGACAATAACCCGGTTAATCGGTTACTGTTTACGTCCTCCTACGATGACAGACACATGGATAAACAAGTTTGATCTGTTTACGTCCTCCTACGATGACAGACACATGGATAAACAAGTTTGATCTGTTTACGTCCTCCTACGATGACAGACACATGGATAAAAAAGTTTGATCTGTTTACGTCCTCCTACGATGACAGACACATGGATAAAAAAGTTTGATCTGTTTACGCCCTCCCACGACGATGACAGACACATGGATAAAACAAGTTTGATCTGTTTACGTCCTCCTACGATGACAGACACATGGATAAAAAAGTTTGATCTGTTTACGTCCTCCTACGATGACAGACACATGGATAAAAAAGTTTGATCTGTTTACGTCCTCCTACGATGACAGACACATGGATAAACAAGTTTGATCTGTTTACGTCCTCCTACGATGACAGACACATGGATAAACAAGTTTGATGCTGGAGTCATGGATGAGACATGAGTGTGGTCCAACAAGACAGAAAATCAGAGTGTGTGCCTCGAGACAGGGAGGAATTATCTGCTAAAGTTTTTATCATCCTGCATGTTGGGACTCTCAAAACGAACATTTTTGAAGTCAAGAGTTAAAGTGCCTTCATTGCAGATCTGTGTATCCTGTGTTCTGTGAATTTTTTGAGAATCAAGCTCTAAAAATAGGACAACTATACATCCTCTTTGTCCGGATATGTCCTCCTTTTCATAAAATTGTGATTTTAAAGGAGACATATCATGCTTGTTTCTCCTTTTCACTATGCCAGACTAGGATGACTGTAAAGCATTTCTGCCCTCAGTACAAGTCATTTAGTTCCTTCATTGCCCCACAATAGCGTTCTCAAAATCCTCATTTTAGGCCATTATCAAGCTCTCGTTGAAACACTCGGCTCTCAGGATGACCTAAAGTTACCTCGCAACATCACAGCCCTTTGTGCTCTGATTGGTCAGTTCTATCTGGGGTAGAGCCAGCCTGTCCTTCTTCTTCTACTGTATTTTCCGGCAGGCTCAAAGCAGCGAGCGTGTATTGAGTCCCCCTACAGGCCAGAGCTGGTAATGAGTGAATGTGAGCTAGGGAGCTATATACTGCTGCTGGACGAATGTGTTCCTCGGTGAGGGTTTGGGGCTGACGGACATCACAGAGGAGGAAGTGTTTTATCAGATTACTCCAATAAAAAGAAAGGTACCTCGTGTCGTCACGACGATTTAAATCTCGCGGACATCTCCCAATGACCTATTTTCAGAGGCATCAAATCTCGTTCTAGGATATCAGAAAAAATACAATATCTCATTTTTTGAAAATTAAGGGGGTGTAAGGTCTTGTTTTCAAATTTATTATATTATATGTAAGTATTAAATCATGCATCAGCATGATATGTCTCCTTTAAGTCTGTCAGACATTTTAGTCTAGTTTTTATTTGTTGATGAAAATGTCAGTTTCTTTAAGTAAGCTATCCAGATAATTCCAATGGATTCTGAAAGCTGAGGAGCTGAGCTTTCCAGAAATAAAAATATGTATGGTACATTACGGTAAAGGCTGGATATGCCTGAGGGGGAGGGACGGGAAGTGAACTGACTGAGCCGGAGGGCTCCGATCTCTTCAGATCTCTTATTTTTCTTTTCTAGTAGTTACAAACTGTTTTAAGCATTTAAAACGTACTAATGACAAACACTCGCTGTTGAAAACATCCTTGTGTCTGATTTATTCACCCTGGTCTTGAAGTCGTGTGTCCTCAGACTTTCAAACTCAGATTTCCTGAAGTCGTAACAATAAAAATCTGTTTCACAAACCTCCTCTACTCTGAAACTGCATTTCCTGTCCACTTCGTCGTGTTCCTCCCCGCAGCAGAACCCCCCTCATCTTCATCAGCTCACAGTCATTTTATTTAATTCTTTAACTTTTCTATTTTTCAGTTAAACCCTTTTTACATTAAGAATGAATTTCCTCTCTGCAGTCAAACCCCTCAGTGTGCTCCAACACAGTTTCAATCTTTTGTTAAGTCTTTCTTTGCCTCCTCTTCTCTTTGTTTCTCTTCTTGCTTATCTCTACATTTTCCTTCTTACTCTTCTCTTTATTTGTTATTCCTGATCTCTCTATTGTTATTCTTCATCTTCTCTTTATTTCTTCCTCTCTTCGTCCTCCTGGTCCTATCTATTTGCTCTTCCTATCTCCCCCCTCCGCTCTGGCTCTTCCTTTAACTCATCTTCTCTTTGTTTCGTCTTCCTGCTTGTCTCTGGCTCTTGGCTCTTCCTGTCTCCCCCCTCCGCTCAGGCTCTTCCTTTAATTGGCTCTGACATGTGTAGATGATGGAGGGCCGTCCCTGTCAGTTCTTCCTGAGGCTGTGAGTCTGAAATAGACTTTGGCATCAGGACCGTCTTCGCTGTGCTGTGATTGTAACACTGAACCTCGTTAAATCTTCAGAATTGTTTCTGTGTTTAATTAAACAAACGAGCGTGGCTCACAGGAGGGCTTTCTCACTTTCCTCAGACTCTAGAGAAACAGGTGACGAGCCTCCTGCTCTGACACTTCAGACTGTGACACTCCGAGGTTTGGAGCGATGGTGAAGAATAACTGAGGTTAAAGGATCTGTTATTTTAGTTTCTGCTTCTTTAACCTGTTTCTACACTTCAGCACAGACACTGGTGAACTGTCACGTTACATTTAAATCAGCTTTTTAACAGAAGATTTAAAACTTTAAAAAGACGTCAGTGTTCAGAAAGTGACCGTGTAACAAAGGCCAAAATATACCATGAACTTATTTCAGTGAATGGATGATCCACTCTTCCCTGTATATTTAGTCTGTGGTTCATTAAGACCAAACATCTTTAGATTCAGGGAAACTCTCCCTCAAATATGAACTCAGATGGTTTAATTCACCTTTGAATATGAATCTGCTGAACAAAAGACCTTCAGAAACAGAAGAAGAGAATTTTTCTGAGTTTGCAATGATTAGTTTCCGGCCCATTTAGATACATATATCCTGATTTTTATTAATATGATTAAACTGATGTTGTTAGCTCTATCAGAGCTTGCAGCCTCCTTTGAGGGGAATTTTCTAGAAAAAGGCTGTAAACCGCAGATTATCTCTGGAATTATCCACACTAAAGCATCTCCTTGTTTTGCAGCAACAACCCTGCTCACCGGTACTACCTGGCCACCGACCCGGTCACCGGACAGCTCTACGTCTCCGACACCAACTCTCGACGAATCTACCGACCCAAGATGCTGAGCGGGGCCAAAGACCTCATCAGTAAGCATGCTCCTCTTCACCTGCTTAACTCCACATGAATAAAACCATGATTATCTGTATTTTAGGAGTGATGAGGCTGTTTTATTGATGATGTCTGTGTCCAGATAACGGCGAGGTGGTGGCTGGGACGGGCGAGCAGTGCCCCCCCTTCGATGAAGCTCGATGTGGAGACGGCAGGAAAGCCACAGAGGCACAGCTGCTGGGACCTAAAGGTGCACAGACTTATTTAAGCCTGTTTCATAGTCAGAGTTTAACCTCACACCAGCTCACATGTTTGGAGGTCGGGGCCTGGTCCTGATCATCCCGCTCAAAATTAGTCCAACAAGAGGAAGAGGGAGAACAATAATCGACCCTCTGACTCTTAAGTCCTGTTTCCACCAAGTGGTCCAGTTTGGATCTGCACGGTTTGGCTCAGGCCGGATCAGTAAAGCCTGATCCTGTTTGCGTTTCCACAGCCAACTGAACCCTACTTGATAGGCAGCGTTCAAGCTGGATACTGATAGCATGATGCCATAGCAGCGCGACACGGCGTACCCGGCTATTAAATGCAACGACAAAGAAAATGCGACACAGTAAAAGAGCAACGATGGAAGACATTCAGAAATTCTTTTTTGTGATCAGCATGTGGCACAGCCAAGCTTTGTTTCAGAGAAGGCTGTGTGCTGGAGAGTTATCTTCATGAAGACGAGTGGAGATTTAAACATGGCGGGGTTATGTGATGTCTCCTTCGACCAATCAATGGACTGCAGTGTTTCTAGCTCCACCCTCTGGGGTTGGATTGGTATGCTTGGCACCCCAACAGAAGGGTCCCAAAAAGTAGGACGGTACGATTCACTTATAAGGGGTCCTCTCCTGGTTTTAGGCTATGGAAACACCACAAAAAGTGAGCCGTCCAACCATGTTTCCCCCATCAGTGCATCAGAAGTCCATCCAAGAGGGGCAAGAGGGACAAATAAATGTTGAGCCACCTCAAATCTAAATTTTACAGGTTGAGAAAGCAGTGGTGTGGCCTCCATGACATGTGGGTACATGCTGCATGCGCACTGGGAAATGCTCCGAATTACCGTCTAACCACTAACAAATGAGCAAAGATACGTAAAACATGTGAGACTTTAACTTTCACTTTCCCGTTTATAAGTTACCTTCTCTGTTTTAGGAAGCAGGCACTTTTTTGAGCTTAGGGGCTTGGTCCATGAGTTCGTGACGTTCAACTGTGTGGAAGGAAATCCATGCACTGATGTCTGAGCAGGTACACTGCACAAGCCTTCCAACAGTATTCGACAAAACCTTTAGTTAAGCAGCACATAACATGAATGAATTTAAGTAAACGTGCACACCTGATGCCCCGTCACATTCCTGAATCTTCTGTGTGGCCCTGTTTCAGGAGTAAACAGTGAACTGCAGCACATTCCTCATGTCTGCAGCCAGAGATGCATCGGTGTTCTCAGATGGTTTTCTGCAGGAGGCCTCAAAGATAAACTGATCCTCAAACAGGTTCAGAGAGGGGAGAGCTGTTTAGTGTTAGGGAGATGATGAAGAGCAGGAGGAGATGATAAGGAGCAGGAGGAGATGATGAAGAGCAGGAGGAGATGATGAGGAGCGGGAGGAGATGATGAAGAGCAGGAGGAGATGATGAAGAGCAGGAGGAGATGATGAAGAGCAGGAGGAGATGATGAGGAGCAGGAGGAGATGATGAAGAGCGGGAGGAGATGATGAAGAGCGGGAGGAGATGATGAAGAGCGGGAGGAGATGATGAGGAGCAGGAGGAGATGATGAAGAGCAGGAGGAGATGATGAAGAGCAGGAGGAGATGATGAGGAGCAGGAGGAGATGATGAAGAGCAGGAGGAGATGATGAAGAGCAGGAGGAGACAATGAAGAGCAGGAGGAGACGATGAAGAGCATGAGGAGACGGAGAGCCATGGGACACTGGAGCTCTGCTGGGACATCTCTCTGCAGAGGGTCACTCCGTCGAGACAGAATCGTTTATCCCAGTAAAATTGTGAGTGTTTTTCCAGCGTCAGGTTTTTTGGAAGTGGAATCAGCTGATGTTTCTTTTACGGAGTGAGCCATCAGACAAGCAAGGTGACAAAACCAAACACTACACCTGCTGAGCTGAGGAGAGGACGCAGCATTTAGCGTCTCAGCGGTGTTTCTCTACATGTGCAGCCTCATTAGGCTCTCAGGAACACTGCTCCTGTTGGACATCTTGTCTTAGCTCACACTCCAGCGGTGTCAGGGCCGTCTGTGGGATAGTGATGATAAATCATTGTGAGGCGGCTCTGAAATCAACACAGATGATGCTGGTGTGGCAACAGAAGCCTGACCACTCAGCACTGACCAAAGCAAAACAAAACATCTCCTTTATTGGCTCTGCATGAATACTGAAAGTTTTCATCAATACGAGGATGATTTAAGGAGGGAGACAAACCGAGAGGAAGACAGCTGAAGCAGTGACAGCTCCCACAGACTCAGACTCAGTTCACCAGTGCTGAAGATGTTTGCATCCATTTGCCAAAAATACTTCAAATGAACGGCCTGAAACAAACGTAAAGAATCATGGTTCACATCTGAGACTGCAGAAGTGTCCCCTTTCATAAGATGAGTCAGATCAGTCTCTCCTCCGCCACAGAGTGATCTGCTGATGACCTTCTTGACTTTAAGTGGTTAATGAGGGAGTTGTGGAAAACAGCGCTGTTCCAAAAGTTGAACTGCTTTTAATTGAGATTACTGTATGCAAGGTAACCAAAAATAAGTGAGCCTGAAGAGGATGAACAGATTGATGGATTAACAGATGGATGGATGGATGGATGGATGGATGGATGGATAATTAGACAAATAGAGGGCCTGAGAACACCAAAGAACTCACAAGAGCTAGAAAACTTCCAGATCCTGATGAGTGAGAAAATGGATGGTTGATCTGAAGCTTGTGGCATGGATGGGCTGACGGATGGATGGTTGGATGAGCAGATGTATGGATGGATGGATGAACAGATGTGTGGGTGGTTCAATGAACAGATGGATGGATGGGCAAACAGATGGACGGTTGGATGAACAGATGTGTGGATAGATGAACAGATGTATGGATGAATGGATGAACAGATGGATGGTTAGATGAACAGATGGTTAGATGAACAGATGGTTGGATGAACAGATGGTTGGATGATCAGATGGTTGGATGATCAGATGGTTGGATGAACAGGGTCTCCCTCCATCTCAATGCTCCTGTGTGGTGTCTCTCTCCAGGCGTGGCCGTGGACAGAAACGGTCTGATCTACTTCGTGGACGGGACGATGATCAGGAAGGTGGACCGTAACGGGATCATCTCCACGGTGCTCGGCAGCAACGACCTGACATCAGCGAGACCTTTGACCTGTGACACCAGCATGCACATACGACAGGTAAAGAGAATAAAAAAACACTGATGGAGAGTCATGGTGAAAAATTCACATCAAAACAAAGAAGATGCTCTCATGGCTCGTACGTCCTGAACACTGCAGAGTGGATATCACTGAGCACCTGACAGGCCTTCCTAACATAATGTTTCCCACGCTGCAAAATACCAACAGACGACAACATCATGTATCCATGGCAACAGCCTTAGCTTTATATTAGGCATTAGCATCACTCTTGTTACAGAACTTGAGCACTAAAGCCAATCAGATCTCAGCAGATTGTACCTCTCCTTTCCTCTGTCTTCAGGTCCGGCTGGAGTGGCCTACAGACCTGGCGATCAACCCCATGGATAACTCCATCTACGTCCTGGACAACAACGTGGTTCTGCAGATCACTGAGAACAGACAGGTATCACACACCTTCACAAACCTGCTGCTCTGCTCTGAGGGTTTACTCGGTGAAGAGATTAAACGTTAAAACTCCAGACACGTCCTTCTATCTTACATCTCATAGCCAAAGTGTTCTCTCTCTCCCACTCAGTTGACTTGACGTCTTCATGCCCACTTTTTTCTGAGGTTTATCAGGTTATCAGACTGATGGTCAGAGACTGTGTGCTTTGGTTGGGCTGAAGCAGTAGGATCATTTGTCTGGTTCACAAACATATCCGTGTGATGATCAGAAAATCGATTCTAGGCCACATACCTCATGTGGATAGTCTACCTGTAGTGGCACTGAGTGTTAATTAATCTCTAACTTGTGCGTCTCCTCAGGTGCGCATCGTGGCGGGCCGTCCCATGCACTGCCAGGTTCCAGGTATCGAGTACACGATGGGGAAGAGGGCGGTGCAGACCATGCTGGAGGGAGCCACCGCCATCGCTCTGTCCTACAGCGGCGTGCTCTACATCGCAGAGACGGACGAGAAGAAGCTGCACCGCATTCGACAGGTGAGCATTTTACTCAACACTCAAGATGCCCCATTTTGTATTTTAAATTGAGATGCACGGTCAACTACAGCATTAATTTATTTGATACACAAAGACCCCCCTCCTTCTGAATGTAGCCTTTATTTTGTGATTCAATAAAAATAAACTCTAAGAACATCATCGCAGGTCAAACTGAACTGAACTGAAGAATCCAGACCCCTTCGATGTGTCCCTCTGTGCTGATAGAAGTCATTTTCATCTGTTTCCTGCAGTTTAACTGTGTTAAAAATGTCTGTTTCAGGTCTCTACTGATGGAGAAATAACACACCTGGCTGGAGCGCCCTCTGACTGTGACTGCAAGGTACTGCACCTCGCCAGCCTCACTGTTATCAGCGTGCTCAGTTAAAGACCTTTTAAAGAGAAATAAAGGCATTTCTGAAAGGCTGAAACATTAGCATAATCATAGAGGACTTTTGATTAGCCCACTGGGCTGGTGTGAGTTTCTTTTTCCTGAAGTGGCAGGTTCAAAGGAGTAGCAGTGTCCTTATTGGACATCAGGGTGGCTGCAGGAAGCCTCTGTGAGCCAGTGTGTGCTGTCTGTTTCACATCTATGAGTGAGAAGATGTGGAAAACGTCAGCAGGATTCGATACTTTGATTTCATTTGTCTGTTTTTACTTATGGACAGACATAAAACTTAAAAATAAAAAAAAGTAACAGTGTATGAACATCTAAATCCAAGTATCCAGATCAGTAAAAGGTTCACTGTGGAGAGAAGACAAGGAGTCAGAGACACAGTCACACAGTCTGTGGTCTTCTCACTCGGTCAGAAACAGACAGAAAACATGAAAAGAAACAAACTGTTCAGTAAAGATGAGGAGAGGCTCCATACATGGCTCTATTCTCAGGGAAACTAATTTCATTTTGTCAAATGAAGGTGTTTTTTAGGTCTAAGAAGGATCAGAAGTTTTTCTATCTCATGAATGTCCTTCATAATGCTGAGCCAGTGGTCTGCTGTAGAGGTCAGACTTTTCTCTTTGCAGCTAAAGTCCTGATTCTCAAAGTAAACTTATCATTTACTGTCAGGTCCACTGGTAAACCTCACAGATAGACCAACACATGTTCAGCTAAGAATGTGATAGCTGTCCAAACATTCCCCAGAATAGTTTGGTCACTGGACAGAAAGTGTGAGGATGATTTGTCTTCTTATTTTTCTGTATGTCAGTGATTGTTAGACACATTTTAATTTTGGGAGTAAGAAACAGCAGACGTCATCAGAATTTTCAGGCTGATCTCATATAGTAGATATTTTCCTGATCAGTTTTTGTGTTTCGATCATAAACATTCAAACTAATACATCTTTCTGCTGGTTTTACTGCAGACTAGTCAATCAATCTCAATCAATCTTTGTTTGTATAGCGCCAATTCATAACAAGTGTTATCTAAAGACACTTTAGAATAGAGCATAAAGCTCTTCATTTAATGGATACACATATATGTATAGAAAGATACATATATACATATAAAATACACATATACATATATATATACATCCAACACCAACATGAATCCATACAGCCAATCATGAATCCCTCCATCATGGCTCAAGAAAAAACCTTCTGTTAAGCAGCAGGAAATCTTGAATGTGGATCCCAGTCTCATGATGAACAGCAAATCCACACCATGCTGTGTTGGTGTGAGGGTGAAGGAAGGAAGGTAAGAGGAGACAAGTGGATTAAAGTAAGAACTAAAGTTAGAGACAGATCCATGAACCACAGACCTGTCGTCTGATTTATTAGAGGTTAGCCTCTTGAGATGCTACATCTCATTTTCAGGAGGGTCCTCATGTCTAGTGTCAGACAGATTCTGATCCAAACATGAGAAAGTGTTTTAAGCTGTTAGTTTGTCGTTATAAAGGAGCTAAAGGTCCCTCATCATCTTCTTCCTCTCTTGTCCTGCAGAACGATGCAAACTGTGACTGTTACCAAACCGGAGACGGCTACGCTAAAGACGCTCGTCTGAACTGCCCGTCCTCCCTGGTGGTGTCTCCTGACGGGACGCTGTACGTGGCTGATCTGGGAAACATCCGGATACGGGCCATACGACAGAACAGACCGCCGACCGGTGAGGATCTGACTGTTGATATTTACACTCTGCTGCAGGGTGTTAGGGATGCTTTAAGGGATTAAATAGAGAAATACAATCACTACAGAAAACAGAGGAGTATATTTCTGTTTGATTTCGTCATCGAAGCCTGACTGCGGCTGGTTACAACACCAGCTGGTTTTACTAAAGAGGAGAAATAATCAACACATTTCCAGTTTTTTAGGAGCATAAATGCATACAGGGCTGAAAGATATGGTTATTGCTGCAATCTTAACTTCAGACAAAGCTGCAGTTCAACACTCCTGACTGACCCAGGATCTGTTGTGTTAACTGTTTTACAAAAACTATTTGACAGATTTGCAGGTTATTTACATTTACAGAAGTGCTGAATCAGGTCAACAGCACAAAGCCTCTGTTGAAGAGTAGAAGTTGGAGTATCACTTAAACCAGTGATTCCCAAACTGGGGTACGTGTATGCAAAGTGACGTAGGGGGTACACGAATACCTGTCAGATTTAAAGCAGTTGTTTCAGCGATTAAATTAAAACTGTCAAATGTTTGCATTGTGAGATTTGATAAAGTCCTAAAGTGTTAGCAGAGGGGCTGGAGGCTGGATTTGTGAGGCATCGTGGAGAAGGAAATCCGTCTCAAATATTTTGAGATTCTTATCAACAATAAACTTGTGGTGAGTTTGTACTTTACAGTTTCAAATTCATCAATGAATATGTTCCATAAATGTATATTTCTATTTTCAAAAGTAAAGTGGTGTTGCCCACTCACTGACATTGCTGGTAAATAAATCCATTTAGTGAGTACTAGGACCATTATAGATGGATTTTTTTTTATGGCAGGTCGAGATTAAAGTGGAAATTACAAAAATGAAGTCAGAATTTTGAGATAAAAGTCCAAATGATAAGATTAAAGTTAGAATATTGAGAAAAAGGGGAAAGCCGAGAACTAAGACTTTAATTCACAACATGTCGTGACATACTGAATTTTCTCCACATTTCAACTGTTATCACTAAATTCAATTTTGACTTATTTCAGCTTTAATCTTGAAAATTTGGCTTTAATCTCAACTTTGCCCAAATCATTTTTCCTTCTAACATGGCCCTTATACTCTTCAGTAAGTGAGAAATAATTCACTTTTAGAGATTTTATTCGTATGTTGTGGACTGACAGCAGGTTTAGAGACATTTCTTTTTCTAGCTGTAGGTGTCTGAGAGTAGGGGGTGCATGGCTGGAGGGGTACAGGCTGTGATAAGTTTGGGAACCACTGCCTTAAACAATACAAACAAAAAAAACAGATGATTTATCATCATATTAGATGATAATGATGATGATGATTAATGTGTTCTGTGCTTTGATCGTTATTTTTCTTTCTGTTGTCTGAACTATAAACATACTGACCGTCGCACTGAAGCTTGATTTAAAGAAAATCACGAATCGCAAAATCTACCAGGAATATTACAACAATAATAATAATTACATCTCTTCCTAAAATCCTTCAGTCCTACATACATGGGTGTTGTGATTCTTTAAAGACTTAAATATAGAAATAAAATCAGTAGAACAGATTCATGGGTTTCCTTCGTCTTCAGGCACTCTGGCGTCCGGTCCCAGCTCGTACGAAGTGGCCTCTCCGGCCTCTCAGGAGCTCTACGTCTTCGATCTGAACGGGACGCATCAGTTCACCATGTCGCTGGTGACCGGAGACTACAAGTTCAACTTCAGCTACAGGTCAGAGGGCGCGGCTCAGGTGTGGGAGGGGCCACTCGTCCTCTCTGTTCTCGTCCTCCTCCTCAAACTGAGTCTAATTCTCACTTTGTCATTTTTACTCCCACCTGTCGTCACCCACAGCAACGAAGAGGACGTCACCGCCGTGACAGACAGCAGCGGGAACACCCTCCGTATCCGTAGAGACACCAACAGGATGCCTGTGCGCGTGGTCGCCCCCGACAACCAGGTGAGACGAGTCAAAACACGTCCATCAGAACCAGACCAGACCAAATAATGCTTCATAAGACTATACTGTCTCCAGGATGTGGGAGGGAGAATAATATCTGTAGATATAAAGATTTAAAATAATGAGTAAACAAATGTGAATAAAACTGAACATGACCTGAGCTGAAACAGTTCCAACAAATACTCTGAAATTATCTGGACTCAGATCACCTTCAAAATATGACGACTTCTTTGTATCATGACCAACATTCACTGAAATTAATCAGAAAAATAAATAAACAGACAAAATGCAAAAAAAATCTCCTTGGTGGAGGAAAAATTTATTATTTGTTGTAATTATATTTAATTTTTTGGTGATATAAAGAACTAGAAAAGCACTTGGAGAGCACAGACCTCCGCCAAGCAGCACAGTTCCCAGACGGTGATCCGGATCAACACCAAAATCAAATCAGTTCTTCCTTTTTCCATGCTGAACATTTCCTGAAAATTTCATCAAAATCCATCCATAACTTTTTGAGTTATTTTGTTCACATACAGACAAACTCTCCAGAAAACATAACCTCCTTGGCGGAGGTAACAAATAAAACTTACATTCTAAAAATGTTTAAATAAAAGTTTTATTTTGATAAAACAACAAATTATGTAGATTAGGGGCGGGCAGCCTTGATTCTCATGTACAAAGAGACTTATCTGTTAAACTTGAATCTGATTTTTGATGATGCTGTGAATTTAAAAACCACAGTGATAAGACAGATGTGACTCCTGGGCCAACAACTGGATCACAAACATAACACCATAATGATATAAAATAATCATTAAAAAAATAAAAACCCAAACTATACAAATTAATAACTAAACATTGAAGATATTTTATGGATGTGAAGAAGAACAAAAATATCATTCAAATAAACTTAAAGGGGACATATTGTGCAAAATCTTCATTTGAAGGCTTTTGAACAGTTTTTGGTGTTTTTGGTCACTTCATCCTGCTGTTAGCATTAGCTTATAGCAATGAGCCAAATAAATACTACACAGCATCAAAATACTCACATTTCAATCATCAGGTTTGGTGGCGGATTGTTGGTGCTGAGATTCAGGAAAAGTCTGGTGTCCAGTCCTGTTGAACTGACTGAAGTTGAAGAAGCAGTCAGACTGACGCACACAGACAGGTTTTAGCCGACTGTAGCTGCTCATTCTCTTTCAAAAATAAAACTTAATCCACTGGGCCCTTTGGTCCTCTGAGGCTGGTAGACTATATGTGAAGATATATGAAGCTGTTTACATGTAACAGCCCAGCAGTGACAGCTTCTGAGCCCAGACATGCTGAACTCAGACCTCCTACTAAGAATGTAACAATATGGAGACAGAAATCTCTATCGGGGTGGACGAAGGCTTATGCAATTAAAATGCTTGTTACATAACAGTACTTCCACAGATTCAACAACTCACCAAATACCCCGAGTTTACATTCACACAGCCTCATAAATACAGGTTTTGTTGTCTGATATCACATTTTGTGGGCTGGAAGGAAGGTCAAATCTCCAAACATGTGTTCAAAAGCCTTTACCCTTTAACTGCAAGTTCAACTGTTTGACAGAGGTCATCAATAAATTCAGGCAGCGGCATAGAATTGGGTAGGGACGAAGGCCACTACCGCATGGCCCCTAACATAAAACACAAGCATAGTATATAACGTTGTAAGTAAAAGAGATACACATTTTGATTATGATATTTATTATCCATATATTATTTGTGTATTGAGAGGCAGCAACTGTTTGAGATCAACAATAAAAAAAAGTTTGTGGGGAAAAAATACAGCAAAACCTGGCATTAAAAACATGATTTTAAACATTTATTTTGTTGGAGAATACACTTTTCAGTAGTCCTTTTCGTTTTTGGTGATATATTTATCAGACTATAGTCATACCATCAACATTTCTGATTGATTCCAAATTGTTCCACCGTACATATGTCATGCATCAATATATTTTTGTCAAGGAACAGACAGTAGAGATTTAGGAGGAGAGGCTGGAGGTAAAGAATATACCAGTAGAATAGTTTCTTCAAAATAAGATAGTTTGCCTGTTTGTTAGATGAGCTAAACATGACATTAAAAAACTGTCATAAATGCAAAACACATCCACTTTCAGGGTGCCGTCTTGGTGCACTTTTATGTTCCCATCATTGTCAAAATCAAACCTACACCCTTGAATTCAGGGATATTTAATGCTTGAAAAAAAGAGCAAATCAAACCATTGTTTGGTTCCATTAACACCTCAGGAAAGAGAAAAACCACAAACAAAAAAAAGATATTTTCTTGGTGTGGGGTTGAAAGGTTTTAAAAGCTAACAGTTGATTGTGTGTTGACGTAAATATGCACAAATATTTGGCACAAAATTAGAAAAGGCAGAAGTGTCTGTAGAAATTAGCAAAAAGAACTTGTCACAGATGATATTGAGTTTGACAAACACAAAAAAAATTTCAGCTGAATAACAGACTTCAAATGTACATACATATCATTATATCAGTTAATAGTTACGTATTTAAAATAATGATGATGGTAAGAATAATGGTAGCTTTAAGCTTTTTACACCTCTCAACACACAAACAAAATAACAGTTCTTTTGGTTTGTTTGCATTTTTTCTGTATCAGAAAACATTGGCAGAAAAAAATCATGACAAGTTATGTTTATTTAACATATTAATGAATTCAATTGCCTTTGCCAACAGTTGAGCTGAAAGCTAACGGGTTAAAAAGTGTTTTTTGCTTAATAAGGAACTTTAAATGTTCATATAATAAACTCAGATACATGAATCTCTCCTTTCTCACATTTTGGTCAGCAGACTTCATGTAACTGAGTCTCTCTAATGTGTGTGCAGGTGATCTGGCTGACCATCGGCACTAACGGAGGTCTGAAGAGTTTAACGGCTCAGGGTCAGGAACTCGTCTTGTTTAGTTACCACGGCAACAGCGGCCTGCTGGCCACCAAGAGCATCCAGATCGGCTGGACCACGTTCTACGAGTGAGTAACTCTGGCTACAGCTCAGCTGTCGATCTGTGATGGAGAGGCTATAACACCTGAGCCCACTGAATAAGCCTGGCTTAAGCTAGCTTCATCCGCGGCCTAAGCCTCAGTCTCATATCTTAGAGCGTGTTTTCAGCCCTGACCTGTTCGTTTGTTCACATTTATGTCCATTGACCTCCGCTCACTCCTCCTGCAGCTACGACAGCGAGGGCCGTCTGACCAACGTGACCTTCCCCACCGGCGTGGTCACCAATCTCCACGGCGACATGTCATCAGGAGCTGTAGCTGTGGACATAGAGACGTCAGGGAGGGACGAGGACGTTTCCATAACAACCAACCTGTCGTCCATTGACTCGTTCTACACCCTGGTGCAAGGTGAGGTCCTGGAGGATAGGAGCTGGTGGTCCGGGCAGAGAGTCCTGCTCATGGTGGGACATCTGTAACACAGGGCGTGATTCAGCTGCTTCATAGAGACGTTTCCTTTTTCAGGGTTTGAAGAGGGGCTGGTAAATGTCAAAGAGATATAAATTCATATATCACATAAAAAACAGGAAAACATTGAGGATGAATTAGAGGAATAGGATTTGTCTCACTGTTCTCACTCACTGAAGCTCTTCATATACAGCAGGGTTCACACATCAGGAATAAAAATCTGAAGAGATGTGTTACATGTTAGAGAGCCCACACATGAAGATAAAAACCAGCCATTGAACAGTGTTGATCGTCCTGTGTGTGTGAGCTCTGATCATCTCAGCACAGCACGCACAGAACAGTCTGTCCCCGCACCGAATCCTCTAAGACAGAAATCTGATCAAACCTGATCTGACAAAAACAAAGAAGAAACAGCAGCAACAGGAAAACACAGCATGGAAGAGGACATGTGAGAAGAGGAGACAGGGGTGGTCTGGGACTGTTTGTTGGACTTAAAAAAGAAAAGACTGGAAAAATCCTGGAGACATCGTGAACATGTGAGCTGGTCCATTTCTGAGCTCCACCCATCTTTATGTTTGTTTTTATTTTCACCTGCTTCCTTGTTCCTCAGTCAGCTCGCTTCTTTATTCACAGAGCCAGGACTCGGGAGTCTTCAGCTTGAGGAGTTTTGGTTGTAAATATTGAAAAAGTTTAGTATTTACGATTATCAACCCAACCTGTTTCAGAGCAGATAATCTGGAAAATTCAATCTGAACACCTCAGACCACAGGATAATCTAATTTAATGAAACGTAAATAAAAATATGCAAATTAATACATGAGACATAAAATAATCTGGGTTGGCCATCCTGGTTATGAGGGGCGGAAAGTGAAGACGAAAACAGCTGATTAACTTTATGTCCTGCTTAAGGAGATGAAGGTGCTAGAAAATCAACTGGTTGAACCGTGGACTCTTCAAGAGAGGTTTGGAAACTTTATTCCCACCTCTTTAATAATGACAGATGGTCTTGTATTATACATATTTGTAAAGCCTGATTAGTCACCTTACAACAAGGTACAACCTCTAAGGATCGTGGATTATCTGGATTATTTGGTGCCAGCCCTGGTACCATTCCCAGACTTCAGACTCTGAGACCGCTGAAGCCGTCGACAGGCTGTGAAGTGGACCTCCATGTTTTCTTCACGAGCTCCTGCTGCAGCTCAAAATCTAAAGTCTGAACCTTTTTCATTTCTCTCCTGAGATAGCTGATGATCTTATGGGTTTATTTTTCCATGGACGAGTTTATTACGAGCTTCGATGGAGATCTAAGAACTTTGTCACACTGCTCGGTGTGAGGCATTCAGCATGAACTTCGAGGGAAAACAATAATTTAGACCTGCTGCCCTTGTTAAATGTGAACTAATGATCCGGCTGCAGCGCGGCCTCCAGTGGCCGGCGGTGATTTGTTTCTGAGCGCGCTCAGTGTGGAGCAGACACAGCAGAGGCTCCCCCTCGGACCGCCGCAGTATTGATCCAAATGTAATAAGTTATTCAAAGCCATCGACTGGAGCAGGGCTTCTCTCCATCAATTCACCTCCATTATTTACCGTTTGGCGTCCTCGCTGTCGTCCAAACTGCACACAGAGCTGCTCCACATCATGAGGAACAAACGCTGCTGCATGAGGACGGGGCAAAGATCCTCCGACTGAGCTGATAATAACAAATATATATGCTAACATTTTTTATTTTATTATTCTAACACAAGCGAACAGGTGTTATAGAGCAGCAGACATGATCTATGGAGTCCCAGAAGGGCCATAAAAAAGGATCAAATATGTTTAATCAGAATGAAAATAGTCAAAATGCAGAGCCAAATAAAGTCTACCTTCATGGTCGCTTTTTTGTGAAAACTGTTTATCTGCTTTGTATTTAAATCAGTTCTTTGTTCCCTCAGATGGATCAGTGCTCATCAGAGTCGAACATAATGAACCGTTAAGATGAATCTGAGTAATAATGATTATCATGGCCTTCTGCTCCTCGCGTGTTTAAACACACTACTCATGTGTGGTCGTTACTCCTGTGAGGGGTAAAGCCTAACTAACTGAGTCTGGGGGTCGTTGATGCCTCCTCAGAGCTTCATTCAATCACCGACTGCAGGATTCATGTTTCTGTTCGCTCACCTCGCTCTGTCCCTCTTCCTCTCGTCTTTAACCTCGGCTCAAAAAGTCTAAAACATGAACAATTATCTCGGATCATTGACGGTTTGATCTGGGGCTGGAAAACTTTGATGCTAAAGGAGCCATGAACTCCTAACAATCTGTCATGGGCTACATAAATGAACAAAAATATTGTTTTTTTTTTAATATAAAATCAGGTTAGAAAAACATTTCAGCAAATTTCACTATAAACCAAAGATATGATAAGACTGACATAAATAACACTGCTGACAAAACATGAAGTAGGAATACTTTTCACCATTTCTTTTTCAAATATAATGTTCATTAGTTCTTATACGATATTACTATGTTTCATAAAATAAATTGAGAGAAGCAGTCAGAGCATATAAAGTTCCTTTACTCCTGCAAAGGGCTGAACAATTAATTGCAAATTAGATTAAATCTCAATATGGCTGAAAATCGCAGAAGGTTCAATATTTTTAGCCCAAAATGTGTTGAACATTTTGGCATTGTGATGTAGTTTTTTGCAATTTAATGCCCATTTTTTTACCTCTATTCATAAACTTTTTCCCACTTTTGGACCATTTGTACCTTTTTTAACCCTGTTTTTACAACTTCATGCCTATTTTGCCCCATTCATCTTTTTTTGGCCACTGTTAGAACCATTTTTGGAATTTTTTCATGGTTTCTGAAATTTAATTTCAAATTTAATTCCCAATTTGGCTGCCATAATCAATTTTCCTAATCCACTTTTGGATTTTTTTGCCAATTTTCCCCCATTTTTTTGCCATTTTATACCTATTTTGCACGTATTTATTAACCTTTTTCCACTTTCATACCATTTTTACCCAGTTTTTACAATGTCATATCTATTTTGCTTCTGTTCTTCAGTTTTTCTCAAATCTTTTATCCTTAGATTAATTTAATGTCATATTGGTTTTACTATAAAAAGATCTACTGCTTATGTTTGTTTAAGAATACATGAGATGAGGAACATTAAAACAATTGCAGAGTAAGTTGCAATATTGGGGGAAAAAATCACATTAGACTATTTTCTCAAATCGTTCAGCCCTACTCCTGCAGCAGCAGCTTGATGTCAAACATCATACCTCTACTACACGCCCCTGTTTCTTCACTTTTGCTGATTTTTGTGAATGCCTGTTGGGCTGCAGTGAGTGATGTGCAGTCCCTCACGTGGCCCTGGACCACTGGTTGCCCACCCCTGGTTAAATCCTTCCTGTTTCTCCCCCACAGATCAGCTTCGTAACAGTTACCAGGTGGGGAACGACCACTCGCTGAGGGTCATCTATGCCAACGGGATGGACACGCACTATCAGACTGAGCCGCATATCCTGGCAGGTACGCTGTGGGCCACACGACCCTCACTTAGACACAATCTAGTCACGTATTTCTCAGCGAACCAGTGCGGAGCGGCACTGCTGGCAGGCACGAGAGACGGATTAAAGACGGATGTGGAAACAAACTGATATATAGGACCAGAGGTGCTGGTTTAAATCTTTGTGCTCCTGTCTCCTGCAGTTTTACAACCAAATCTAAAGATGTGTTTAAAAGTCCAATTCATCAAACCTTTTATCCTCTAGTTTGCACTCACCCAGTGAAATATCAAACCAGTCAACAGGGGCTGAACAGAGCTGAAATGTGATCCATCACCATAAAGGGTTCTGCTTTTCTTTTTATGTCAGCGCTTTGTCACCTGTGCAGAATAATTCAGAGCAGGTTAGGGCTGCGCAGGCCGCCTCAGAAGCCTCGAACAGTAAATACAGAAGAGATGCTCACTGTGATTGATGATCACCTAAAGCCAGAGTGGAGCCTCTGCAGAGTTT
The DNA here is from genome assembly GCA_036419115.1 of Scarus forsteni. Lineage (NCBI taxonomy): Eukaryota > Metazoa > Chordata > Actinopteri > Labriformes > Labridae > Scarus > Scarus forsteni. Next base: position 2,463,250 of record JAZDUH010000490.1, read on the forward strand.
TATATCAGGACTTCAGAGCTGCAAAACAATAACGTGCAGCAGGAAGGAGACATCAGCCATGAGGGGTGATGGATGTGTTAAAGCTTGAAGGTTTACTCATAATTCTTTGTGTAAGTGATGCAAATGTGCAGGAAAATGAAGAGCTGATCAATTTCAGATATGATTAAGGCTCCATGGGATCAACACAGTCATTTACTCAAAGGTAATCAAGTAATAATAACTGTGATTTATGCTACGTTTATTTTAATATAAACTAATTTGATCGGTGCTATCATTTGTTAACTTAATATTTTGACATTTCAAATTAAAACACATTTTCTGAAGAGCTAAAATTGTTTAATTCAAATGGATCTGATGCAGATTCTGTAAAATTTAAAGAGACTGTGAGGAGTTTCTAAGTAGTTACAAAAAATTCTTCCTTTTAGATATATGCCTGATGGAAATACACACTTTAAGATGAGTTTATAGCATCAAAATAGGTTATCTATAAATGCTATTCCTTAGCTTCACGGTCGAATCAGACAGGGCTGGACTGGCCTGGATACTCAACTTCAGGAACAAGACAATTAAAACTAGAGCAAATTTATATTATTCAGACACGTCTTAGAGCACCGGGCTGGAAGTAGCCATATATAGCCGGCTACAGAACTATAATTTTAAGTTTTCCAAAAATTGCTTGTTGTCACACATCAAAAACTACCGCTACGTAACTAGAAAGAGATACATTACCTCGTTACTTTGCATCCTGTAAGTTGTTGAAAAAAGAAGTTGTAAAGCAATGCAGAGTTCTGAGGAAGGTCCGAGCTGCATTCATTAGCATCACAACAAACACACACTTTGGCTTGGGTCACGTCTTTTGGTGCATTCCAGTTGTAGTCAGAAGTAGGAATTTCTGAGTCCCGAGTAGGAAACTGCAACTGGAACGTCCCCTGAAGTCTGAATTTCCTACTGGGAACTCGGTGAAACCTCTCCACCCCCGAGTTGACAATGGAAGATGGATGCCCCCAGTGTGAACAGTTATTTAGCTCCTGTAATAATCCATTTATTTGCACTTCTGACTGGGGTGTGTCGCTCTAGATCAGCTGTATACATAGTATTGTTAGACTTATATTTACAAAAATGCTGCCATAGTGATAATCACATTCTTCATGTGATATTTGTGAACAACAACACAGGGCGTGCTAACAACAGCTAACAATAGCCTGGTAGATCAGCATGTTTTTTTCAGACTTCAACTGGAACGCTGATAAGTCAGAGATGATGTCACTCCCAGTTCCGAGGTTACTGGAACGCAGCATTACAACAGTCGCCGTGCGTGCTCATGGGTAGCAGAGTCCTAATGTTGCCGGTAACAGATTCTCCCATAGCACCTTTAAATTTCTGACAACATTTAGGATTATTATAAGTGTTGGTAGTTGGAGAAATATCTATTTTAATATCTATTTTGTCAGTTTTTGTCCATTTAAGTGCATTACTGTCTTATTTAGTGACTGGAAGTGTGATATAAAACCCCATCCTGCTGTGGGGTCATTCAGATTTGTCCTTTTTAAGCTTAGCTGATAAAGTCATATTAATCAACACTTCATTATTTCAATCTTCTGACGCCACAGACTTTTCCTGTACGTCTTTCTAGTTCTAGATAACTATCTGTGCTTTCATTCGTATTTCCAGGTGCTGCTAACCCGACCGTGGCCCGCCGTAACATGACGCTGCCGGGGGAGAACGGGCAGAACCTGGTGGAGTGGAGGTTCAGGAAGGAGCAGACGAGAGGAAAGGTCATCGTGTTTGGCAGGAAGCTCCGGGTAGGTGCTCTTTATTGTTTCACAGAAGAAGAAGCATCAGCGTCAGCCTCGTCCAAACAAAACAGAGACACAGTGTGACTGACATGTTGGATGATTTAAATCAGGATTTGTTTCAGCTCAGTGGAGAGAGACCAGTTTGATTAAACATTTATTTACTCTGCAGGTGATGGTGTCACTTTTCTCTGATGAGGGATTATTAAAGCACACTGACATTCTTCACAGCTTAAATCAATCCATCAGTCTTTAAGAGTAGAAACACTGTCATGTATTCAACAGTGAGTGCAATAACGACTCTTTAAAGGCTAAGAACAGGACGGCTCTGCACCAACACCTCCTGCTTCATTTGTTCAGTGTGAAAACAAGAATCTGTATTCTAGGACGTGGCTCAGGTTTTTAATGTAAACTCCACATCATCATGTTATTGGCCTATTATAAACACGATGGACAGATCACATCCAATCACCTGTAGACGTGTTTTTGGAGTTCAGCCCTCCTCGCTCACTGTCCTGCTGGACTATTAAGAAATGTTTTTTTTTATTTAACTGTCTCTGTGGGGTTTCAGGTTAGACTGTTTTGATGCAAATTTTAGATTTTTCCTGACATTGTGAGGTGTCGTGGTGTTTTTGTAGAGTTTACACATTTGACTAGACAGTAACTAATAAAAACAAACTAAACTAACTGACATTTTCATCAACAAATAAAAACTAGACTAAAATGTCTGACAGACTTAATCCAATCAGACCTAATATGGTCATGTAGGAAGTAGAGACAAGTGATGAATCTATCCAATCACAGCTACTTTGGTTGTGTTAAAGGTTGGATGAGTTCAGAGGGACATCCAATCACAGCTGCCTTAGCTTGGTGGTGGTGGGATAAGTTGTGGAGCGATCCAATCAGAGCTGCTCTCTTTATGAATTGATATATTCATGTAGAGCAGGTTCACTGTTTGTTGTCAGTTCTGGTATTGTAACTGAGATGCTCTGCCAGGTAGCCTAAATAAAGGTGACTGCATTTCACACTAAGGAACATTTGTTTCTGTTCATTTAGACATTCAGACTTTACTAACATTCAATAAAGGCTTAGTAGATGTTTGATTTGATCCAAGAGGAAAACAGGACTTCAGAAATTCAAGGAAACATAAAAATGTCTTACCCTTTACACTTCAGACTTTAGTCGACTAAATTTAAAGCAGACTTCATCGACTAAAACTAGTGGTCTTAGTCTGCCACTAGCTTGAACATGTGTGGTCAAGCTCCTCTTGTCTATCTAAAGCCGCCTACACGCTGACTTTGTGACCTCTGCGACCACTCCCCACGAAAAGCCAATGTTTAGCCACGATGGGGCGGGGCTAACCCTACTGGGATGGGATGGTGCTCTGGGTGACCCCTTCGCTCGCCACTTGTTCACTAAAGTTGAAAAGTTGAACTCTTCAGGTGATTTCGCATTAAGCTGTGCAGCAACAGCCAATCAGTGTTGTGTGGGTGTGTGACGGTAACGTGACGGACTGTTTCTATTCTGGCTCACAGAGTAAAAATCCATGTCCCTGTGGAAACATCAGTCAGTGCGCACATTAGTTCCTTCTAGACGGACAGACAGACAATGCTGCTGCAGGGCGTCAGCTGCAGTGTTTTGTGGTTTGTAGGTGAGTGAAGAGGACTCAGTTGGAATAATGTCAGCTTATTATGGGTGTAACGAAATGGTCAACTCACAAAAAGATACGAAATACTCAAGATTATAGAAAATCCCCAACAGTAGGAAGTTGTGCAGAAATCTCATTTTCTTTATTTTCTTCCTAATGCAGACATACAAAAAATATTGCTGCAACTCAACAGTAGATGCAAAAATCAAATATTGTTTTTTATGCAGACTTCCACAAACATACAGCTGCTGCCTGTCTGCAGTTCAAAGTAGTTGGTAGTTGTACTCGCCGCAGTATACGGTGAACTGTAGCGGCATATTTTGCACACGGTTGTTGTTTTGTCTGCAATCTTCTCACCGTTCTCACGTCTTTTACTTGTGGAGCCAAAATAGGTCCACACAACTGATTCATTTGACAAAGAAGTGTCAGCTAATTCCTCAACCTTGTCTTCCTCCATATTGAAGGAGTGTTTTGCTACGGTAGGCGAGGAGGGTAAAAAATCACCAGCGCCCCTTCATGTCTTTTTATTTAGTGCTTCTATTCCGTGCGCCTTTGAATTTTATTTCGTCATTTTTATTTGGCGAAATTTCATGGCATGAAATTTTGTTCCACCCCTACGGCTTATACATATATGATATGACCACAGTGAAACTTGAGCAGATGTGACGTCACTGAGCTATGGTGACGGTGATGGTGACCAAAATGAGGTATGTATGGACAGACGAAAAGAGGAAGGACAGAGGAAAAGTGCTATATAAAGAAAGTTTGATTGATTGATTGTTTATGGTCACACCGTTGCGTTGGGTGTGAATGCAGCTGTCAGAAGTCCTGCACACACAGGGCTGCTGTTCCTGCTTGATAACAATCTAATAATTTGTATTAAACTCTGGCACTGAGGCGAGCGTGACGCCTGTTCAGCTCTACTGGCTGCTGCACAGGAAGCCTCGCTGCAGACTCATAGAGACCTGTTTCACTTACTTAAGGTGAGGACACTTTCCTCACAGAGGAAAGGAAACAAGGTCTTAAACAGGACTGCTGACATGTTTGTGGTCCACTGTTCAGAGAACGCTCTCCCAGACGAGCTGTTAGATTTATGGCGCTCACAGCTCACAGTGGTCCGTTTGACCTTCTTACATCGAGTCGATGACCCCACAGTTTGACTCTCGTTGTTTCCCCCCCGTGAGCAGGTCGTGTTGGTTTCTCAGCCTTCCTGTTACAGTCTGTTATGTCTCTACGGTGGCTGTTCCTCACAGTCATTAGGACATAAAGATGGGACAGCGATGGGCCTGAATATTACATGAAGGGCTCTCTAACCAGCCCCCTGCATAATCGCAGGGAACGGTGTCACCACGAGGCCCCCCGGAGAGTCTGCAACACGCCGGTGGTCTGTAAACACTAATGACTGTAACAGCATGTGCCACTGCTGCTCGGTGAGCGAGTCCTAATGAGCAGAAAGGTGTGTCGAGCTTTATGATGGTTTGTCTGAAGCTGCAGAAACAGGGCCGAGGTTAAAGCTCATGATGATAACCTGGAGCTCCAGAGCTGCCTCCTCTCTGTAATGTTCACTCTGATTTATGTTTATATAATATATTATAATGTGTTTTATAATCGTCCCCATGAGAGCTTTAAATCCAGCTCAGTGTGGCCTTACAGGGTCTGAAAAGTGCATTATAGCAGTAAAAAAACATCTACAGTTAGACACTGACAGATTATTTATGACAATTTTACATGGTAATAAGAGGGATATAGGGTCATTATGTAATTATGATGTTTGTGTGAAGACTGAGTGGGTAAGTGTAATTGTCAAGGTCAAATCGTCTACAAGCTGAATGCAGATCCGCTGCCTCCTTCGTCCGTCAGTGTCCCTGCTCTGTTAGAGCTGAAGACTCTGATCAACAACAGCATCTCTGTGAGAAGTTTCACAGCAAACCAGTGTCTCTGTTTCACAGATTAATTTCATATAATGATGGAAAAAATGCCTCTGAAATATACCATCACATGAAGTGTTCTGACAGAAACTCTGATTTTCTGTTAACTTTGCCTCCTCATGGGGACAACAACATCTAACAGTGGAGACCACAACTCTGCTGGAAGACAAAACTCCCTAACCCTGACCCTGTGAGACAGAACTCAGGGTTTAAAGCAGCAGCAGCCTCCTAACAGTAAGGTGACTCGTCCACATGTTAAAGTCCCTCAGAATGACCCTGTGACCTTGATGCTCACACAGCTTCAGTCCAGACTGAACAGGACAGGACCATCGGATGGACACTTTGAGCTCTTCTCTGTCTCTGACCTTTGACCCCCTTTAAACCCGCCCCCTCGCTCAAGCTTAGCTGAACAGGATCCAGCTGCTCTCTCTGTAATGAGACTCAGCAGTGGGACGATGGATCGAGCTGGACCACGCCATCGGTCTTTGTAAACGTGAGTTTAAAACAGGCCTCATTGATTTATGACTCCAGAGGAACTTTAATTCACTGAGACAAACGTCCTCACCTGTGGACGGTCCAACACCTGAGCGTCTTCTCTGAGTTCACCTGTGAGGACGAGCTTTCACACCGACCACGAACTAAACAGAAACTCTGCTGCTGTCTGCTCTGCCTGTTTTATTCTCTCATTTTTTATATCTTTTATTTTCACCAGTTTCCCTGTTTTTATTGTTTCTGTCACTTTAGCCATATATGGTGTGTCATGTGACATCGTTCCTGTTGCTGTCATTATTATTAAAGTCATGATTACTCAAATATTTGTCAGTCACGTTTCCTGGCTCCTGTCCTTCCTGAAATTGAATTATTGAAATGGTGGTATTTAAATAAAGTTTGTCAGATTGATAATCTCAGACAGAGTTATCCTTCTTTAAGACAGACGCTGCTCGTGGAAACACGTCGACAGCCTCTTCACTCTGCTGAAATAGATCATCACCTGGCTGACAAACGATTTAAACTTTAGTTCATTTCCATGTCTAAGTTTACAAGTGAATCTGCTGTGGTGTGACCAGCCTCTCTGTCGTAGCTGATCATTCTCGGCTGATCCGTCGTTGTTCCTTATCCTCTGTGCGCTCGTGTCTCCTCTCCAGGTGAACGGCAGGAACCTTCTGTCCGTGGATTACGATCGCTCACTGAGAACAGAGAAGATCTACGATGACCACAGGAAGTTCCTGCTGAAGATCATCTATGACCTGCAGGGCCACCCGACACTGTGGGTCCCCAGCAGCAAACTGCTGTCAGTCAACCTCACCTACTCCAGGTGAGTCCCGCCTCCGAGAGGGTTTATTATATATAGAGCATCAAAGCCTCATTTTTACTGGAAAACATTTAATACACCAACATATGAAACCTTCCTAATGATGCTGCAGACACAAATAAGCATGATCTCCCTATCCATGTTCAATACATCTACAGAATCTATTTATTATCACCACATAGTCATGAGGTCCCTCTGAAAATGGGATGTCACATCTCAAGAGGCCTTTAACACATTTATACTTAACAGAGACAAATATGGAAGGGATGACCTTGTGGTCTGGGCATCCATGAGTTCATCACTATCATAAATTCTTATTTTCAGTAAGAATATCTATGGTTATACTTCTATAAAATGATCACCACAACCATTCAGACATGAGGACCCTCCTGAAAACCAGATGTAGCATCTCAAGAGGCTACCCTCTAATAAATCAGACGACATGTCTATGGTTCATGGATCTGTCTCTAACTTTAGTTCTTACTTTAGTCCACTTGTCTCCTCTTACCTCCCTTCCTTCACCCTCACACCAACACAGCATGGTGTGGATTTGCTGTTCATCATGAGACTGGGATCCACATTCAAGATTTCCTGCTGCTTAACAGAAGGTTTTTTCTTGAGCCATGATGGAGGGATTCATGATTGGCTATATGGATTCATGTTGGTGTTGGATGTATATATTTGTATATATATGTATATGTGTATTTTAATATATATATATATATATATATATATATGCATGTATGCATATCCATAAAATGAAGAGTTTTATGCTCTATTGTAAAGTGTGTTGAGATAGCACTTGTTATGAATTGAGCTATACAAATAAAGATTGACAGATTGACAAATAAAAGACGTGTTAACATCAAGCTTAAACCTGCAGAATTATGACAAACAAAGTATGTTCCAGGTTATTTTGACATGTGACAGTGATGCTGCCCTCCCTCTGCTCTGTCTTTGCACCGACACAGTGAGGCAGTCAAGGCCTCAGTTTAACTGTGACTCTAGCATGGAGCGTGATGTATGAGGCTGAGCTGCTATATATCACACTGAGGGAGAACAAAGGTGCTCCTGTCCCACCTGCTTCAGTCACATGCTAACATGCTAACATGTATGATGCTGTCGATCCCTAGAGTTAAGATCAGGAACAAGACCTCATGTCCTCTGAGCTAAACCAAACCAGCAAAGTGATGCTCGGTCAGTCCTTCATTTTCTGATCAGACGGGAGAGTCTGCTCTGCTCACAGTCACAGATATCTGATTGTCTGATTGTCTGATTAATGAGTGTGTGTGTCCCTGCAGCACGGGCCAGGTGACCGGCCTGCAGAGGGGTCCCACCACAGAGCGATGGGAGTACGACAGTCAGGGGCGAATCATCTCCAGAGTGTTCGCTGATGGAAAGATGTGGAGCTACACCTACCTGGATAAGGTGAGACCAGAGCTATAGTTAATTGAATATATATATTTATGTCAGCACAGTGGTGCAGCAGGAAGTGCACATGCCTCACAGTAAGAATGTCTCTGGTTCGAGGTGTCTCTCTATGTGGCCCTGTGATTGACTGAATGAATCCAGATGTACATCCAGGAGTTTTTTCTTAGGGACTTGTCAACGTGGCAAGATCATTGGAAATGTCATGGTGCAGGATTTTGCTTTTCTAGTTTATTTTCTTAACTATCAATCTGTCTGTTAATAGTCTCACTCAAAAGAAAGATAAGAGTAAAAATGTCCCCGTGCATTTATATTTTCATATTGGGTTTTATTTTTAATAATCACTGTTGTTAGCAAATAAAACAGCCAAAACTTTGATTTTCCTAAATGCAGTGGCAGTAAAGGCTGCTCTGCTCTGTTCTGTAAGGTTTTGTAGGTGATCTGAACTCTTTAAATCTTTCATAACATTGTTAGCTAACACAGCTTTGCACATATTTGATAACAAACTTGACCAACAAACTCAGAAAAGCTCAGAGGAGGATCATGAGGCTCCTATGACCTTGGTCTCTCCTTGGATTGTGTTGTCAAGAACATAACAGACACACAACAACAGACACCTTTGTTTCTGTTGTTACTGACATGGAAACATTCACAACATAAATGATGTGGATGTGTTAAAGTTACAGACCGTGCAGCATCACATCACTGACAACAGTCAACATCGTTTATGAGGAAAATCTCTGTTTCAGTGTAAATGATTTACAGTAAAGGTCAGATGTTGTGTTTTAAAGGATGACACGAGATAATGCTGGGTTTGTTTGTACTCAGAACTCTGGTTTAGTAAATTCGGAATTCCGAGGTAAAAGCTTTTCATCAGAAGACATGTCCTTCCACAATAAACAGATGCTTGCTTTGTAGCTTTTTGAGGATGAAAAAGTCCTGCTGGGGAATATGTAATTTATTTCAAAGAGATAAACGTAGTGCAATGTTGTAAGTCTGACCTGAACGCACCAGCATGCTAACTGTGTTACCGTTAGAACGTTAGAAACTGTTATCGCTAGATAAGTGCAGTTATTTTTATTATCATGTGTTGAAACTGTTGTTTTCTGGATATAAAACTGCAGCATTAGTGCGAAACATAGTTATAGCATACTTTACTTTAAACACACGTCTGGACACTTTTTAAAAGTCACAGATTAACTGAGTGGAAAGGCCAATACAAAGTGATTCTACACATGAAGTAACACAAATGCTGAATTAGACGACACATAGGACAAAGTGACTGTTTACCGCTCATGGTAAGCGACGACGCCTTTCTATGACGTCATTCCCACCACTCCTGCTGCTCTGATCAGGCCTGAAGTCCTGAGTCGGAGTCTCGAGCTGAAGGGCCATACAGTTGCACTTTTCTGTTTCAGAGGTTTGATCTTTCCATGTTCAATCGAATGTAGCGAAACTCCTGCATGTTTGTTTTTTAGCAGCTAGAAGAGTCAAGCTCTGCAGACTAAATCTGACCTCCATACTTAAAAATAACCTTCAGTCTGCAAGGATAAGTTTGGTTTCTACAGCTATCACATTGTTTATAGAATGAAGTAGAACAATATACTCACCCAGAAGGCTTTCCTGATCCAAACAGTGCTTCAGGAGATATTTAGATCCAAAATCGAGCGGCGGACATCCGTATAATGGTAGCACACAGGGCATGTATAGCTCCACTCCTAATGCTGCATTAATCGTCCAAAAACTCATTAGTTTCACCAATATTTCATCATGGTCCACTCGCGCTAGTCCTCCAAGACAGTCAGGTGTTGCTCCACCCATGTGTTTGTGACTGTGCTGACCTCTGAACTGAAGACTGCTCTCTGGCCAGCTGTTCTTCTCTTTGCCTCTGCGTCCTCCTTTCGATGAGCTCCTCATCTGTAAACTCTGGCTCCAAACTGTAAGGACACCCATCATATTCAAAGTTCTCCTCCACAACATCTTCATCCGATAGATATTCGTCCATTTTGCACAAAACTGGAAGAAGAAAGTTGTTGTGTAGCCGGCGGTCGCCCCTGAAACAATGAGCCGTACTGCGCATGCACGGCAGCCGTAAAGAAAGTTTTCAGTTCAGAGGTCAGCACAGTGACAAAAACATGTCTGGAGCGACCCCTGACTGTCTTGGAGGAGTAGCGTGAGTGGACCATGATGAAATATTGGTGAAACTAATGAGTTTTTGGACGATTAATGCAGTTTTAGGAGCGGTGCTATACATGCCCCGTGTGCTACCATTATACGGATGTCCGCCGCTCGATTTTGGATCTAAATATCTCCTGAAGCACTGTTTGGATCAGGAAAGCCTTCTGGGTGAGTATATTGTTCTACTTCATTCTATAAACAATGTGAAAGCTGTAGAAACCAAACTTATCCTTTAAAGGTTTGATGAGCTCTAACGTCTAGATGGTTTTGATTAAAAGTGTCAGAGTCCATAATGATGAGAAGTTTGTTGAACTCCTACAGAATGTCATCACAACACCTAACTGGAATTAAATAAATAAATATAAGGATAATCTCCTCCTCTGCCTCTCTGATAAAGAAAAGCATAAATGAAGAACGCTCCCTCACTTCGTTTTTCCCTCTCAGATGTATTTTAATCATTTTTGGTCAAAGTCATAATTGAAGCCTGTTTTTGTCCCCTGGGTGAAATTTTCTGTCACAAAGTGAGAGCAGAAAAAACAAACTGCCTCAGAGCGCTCTTACAAAGAGACAGCTAGCCTCCCCCCGAGAGAGGAGAGGAGGGGGGAGGCGAGCCGACAAGTCACATCAGGAGGAGGAGAGGTAATGTGACAGTGGGCTAAGAGGCATGGAAATGTAAAGAAATAATGCACATCAGCTGTTAAATATGGAGCGGTTCATCGTTTATGTAGCTTAATATGCCTTAAGCTGTTTCTCTTTATGTTGCACAGGTGGGATTTAAATGTGGGATTGTCTCCCAGTGTGCTTCTACATCTGCAGGTAGAAACCTAAAGAGATCCTTTATTTACTTATAAAAATACAGAAACAAAAAATCAAACCACTGCCAAATACTGCAGTTCCACATGTGTCCACTAGAGGCTGGCTGAAAAAGCTGGGTGTCCCACTAACACCCATGTGAACCTGTTATATATATCTCATGGGTTTTGTTTTAAGACTAAAAAATATGCATGATTCATAAGTTGTAGCAGATAAGATTTTGCAGATTTGGCAATTTGTTGTTCCGCTCCTGGGTCCATTTCCAACTGCTGCTTGATCCAAAGATGATGCAGAAATTAAGAGATCAGCATGTAAAGATCATGTGACTTTACCTGTATGAGGTCACCGGCAGTTTATTCACTTCCTGTGACTGTCGACTGCAGAAAGAACAGCATGGACTATGAGCTGTTTGATTATCTGAGGAGGCTTTGGAAGATTGTTGGTTATGATCTATAAATGCAGCCTTACTTTAAACACAGCCAGCCTAACTTTGTATCAACCTACCAACTGGCTGAAGGTCATCTGACCATCAGAGAGACACCACGCCAGCTCGTTTTCTGTAAACGGGCTGCACAAAGCTCTGTCATCACTTACCCTTGAGTCGTTCACGTTACGTTGCATGAGGATGTGATATTTGAGCCGATTCCATCAGGATTTATCACACTGACCACATGATGCAGCCAAAGTGCAGCTTTATCTTTATTTTAGGACACAGAAAACCAAACTGCTAAAGTATGTTATTACTCAGAGTGTTTGCTTTAACAGGCCAGATGGCAGGAACAGAGGCAGCAGCTACAGCCCCAGCTCGTGGCAGGAGGCCGTATTACACCGCAGTGACAAGGATTTGATCCACCTGACAAAGAAACCGAGCCAAGAGAAAAATGGAACAGTGCTACAACTTCTTCCCCAAACTGAACCGCCAAATTAAAGTGTGAAAGTGACTGAAGTCTACGTCAGGTACAGGTACAGGTGTGGTCAGGAATGGAAAACCAAAATAACAGAGGACAGCTGACCTTTTGTTCTCTTGGCCAAGAAAACCAAAAGAAAGACGAGGCTCCAAAATGAGGATGAATCATCAGATAACATCAGAGAGGTTACTTTTACACTTCTGTGCAGCTCATAGTTAATTTTTCTACACGTTAGTTCATTAATTTTTCAAATTTTATGGTAGAATTATCAGAGATATGTAAATACTGGTCAGACACATATGAATGAACCGATATGTTTTCCTTCTTAAGTCACGGCTGCTGGTTGATGGCATGTGTGTGTGTAGATGTCAGCATCAGAGGAGAAATGAATAATTAAGTCAAATCTCCCTCCCTCTGGTGAGGACGCGCCGAGGGAGCAGAGACATAATGTGATAAAAGGCGACAGGATATATTTCTAAGTAAAAGACGTCCTCTCTGTCATCCTCCCCTCTGTGATCAGAGAGCTCCCACACTGAGCGCAGACTCTTACATGATCAACGGGGTTTGATTCTTCAGGAGGAGAGAGGGGAAGGAGCCACGTAAAGAACAGGAGCTGCTATGGAGAGAGAGACAAATAAAGAGGCCTAAACTTGAAAGGTGTCCCACCTGTTCAGTAAAGAGGAGAGCAGAGGAGGAGACAGGAGGATGAATCAGACTCCTCTGCATTAGCAAAGGAGGAGACAAAGGAGGAGACGATGGAGAAGACAATGGAGCAAACAATAGAGGAGATGATGGAGGAGACAGAGGAGGAGACGATGGAGGAGATGATAGAGGAGACGATGGAGACAGAGGAGGAGACAATCGAGGAGACAGGAGGAGACGATGGAGGAGATGATAGAGGAGACGGAGGAGACAGAGGAGGAGATGATGGAAAAGACGATGGAGGAAACGATAGAGGAGACGATGGAGGAGACAGGCTGTAAAGATGTCATTACAGAGTCAGGTTTCTGCAGCCAGCCTCAAGTGGACACTCAGGGTACTGCAGGATTTTACACTTCTGCATGGCCTCTGTTTACGGCTCCCTCGGTGAGACTCACAGTCCCACAGACAGTCTGAAGGGAGACCTGGACGTAACCTGCTCGTGAGAAGTCTGCTCTGTGGATTAGGAGCTATATTTTTGGTCATTTGCACCTGTAGCAACCACAAAAGCAGCAGTAGGGGATTTGGCTCGTAGGCTTTTAGCCAAGGGTACCAGCTCAAGGCTATCTCAGGGTTTGACCTACATATGTCATGGCAGCACCTCAAGACCAAGCTGCAGCAACTGGAGCTGCAGGTGAAGCAAGAGAGGTCACTTACATCAAACCAGAAATATTTATTAATCAAAATCACCCCCTCTCTCCAACATCACACCCAGGGGCGGAGTGGGACTCATTTTCAGCCCGGGAATTTCGTGCCTCAGACCGGCCCACTTTATATCATGACCTTTTGTATTAAAATAATGTAATTATAACTTTACATGTTAATTGGCTGTTCTCTAAAGCCAATAATACGAAACAATAAGATTTTTTTCACTGGCAAAATGTGCAGGTCTATTGCATCTAACATTCATCTTATTCATTTTCAATTGTGTGCTTTGTTTACCATCTTACTTTTGATGATAAAAAGGGCCACTGCTATCATCTGGGCACACAAAGTGGTTATATTAGAACTGATGCTTGTTCACACTCTGTTACAGCAGCTCACCTGTTTCTTCAACACAGACAGCAGCAACAGCAGCAATCCCTTCCTCACCACTTTCCCCTGTGTCTGCCTCTGATATTAAATCACAGTTTAAAAGATAGTCAATAGTCAGCATTCTGATCGATTCAAGTCAGTTTCATTATTCTACCTGTCCACTCTGCACCTGTGGTGGGCTCATGCTGGTGCTCGGTGCTGCTGCATCTCTTCTGAGGGGCTACAAGACAGTTTCTCCAGTTATGTGGCGTGGTCGCATCCCACAGTGCAAGTTGCATTTTATTCAGCATCTTACCTTTTCAGTTTCATCGTCATCCTCTGTCGTTTCAGACCACAAGCTCATTTTATTAAGAAAGTGGCTATTTTTGCACATTTTGCAGCGCCATTTTCAAGCGCTTTCCTCTTTTTAGTTCTTATCTTTTCCGTGCCACCCTTGCTCTTTTTGTCCATCTTGCCGGCAGCCCAGCACCGTGGCTACTAGCTGGCTCATGACGTGTTGTTACGTCAGGATGCCTCTGAAAAAAACATAAAATAAAAAAAAATAGCTGCTGCCGATGGAGACGGCCCACAGGGACAGCGGTAACAGCATGTAACCACTCAGTGCCATGAATGAACACCAAACTAGAAAATTATGATAATATTGAAAAATGTATATTTACACCGGCCCTCGTGGCCCAAACGTCAGGCTGGGCACCAGGGATTGTCCCTGTCCTCCTGATTAGCCACTCCGGGCATGATCACACCTCTGTTACTGCTTCTGGAGACGGAGCATTCTGTCTCCATAACATTCACAGTGAAGACCGCACATTTCAAGAAGATGAATATCACAATTGAGACCTTAATGTAAAAGCTACTGTTTTTAATTGGTGACCGAGTTCTTGTATCTTAGGAAATTTAGAAATGTATATAACTCCCGGCCAAGTGAAATCAAATTTATGAAGACAGCAGTGCCAAAATGTGACTTTAGGGATTGAACCCTTGACAAAGATGAAAAAACGAGAGAGAGAAGCAAAGCAGCAAAGACAAACAGACCAGGAGAAGCAGAGGGAGGGGGGGGTGGAGGGAGAGAGCCACCAAACAGGAAGCAGAGACCAGAGAGGACTTAATATATTCTTCTTCTCTTCCTGATTATCGAGTCACACTCCATTACTCCACGTGTCACTCCACGCTCGCTCTCACCTTCTGCCGCTCGTGTCTCCATCTGTCACGTTCGCTGGAACCACTCGCAGGAGGCAGAGACTGTGAAAAAAAGGATTCATCTCGTACAGGGACACAAAAAACTGCTGCTGTGGAGACGGGTGATACGACGAAGAGCGAGAGTGGCGTGAAGAGGCTGTGAGGCGTTTGTGTGACTGTGATGATGGCAGTGGAAGAGCGGCCTGGAGGATCCATGGAGACGTGTTTGGACCTGATGTTGGCCCGTTCAATTAACCTTCACTCAACAATTAATCAATCAACCAATCAATCAATCAACCAACCATCAAACCTTATTTGAATAGCACTTTTCAAACAAAGTCTTTGAAACACAAAGTTCTTAAAACTAACAAAACGTGAAAATACACAGAAATGAAGATTTAATTAAAGATTAAATTGAATGAAAATACAAGACTACCCTACCATCACAGTCCACATCCAGCACACACACAAAGACATTACGATGAGATTCCAACAGAAAACAGACTCAGAGTTTTGAGGGATGAAAAATGAGAAACGGGAGCTAAGACTAAAATGATTTAAAAAACATGATAAGAAAGGAGATAAAATACTGTTGGGGAAAGTATTTAACTAAATTAAATTTAAAATAAAATGGTTAATAAATCTGCCAAAGTAAAACAATGAAAAGAAAATCCAATTAATGAGAAAATGTGGTGTTGTAGATCAGGGCATAGTGATATCATTTTTACATCACAACGAAAATGTGGGCTTGCAGTAGTCCAACGAAGGGAGAGCAATGTCAGTCACAAGACTCAAAACAAGTAGTCTTTCAGGAATTTTTCTTGTCTTATTTTGGTCCTGATTTCTAAAATACTTTAATTTTAACGTTCAATGAACCCCAGACTCATTGGGACATTTAATATCCTCAATAAAAGAGTTTATTTGTTCTACCATGGCCGCTGATCGTGAGCTCTTAGGTGTTGAATACTGAGTCTGCTTGTGGAGAATTCACCTGTCTGGTACATTATCACAGCTAAACACCATTGTTCCAAAGTAACAGTATAGAGTTTATGGACGTGCTGCAGCATGCTCTCTCTCTCTTTGTTGATGTGTTAATTAAAGTCACTGGTGGAAACTACATCATGCAGCGAAGGAGCCAGTAGGTTTATCAAACTAGAAAAACACTCTACCAGCGCCACAGTCCTCTCCCATATTGTGATTTTCACCATAAATATTAGTCCTACCTTTATTCCATCTAAATATTTAGATTCCTTGACCATGAAAACATACCATTAGCAACTGGATACATAATGATATCTATTTTAGTTCAGTAGTTATTCACCAAAATCACATTTTTCATCGTGGCGGTTTAAAGCTGATCCGGATCAACACCAAAATCTAATCATTTGTTCCTTGACCCATCAAAATCTGTCCATAACTTTATTTTTGTTATGTTAAGTTGCTAACAGAGAAACAAACAAAAAAACAATCAGAAGCCTGCAATAACTTAACCTCCTTGGTGGAGGTAAAAATAAATCTAAATAAAAGACATACTTAAGATAATAAGTCCTGTAAAAATATCAATCAAATAAATTCCAGAATTCAACATACTACAATAATTATGACCTTGACCCCCATAATTTAATCATTTTTTTTACTGTTCAGCCCATCTGATGTCCAAAAAGTCTTTGCACCGTCAATTCTGTACAGCATGCTCTGCTGAACTCAGACCACCTTATTTAAGCTGCTCTAGCCTTCCCACTCTTTACTGCTCCCTCTGCAAGCTGCTTTGCAACCCTCCTCTGCCCCAGCCCCTCTCTGCTGCTGCTCCTGATGCTCTGGAGGTTCCTGCTGTCTCTGCTTTATGATTTATCTGTGGACTGAAAGGCGGCAGGACATGTGGCTCCTTTATCAAGGACAGTGTTATTTCAGGGTGAGAAGTCGAGCTGGATGTGCGTCTGAAAACAAGTCGTGTCAAGTTTCAGTGAAAAAGTAATTTCCGTGACCCCCACCTCGGCTTCTCACAGATCGGTCAAACGTGTTGGAGGTTTCATAACCATCCTTGTTTCCTTTGTGCTTTTGTTCAGGCTTTTCTATATTGTCCTCAGCTGGAGTTCAGAACCACAAACGGCACAAAAGGACATTCAGCAGGACCCGGCTCAGTCAAATATATGTTATTACTGCTGAATAGAGATCCATACTGTAGACGGACGAACTTTCCTCAGAGCTGAGTGCATTTTTAAAGTATTAAAGACCGTGACTTTGTAAAGCTGAGGAGTATTGACGACAGCTGAGGAGAAGTATCTTTATTTTAGTCAGAAAAGGCTCCACTTCAGGAACAATAACAGCAGCAGCCTCCTCACATAAAGCATTTCACACTGCCAGAGAAGAGGAAAGTCGAGGCCTGTGTGTTTGTGCCCAACACCGGAGCATGCTTAGGCTCTCCTGACTTAATCACAGCCAGATAAGGCTTTCTGAAATCAAACAGAGCAATGTTTTTTAGCTCCTTAGTCTATCGCCCTGCAGATAGATAGACAGGTCTGAGGTTTGCTCTGAAAGGACCATAAAGCATGAACCCCCCGTTGCTGCCTAAACCTACCAAGGCCTGAATATGTGGCAGGTTTTAGGATTATCCCTCCTGATTATTCTGTTCAGTGTGATTAACCCTCTGCTATAGATTGATGCAGGGCAAGGACTCAACCTGTAAGTGTTATAGTTTAAAATAATTTAAATCAATTAGAAAAAACAACTTGACATCAGAAGAGTTCGCTGTAAGATAGGCCTTAGCCAAAAGGACTTTTGCACATGTTCTGCAAAACTGCACAATAAAGATGAGGCAGGATGTGAATGTCAAGTTTTTTGATTTAAATGTTTAACAGGCCCCTTTAAAGTCAGAAAGTCATACATTTAAAAACAAAACACTTGTAAGGACCACGTCACCACCATGTGAGTGGATGTCTGGTTAAAGGTGCAGTGTGTAGAATTTGACATTTTATACATCCACCACATTTCGCCAAAGAGAAAAAGTGAATATAGGATATATATGTTTCTATTTGTATGTAAAGTCCATCTAAATAGGAGTACAATCATCCCATAAAATGTTTGTTTCATTTTTATTTAGTTAGAAAAAGCTTTAAAAAAAATGTACATTACCGCGGGCCGCTTTCAAGTAGGCCGACATATTGATCCACCGTGTTGTCTACGGGTGGTTTTTAGGGACAAAAAGAATGAAACGTGAATCTGTCCGCCGGTTCTGAAATCTACCTGGAATGCAGGCGAAGAAGAGGAGAGGATGGTGGTGGATGCATAAAAAAGTTGTTACTCTGAACTAGGGATTCAAACTGTGTGTATAAACGCACACACAACATAAATTGTGTGCTGTGTTCACAATCCCTGTTGGTCTTCACAGTGTTCTGTTGCTCAGCGATGTGATGTTTTTTTACGATTAGGCTCAATCTAGAATCTGAACGCTAAATGTCGCTAAAATGCAAAATTCTACACATTGCACCTTTAAATGTTTTGTTGTGTCCCTCTCTCCCTCAGTCCATGGTCCTCCTCCTGCACAGCCAGCATCAGTACATCTTTGACTACGACTCGGGCGACCGTCTGTCCGCCGTCACCATGCCCAGCGTGGCCCGCCACACCATGCAGACCATCAGATCCATCGGATACTACCGGAACATCTACACCCCTCCAGAGAGCAATGCCTCAGTCACTGTGGACTACTCTGAGGACGGACAGGTGGGTCTTCTTCTTGATCCAGATCTGCAGTTTCCCTTTGCTTTGGTCACATAATCTTTGACTGCTTCATCCTGATTGTTGATCCGATCATGTCCTGATGTTTAATCGGTCTGTCTTTGCTGTCTGCAGCTCCTCAGAGTCGCTCATCTGGGAACCGGCCGTCGAATACTCTACAAATATCGCAGACAGGTAAAAAAAGGATCATGTTTAACCTTCTGGCTGATGGAGCCTCTTCTTTGGAAGACTTCTGTGATCTCTTCTGCTCATCTCCTCAGAACAAGCTGGCAGAGATCCTCTACGACTCCACCCGCGTCAGCTTCACCTACGACGAGACGGCCGGCGTCCTGAAGACGGTGAACCTGCAGAGCGAGGGCTTCATCTGCTCCATCAGGTACCGACAGATCGGCCCACTGGTGGACCGGCAGATCTTCCGCTTCAGCGAGGACGGGATGGTGAACGCTCGCTTCGACTACACCTACGACAACAGCTTCAGAGTCACCAGCATGCAGGCTGTGATCAACGAGACGCCGCTGCCCATCGACCTGTACCAGTTTGACGACATTTCAGGGAAGGTGGAGCAGTTTGGGAAGTTTGGAGTCATCTACTATGACATCAACCAGGTGAGACGGATCTCAACTGCCTTTGGCTGTTGGAAATGTTTAAAGGTTTGTTATGGCATAAATGCATAGAAAGGACTGGTCCACCAAACATCTCACCCTTTGGAGGGGTGTTTTACATCTCCAATGGCTCATCCTTTTGGAATGGAAATGCAGTTTTAGACTTTTGTTTGATTTTCTGAAAACAAAATGTTGTGAATGATTTTGTCGATCTGGAAACAATTACAATTAATTATTACAATGTGCAATTACTGTGCAATTTCTCTGCAATTACAATGTGAAATGACATCCCTGTGCAATCACTGACTTCCATGTGCAATACTCTGTTCATTTGTGAAAGTGTAAATAATCCTTAAAAGACTCACTTTTTAGTTTTGTATCCAAACCCTTATTTATATTGGTAGAATTAGGTACATTCTGCTATTTTTTATTTTCTTATACTTAACTCTATTTTTCTATTTTATTGAAAGCTGTTAACTTTGCTGCTGTAACACTGCAATTTTCCTGTGTGGGACAAACACAGGTTTTTTTCTATTCTAAAAGGAGCATTTCTTCAGGGCTTTACTTGGATGTTTATAGTCTAGTAATCCAGATCTAGATGTAGTAAAAGTGATGTTAAGATTTAGTACATGCATAGACCAGAGCTTGTTGACTTAATTATTGAAATGAAACTTCCTGTGTTGATGTTTAAAGAGCTGTAGAAATAATGAAAGATCATCTAATTTTGTGGTCCTTTGTCTCAGATCATCTCCACAGCCGTGATGACCTACACCAAACACTTCGACCAGCACGGACGAATCAAAGAGATCCAGTACGAGATCTTCAGGTCCCTGATGTACTGGATCACCATCCAGTATGACAACATGGGCCGAGTTACCAAACGGGAGATCAAGATCGGGCCGTTCGCCAACACCACCAAATATGGATACGAGTATGACGTGGACGGGCAGCTGCAGACCGTCTCTCTTAATGAGAAGATGATGTGGAGGTACGACCCCTTTAAACAATGAGCACAGATCATTACAGGTACCAGGTGTTCATGGTTTGATGGTCTGACCTTGTAGATACAACTATGACCTGAATGGAAACCTTCACCTGTTGAACCCGGGGAACAGTGGGAGGTTAACGCCACTGCGCTACGACCTGCGGGACAGAATCACTCGCCTCGGAGACGTTCAGTACAGGCTGGACGAGGATGGTTTCCTGAGACAGAGAGGAGCGGAGATCTTCGAATACAACTCCAAAGGTCAGATCAGCTGTCCGTCATGTGAATGATATCATGCTGTCCAGGTAGATGAGACAGCATGATTAACTCTTTACCTCTTGTCCTCAGGTCTTCTGGTTCGTGTCTACAGCAAAGCGGCGAGCTGGACCATCCAGTACCGATACGATGGTTTGGGTCGGCGTGTGGCCTCCAGGAACAGTCTGGGTCAACACCTTCAGTTCTTCTACGCCGACCTGAACTATCCCACCAGGATCACACACGTCTACAACCACTCCAGCTCTGAGATCACATCCTTCTACTACGACCTGCAGGTACGGACACCTGAGCACTCTTACAGCCACACTGTGTAGCTTGTTCTCCCGTGTCGTGGTGAAACTGTATTTTACATTCAAACTAACAGATGAGGATTCTTTGTCATGTGGCGTAACTATGATTCTGCATTATGAACAAAGTGCAGTGCAGGCTTTTAGATTAACCGGGGCAGTGACAGCGGGTCTCACTGAGCTCCTTCACTGTTTCAGTCACGCTAACTCTGAGCAAAAACACGTTTAGCCTTAGCCTGTAGTAGCCAGTACATAGCTGCATGTCCCTCTGTTCATAGTTTTTATTGACCAAAGGACATGAAGCCTCTATAGCAGCGGTCGGCAACTAATGGGCCCACGGCCAATTTTTGCCCACGGGCCGCCCCTAGTCGGACGAACACAAGCCACCGCAATCGCAAACATCACATGCCACCAAGTTACTATTATAAGCAGTTTTATAAGGCAGCCACAGTGGAGCTAAAGCAGTAATAACACTCTAGTAGTCTGAGAGATAAAGTTACTTTATTTGAAACAAATTACTTTCTTAAATTAGTCTACATTTTGTATTCACACGATATAAACCTAGCCTATAGATAAGGGAAAAGGTTTTTTTAAAAAATAGAAAGGGAGAGAGAAAGAAAACATGTGTCTGATTGATGTGGTGTTTTGGCCCACCATTCAGGGGCTTGGAAAAATTTTGGCCCAAGGCCAAACTTACCTGCCGACCCCTGCTCTATAGGACTGACCTGTTCAATATGAATACAGATAATCAATCTTTATTTGTGCAGCGCCAATTCATAACAATTTTTAGCTCAAGACACTTTACAATAGAGCATAAAGCTCTTCATTTTATGGATACACATATATGCATATATGCATACATATATACATATAAAATACACATATACATATATATACAAATATATCCATCCAACGCCAACATGAATCCATATAGCCAATCATGGATCCCTCCATCATGGCTCAAGAAAAAACCTTCTGTTAAGCAGCAGGAAATCTTGAATGTGGATCCCAGTCTCATGATGAACAGCAAATCCACACCATGCTGTGTTGGTGTGAGGGTGAAGGAAGGGAGGTAAGAGGAGACAAGTGGACTAAAGTAAGAACTAAAGTTAGGGACAGATCTATGAACCATAGACCTGTCGTCTGATTTATTAGAGGTTAGCCTCTTGAGATGCTACATCTGGTTTTCAGGAGGGTCCTCATGTCTATGTGGTGATAAATATAGATACTATAGATGTGTCAACCATGGACAGAGAGATCATGCTAATATCTACATTTACAGCTATAATGATTATGAACTGGGATGTTCCTAATGAAATGGACAAATATGTGTCATATCTGTATGTCATATAAGAAATTCCTCACTCCAGGAGGGCAAGTCAGATTGTTGACAGAGGCAGTTTGACACAAAGGAGGCCATATTTATGAATGTAGACTTTGTTTTTAGCTCATAAACTACTTGAAATGCTACACATTGTCCCTTTAACTCTGACCTAAGCCAGCAGCTTGTGTATGTCAGTTCTGGAAGATCAGTGGACCTGCAGTGCTGCATGTTCAGGTTTTTTACCTCGTACTGTTTGTGTAACTGCGACATGTTTGGTGTTTATGCAGTTGGTTCAGTTTGCAGTTATCAGTTCTTACCTTTGTTAAGAGGCACTTCATAAATGATTTTATATTTTTCTGCCAACATCAAGGAGGGACAGCTTCAGTTCCCACATTAAGGTTATTTTCAGTTTAGACCGTCAATAAACACCATGATAAAAAAAAAACATCTGGATACTGGTTTAGAGTTACATTAGTAACATTTATCAGAATTCATGTTAGAATAGAATAGAAGACTTTATTGTCCATTGGTTTAAAACACAGTGGGAAATTGCCTTTGCCATCATGATCGCCAGCCACAACAGTAAAAAAAAACACAACAGTAAAGCTCACAACGATAAAAACACACAAGTCCATAAATAAATAAATAATCCACTACAATTCCACTATGCACATAGGTTACATGAGACACAGCTCATAGTTCATTCAAGATTGTTTGGTTTAAAATGTTCACTGCAGAGGGCACAAATGACCTTTTGTAACTCTGAGCCTCCTTCCTGATAGCAACAAAACAAACGATGGCAACAAACGTTAATACTTTCACTTTCTCAAAGCCAAACCAGTGTCGGCTGTATGTGGCGTTTATTGTTCAGGAGAAAATGACCATCCTCGTGCATATGTCTGAAGAAAAAATTATCACCAATTCAAGTTATACTTTGTGTAACTTTACTGTATGCTGTTTTCAGGGTCACGTGTTTGCGATGGAGATCAGCAGTGGGGAGGAGTTTTACATCGCCTGCGACAACACGGGGACGCCGCTGGCCGTCTTCAGCAACAACGGGCTGCTGCTCAAACAGGTTCATACATACAGTTACAATCTAATTCTGTTTTTATTTATATTAAGCATCTTCTACTATAAAAATGTCTCTTTTTGTGTGAGTTTAGGTCCAGTACACGGCTTACGGCGAGGTCTACTTCGACTCTAACCCGGACTTTGTTCTGGTGATCGGTTTCCATGGCGGCCTGTACGATCCTCTGACTCGACTGCTGCATTTCGGAGACCGAGACTATGACATCCCTGCTGGAAGGTTCGCTACCTATCATTCATTTGTTCATTTATAACTCCAAGCCTACCTCTTGTCTAACCAGACTGTGTTTGTCCTGAAGGTGGACGACCCCTGACATCAGCACAT
Source organism: Scarus forsteni (assembly GCA_036419115.1). Taxonomy (NCBI): domain Eukaryota; kingdom Metazoa; phylum Chordata; class Actinopteri; order Labriformes; family Labridae; genus Scarus; species Scarus forsteni. Next base: position 2,486,788 of record JAZDUH010000490.1, read on the forward strand.
GGACGCGTGTTGGCAAAGACCCCCAACCCTTCAACCTGTACATGTTCAGAGGAAACAATCCCGTCAGCAAGATCCACCAGGTCAAAGAATACGTCACAGGTGAGGGAAGGACGTCCACCAGGGGTATTCAGATGACGATGGACGTTCTTTAAGAGAGTTCATCCATCACCTACATGGGGGGGGGGGGGGGGCTATCCCAGCTTACCTTGGACCAGAGGCCAGGACTGTTTGTCAGCCAATCACAGGGCCAATCATAGGGCCAATCAGCAACCATCATGTAGGGTAGCTGTATTTTAAAAAAAAAATGTGTAATAGCAAAACTTTTGGAAAACAAACCAAAGATCATTGGTTAGTAAATAGAGACACGTCTTGCAAAATCTTCAACACAGTGGTCTCCAAACAAACGGTGCACCTTGGGAATAGTCCAGGTGTGCATTGGGAGTCTGCCACCACCAAAAGTTATCACTAAAACTGTATAACTATTAATGAATCAGGTAGCAGTTCAGCTCTTTTTTCATAGGTGCATTAACCTCCACATAAAGCTGCAATTTCTGTAACTATAAAAGAATGTCATTTAAAACAGGGGTGTCCAAACCTTTACACAGAGGGCCTCATAAAGAGGACTGAGCCACCTGCTGCACCTCACTTTAATGGTGTATTTAAAGATGCTTTGAGGAGTTTCTAAGTAATTACAAAAAAGTCTCACTTTTAGATATATGCCTGATGGAAATACACACTTTAAGATGAGTTTTATAGCATCTAAATAGGTTATCTATAAATGCTATTCCTTAGCTTTATGGTCGGGTCGGACAGGACTGGACTGGCCTGGATACTCAACTTCAGGAACAAGACAATTAAAACTAGAGCAAATTTATATTATTCAGACACGTCTTAGAGCACCGGGCTGTAAGTAGAGATATATAGCCGGCTACAAAACTACGATACTAAGTTTTCCAAAAATAGCTTGTTGTCACACATCAAAAACTACCGCTACATAACTAGAAAGAGATACATTACCTCGTGGCTTTGCATCCTGTCAGTTGTTGAAAAAAGAAGTTGTAAAGCAATGCAGAGTTCTGAGGAAGGTCCGAGCTGCATTCATTAGCATCACAACAAACACACGCTTTGGCTTGGGTCACGTCTTTACGACAGTCGCCGCGCGTGCTCATGGGTAGCAGAGTCTTTATGTCGGCTGAAATAGATTCTCCTCATAGCATCTTTAAGGTAAAGTTTTTGTTTTTTTTTTAAATGTATTTTTTGGGCATTTTATGCCTTTATTGATAGAAGAGAGACAGTGGATAGGCTTGTGAAAGGGGGAGAGAGAGTAGGGGAAGACACTCTGCAAACTGGTCACAGGCGGGATTCGAACCTGGACTGGCAGAGGCTAGTACATGGGGTGCCTGGTTGCTAACCACTCCGCCAAACCAGCACCCCATCTTTAAGGTAAAGTTTTAGGGTTTTGGGGTGAGTTATCATCTGTCACTGGATTCGCAGCAGAGATGAAGACACTGACGGCTCATCTTCACTTTCAGGCACAAAACAGAGTAAACTGCAGGAATGTTGGTGCTTAAAGATAAATATTGGAATAAACTTTATAAATGAAACCTTTTGACAAAGTCCATACAGCAGAAAATGTGCATGATTGACTGTGTTTGCTGCTACAGTGTGTTCAATCATTCAACCGTTTCAGAGGCCAATTCAAAATGGGCATTGGGCCGCATTTGGCCCCCAGGCCACAGTTTGGACACCCCTCTAAAATAACATTTCTTTCAGCTTAATATACAGATAATATAAGCCAGTAATAGATTAATGGTTGGAAGGGATTAGTACTTTTATTTTTTACTTTATTTGCTCACTTTTTAATAAAAAGTTGACCTGTCAAGGTAGAAGATTCTTTTCTTAAACTTTGAAATCTTTAATTTGAAATATGACTTTCCAATAACTGCTTACATATTGTGAATAATTATTTTATGACAAGCACAGTTTGACTCGTTTGAGCTAAATATGTTTGTTTATATGAGCTCATTTTAAAAACAATGCTCCATAAGTATATAAATGAGGTTCCTTAGGACTTTCCTTTCCTTAACATAAGTTTGTAACCAGACAGAATAAACAGTGGTCACCACTCCTCTTTCTACCACAACAGGTTTTATTTCATTTTTCCAAACAAACACAGATGATGTCCACATGGGCTTGTTTTTAACCTTTAACCTTAAACCTTCATCAGGACTCAGTCTTTCTATCAGCTGATTAACAATGACGTTTAGGAACACAGTTGGTTAGAAGGAACCAGACTGCATTGTAACTAATTAAAACAAAAACCTCATTAACCCTCTGAATCCCAGTTTCTAATTGTTTTTCGATCCTCTCACATTTTTACTCACCGTGGTCTCATTTTTCTCTGCAGTATGAAGTCCACCTCTATAGACTCAGAACAAACATGGCTATAGACTGATGGAACTCAATTATGTCTACATGCCCAGTAACAAAACTAGCCTAATCTAAGTATCTACTATTTTTCATTATATTATTAATATAAATATTAATATTATGAATTCGCAGTCTTCACTATAGAGTCTATATGTTCAGCACTCTTCCCTTTGTGAAAACGACAGTTTGCTGGGAAAAATCTGTCCTGTTACACGTCTTCAAGACTCTGACAGCAGGAGGGCTGAACAGCTCTGAGCCTGTAAGACTCTGCTGTGGACGAAAACTTAAAAGATGTTTTTGAACAACAAATTCTGGAAGTATTTGAATTATTCAGGTCTTGTTGAACGCGGTAAGAAGCGTAGATTTTTTTGTTTTTTACAGAACTTAGCCGAAACAAATTGTTAATTTTCTACAAGTTTCAAAGAAGACTTGAGAACTTAAGCGATGATAATAAAATCTCATGAAATTAGTCTGTTTTCTTCATTTTCTTCCAATAAGTTGCCAATGCTACTTTTGTTGCACTCAGGTACCCTCGAGAACTTGAAATCTAACCATTACGCCAGTGTTTTCCGTTTATGAATCGGACAAATGGTTTCTAAATGACAGTCATTCAAATAAGTGGTATTTTGATCCCACCCACAGGATCAGGTATCTAAGGATTAAGATAAAACCCCCTGTGGTATTTCCGAATGGCTCAGAGCCAAATGATCTGTAAAACAAAAAACATACAGGTGTATACCAGACAAACACATATTGTTAAATATAAAGGTTCATCAAGTGGACTCAACATTTGTCAGAGATCAGCCTTTATTTGAACTTTCATAGAGATAATAACAAAAACACAACTTCCTGTCTGTTAGTGTAGATCAGGCCTTTAATGTTCAGTTGTTTCATCCTTTCTCCTCGTCCTCTGCAGATGTCAACATCTGGTTGGTCACGTTCGGCTTCCATCTCCACAACGCTATCCCAGGATTCCCCATCCCCAAGTTTGACCTGACGCAGCCGTCGCTGGAGATGAAGAAGAGTCAGCAGTGGGACGACCTGCCCGTAAGATCATGTTTTATACAGACTCACTTTAAAAGGAAGTTTATTCTTTATATGAGACAAAGAAAGATGTGCAGGTCTGAACCTTACTGTTAGACCAGCTGACTCAGTCACTGAGTGCTAACTGTGGAGGAGAAAACCCAATCATCAGGAGAGAAAGTTTCTCCTCAGCAAACTGAAAACATCACACATGAACAACAGATGACACAGAGGCAGTTTCATGAAGCTAAAGACCAATTCAGAGCCCAAATGAAAACCACAAACTGGAAATTGAGAGCGAAACGAGGAGACGAGGAAACAAGTCGACAGTCAGAGAGAGAGTGGAGGAAATGGAGAGGAAAGAGGCAAGTGTGTGAGGAAATGGAGTGAGGATAATGAGAGAGGAAATGAGAGAAGAAAGAGTCATTCAGTCAGACAGTCAGCCATCTCTCAGGTTTGGATCAGTCTGAGGTTTCTGCTTCTCTTTCTTTAACTCTAGGTAGTAAATGTGAGGAGGTCGCACTACACAGAGAAACATAAAAACTAAAATAAAGTTTATATAGATACAGAGTTAGGGAAGCGGTTTGGACTGATGATCGCCTAGGTAACACAGAAACTAAAGACTTCTGGCCCTTTTCCATCAGCCCTACTCTACTCTACCCGACTCTACTCTACTCGCCTTGTGCTGCTTTTCCATTAGCCCCAGTCTCCTGCCCAACGGGGTGCAGTGTCACTGTAAACAGCTGAGTGCCTCTGCAGTGATGTCATTTTGAGCACGACACAACAATCTGTGGCTTTTTGTCACAAACCGAGTAAAAAAGGAAAGCAGAAGAAGGCTGCAGGTGGTAAGAAGAAATACCCCTTGAGAAGCACAGGAGAGTTTTGGAAGCTATACAACAGAATGAAGCCGAGGACGAGAGCAATCCAGCTGCAAAGAAAAGACGTATGAGGGTAAGCTAATGGTAGCTACCACTAGCATGCTAGGTCGTCGCGCTCATGACTCATCGATGACGACATTGTCTGACCAATCAGTAGCCGGCAGCTGGTGACGTCATCTTTTAGTATGGACTCAGCTCGCTTAGAACCAGAGCGGAGTAGGTACTAAAACTAGCTTGTTTTAGGAGGTACCAGGCTAGTGGAAACACGCTGCTAATCGAGTAGGGCCGAGTAGAGTAGGGCCAAGGCGTGCTAGTGGAAAAGGGTCCGAAAGTGTTTGACAATAGTAGGGCGATTCAAGGCCGTCTGTCTGAACAGCAGATGTCTCTACACTTCCTTTTGTCTGTTTAAAATGTTGATGATTGTTTCCATTGTTAGATTGACCTCTGACCTTGAGAAGCAGCGTCACTGTTTCGTCACTGTTGCCTTGAATCAGAGCAGCACGGTCCTGATGTTTTCTATAACTCAGTTGATTTGGTTTTTCAGAAATACCTTCAGACGATCGACTATGAATCAATGAACTGAATTTTCAGACCCTTTAAAACAAAGCAGTCGAATGTGAGCCAAAGGCCTGAAATGACTTTAATGTTGCTGCTGGAGCTGTTTTGTCAAACTGGCACATGACCTCCACTCCCCAGTCGAGTGTGACTGTGCTGACAGTAACGTGAACTGCAGGTTAAAATCAGACCAAGCAGAGCTGAACACGCTCAGGTCCACCGTTACTGATTATCAGCTGTGAAATATGAAGTTTGATCGTGTTCATTCACATCAGGCTGTTCTCTAATGAGTTTGGTTGCTGATCTTAGAACATCAGAGTTTCTTCTTCTATCAGTGTAATGAGTCAAGCTGTCTCTCTCGTCCACAGTCCATCTCAGGCGTGCAGCAGGAAGTGACCCGTCAGTCCCGAGCCTTCCTGTCCTTCGAGCGGATGCCTGAGATCCAGCTGAGCCGCCGGCACTCGGACAACGCCAAACCCTGGCTGTGGTTCGCCACTGTCAAGTCCCTGATTGGGAAGGGTGTGATGCTGGCTGTGATTCAGGGCCGCGTGGTGACCAACGCCCTCAACATCGCCAACGAGGACTGCATCAAAGTGGCGGCGGTCCTGAACAACGCCTTTTACCTGGAGGACCTCCACTACACAGTGGAGGGGCGGGACACGCACTACTTCATCAAGACCAGCCTGCCAGAGAACGACCTCAGCGCCCTGCGGCTCACCTCGGGCAGGAAGTCTCTGGAGAACGGCGTGAACGTCACCGTGTCGCAGTCCACCACGGTGATGAACGGGAGGACGCGCCGCTTTGCTGACGTGGAGCTGCAGTATGGCTCTCTGGCGCTCCACGTGCGCTACGGGACTACCCTGGACGAAGAGAAAGCTAGGATTCTGGAGCACGCCAGGCAGAGGGCGCTGTCCATGGCGTGGGCCCGCGAGCAGCAGCGGGTCAGAGACGGCGAGGAAGGCGTCCGGCTGTGGACGGAGGGCGAGAAGAGACAGCTGCTGAGCAGCGGGAAAGTTTTAGGCTACGACGGCTACTACGTGCTCTCCATCGAGCAGTACCCCGAGCTCGCCGACAGCGCCAACAACATCCAGTTCTTACGGCAGAGCGAGATAGGGCGGAGGTAACACGGCCTCAGAGGCGTGTCCTTTTGACCCTGGGACTGTCAGAGACTAACGAACGGATGTCACAGAGACCCAGATTAGTTTTATTGTCCAACACTTCACCAAACTGAACGTCCACGCGGGCCGTCAGGCTCAGCGATCGACCAATGCCTTCTCTCTCTCTCTCTCTCTGTTTCCGTCTATCTCTCTGGTGGGCGGGGCTAAACCGGAGTGCTTTAACCTTAGCTGTGAAACAGTCAGACGTAGAGATTCGTTCACGTAGCCAACCGAGCATTTCAACAGCCTGCAAGCATTTAGACAGTTCTGAACTGTCCAACATGTCAAAATCATTCGCCTGTGGATCCGGACAGATGTTGCAGGTTTTATGTCTGTGTGGGTCCAGATGTGAGGGGTCATGACCTCTACAGGATCTTTGGTTCAGTGGTTTGAGCCGCTGAACGGGACTTAAGTGGGACTGATGTGGACTCTCTCCAAGAGAAACAGGCACTAAAAAAAGGACTAAATTTGTATGAAGGAAAAAACTGATTTTCTGTTTTTGTTTTTTATATGAACTGCATTTGCTTCGATGAAAGGGGATTTAACTGAAGTGTTTACATACTATTACCTATACCACTATACTGCATATACTCTAACCACCTCCACATGGACCGACCATCCGGACTGAACACCACAAACTTTGAGTTTGTTTTTCTTTGGTTCTTATTCAGGATCTGTTTGGCCAGTCTAAAGCCACTCCTCCAATCCCCCGTTCTCTTTCAAGGTCTATGAATCAAACCTTTCAGACTGAACCAGACCGTCTAAATCCCGCTGGATTTACTCTCCGCGGTCCGGGCCGGCGCCATCGTCGCCCAGGACTCCTTCACTCCTGCAAAAACGTGACTCATATCGCATAGACCTGTGCTTTTATTGGTCAGAGGTAGTAGTGATGCTTGCAATAGAAACATGTCGTCATGGCTTTGGGGTGGGGGTGGGGGGGGGCAGGGTTGCTGTGAGTAGTAACTTATCGTTGCTTCTCTCCTCGTTTTTGCTCGTTTCTCCTTAAAGGGACAGTGCATCGCCATCAGTGACTTTAATGAGTAACAGTGATTGATCAGAAATCGATGTGGATGTCCTCTCATTGATTGTCTCTTCTAGATGAGTTTTTTTTTGTGTGTACGTGTGTTTACAAAAAAGAGGGGACGCCGAGCTTGGATCGTTTCAGAGAGTTAACATCATACCAATCCTTTTCCAGAGACAAATGAGACGAGCTGACAATGTTTTATGGGTTTATCTTTTTTATTTTGAAGTTTGAGAAATTCCACTTATCCGTACATCAATATTAGTCTCAGAGAAAGTAATTTATGTACAGTGTTTCTACGGTAAAGAATAAAAATCCTTGAAACTATGGCTGCCTCCTCTCATTGTTTCACTCTTCTGTCTCAAAGCTTCTTTCTGTGTTTATGTCATTTATGAAAAAAGGAAGCACGACTACACAAAAAGCCAAATTATAATAAAAAGCAGGAAGAAAAATGATCAGACTCTTTTTTACAAGACTCTGCAAAATCAAACAAAACTTTAAATCCAACTGCTGCAGGCACATGAAGATTTAGTTTACATTTTACCATCAAAAAATAATGAATCTGAAAATACTACAGAGCAAAACTTTGATTTTAGATCTTAAGTTCAGGTCTTAAGTCCATGATCCTCGGCCGGGAAAGCTGGAGTTTCCTCTCCGGGTAGAGGATGAGATCTGGATGTGGAGGACTTCAGGTGCCTCGGGTACCTGAAGCAAGGATGGAGCATGAGATCGACGATCGACAGGTGGATCGACAGGTGGATCGACAGGTGGAGCGGCAGGTGGATTGACACGTGGATCGACAGGTGGATCGACATGTGGATCAACAGGCAGATAGACAGGTGGATCGACATGTGGATTAACAGGTGGATTGACACGTGGATCGACAGGTGGATTGACACGTGGATCGACAGGTGGATCGACATGTGGATCGACAGGTGGATCGACATGTGGATTGGCAGGCGGATCGACGTGTGGATCGACACGTGGATCGACATGTGGATCAACAGGCAGATAGACAGGTGGATCGACATGTGGATTAACAGGTGGATCGACAGGTGGATCGACAGGTGGATCAACATGTGGATCGACAGGCAGATCAACAGGTGGATCGACAGGTGGATCTCTGCTGCCTCAGTGATGTAGACTCTGCACAGGTCCGTCGGTGGATCTTCATTCCTACACACGAAGAAATCATGGACAGGATTGGACCTACAAAGTCCTTAGTCCTTATTAGACTGTAGTCTTTATTCCAAAACAGTTTGTGAACAAAAAGGCAGAGGTGCAAGAGTTATACAGGTGCACACAGGTGCAGGGAGCAGGCAGGTAATCACACAGGACCAGGAACTGAAAGAGAGAGAGACAGGAATTAGAGGAATTAGAAAAATAACGGAAAAATAAGGGAACCAGAAACCAAAATAAAAATGAGCAAATAAAACAGATGAAAAAATAAACAACCACATAAACAGCCATATAAATTACCTATACACAACTATATGCAAAGCTATAGCTGCACATCATTTATAGTAATATTAATTTTACATTGCTTTACATTTGCATTGATGCAAGCTCTTACATCTTAAGACTTAATATAATAAACCCTCTTAAAACTATAACTGTCATGCCGACAGGCCTTTTCTGTCTTACTTTAGTAAACAAATGTGTCAGGAAATGTACCTTGTTAATGTTCACACTTTTTTGTAAGAAATAAAAATCTATTTTGGCTAATATCTGTCATTATTATGGTATAAATTCTTAAAACACTGTGTATTTAGCTATAAGAATATAATAAAAACTGTTTTATATTTCCAACAGGATTCTCTTGTTTATACAATTATAAATGAACATGCACAATTCTTACTGAGATGACCAAAATTAATCTTAACCTATTTTACATGCACTCGTTTTTTTGCCTACAGCATTTAGTGTCCTTGTTACAGCCTGTTATTTCAGACCATGCCGGGGTGTTTTTTTTAGTGATGATTGTCCTTGAAAATAGCAAAAGAAAGGCAAGAGAAAGCTCCAGAGTGATGCTGATGCTACTATTTACAGTATATTTACATGATTTACACAGAAAATAAAACACTGTTAAAAAAAAAAAACATGTTTGAGACTTCTCACTCTGCTCTCTGATTTGCTACTTTAAGAAACCAGTATCTTAATGATAAGATACTGGTTTGGAGTCACTGGCTTTCATGACATACAGGCTATTGAAAAAAAAAGAATAAAGAAAAAATATAAAAAAAATATTTTTTTGCTGTCATAAAATAAATGAAGCCCTAACATACCTTAAAGAGTGGATACTGTTTTGGAGTCAGTGGGTCACATGACATGGAAACTATTGAAAAAGAACTTCAATTATTGAGTACTCATATATTTATGTAAGGTCATTTTATGATGATCCCTTCATCAGTTTAACGCTGGACAAACCTCAGTGAACCAAAGTGAGTATTGGTGATAAAATATGCTGTAAAATATCTCTTACATAATTCTAATTCTTTACCTAATGTATAGGATAAATGCCTCAACTATTTACACACACCTGATGATTTGTTCTGATAAAAAAATATATTTATTTGTCCATAAATAAGTCAATATCTGTGAGATTAAGAAAACTGTCCCTGAAGCCTGGACCGTAATGAAGTTGTCAGTCACTCCTGACGAGTGCATAGCGTAGTAGTCTAAATCATGAGTGTTAATGTCCGATAACGCCGTCTCTACTGGTTTAAAAAAAGTACAAGAAGAGCATCAAGTGGAATCTTAATAAAAGACAGACTTAGGTAAAACAATCCTGTTTATCAATGTTCACTCTCTCCATGTCACCGGCTCACGGTGGGGCTGAAGCTTTCCCCGACTCTCTGAGTGGGACTGACCAATCAGGAGCCTTCTTACAGTTTTCAGAGGAGGCCCCGCCCAAAGACATACAAAAACAAAAGTTCTGCAAACCAAAACAAAAGTTCAGGAAACGATATTTCAACAGCGACCAAGACAAACAATAATAAGAATAATAATAATGCATTTTATTTTTTATAACGCGCTTTACATTCTTGCGAATCTCAAAGTGCATACAGAGAATAAAAGCAGACCATAAAAGCAGTAAAAACATTTAAAAACAGTAGAGAAAATTTTAGCATTATAAACATATGAAAACAGTATAAAAAAATTCAAGCAAACGCTTTAGAAAAAAGGAAGGTTTTGAGTCCTTTTTTGAAGGTGGTCGTGGGTTGTGGTGCCCTCAGGTTATCTGGGAGGGCGTTCCACAGGCTTGGGGCAGTAAGAGAGAAAGCCCGGTCACCTATGGTGTGGAGTTTAGTGTCTGGAATGAAGAGAAGGTCCTTGTTGGAGGAACGGAGGGATCGGGTGGCTGGTTTTGGTTTGATAACTTCTTTCAGGTAGGGGGGTGCATTGCCATACAGGCACTGGTGTGTGAGGAGGGAGATTTTGTATTCTGTCCGGAAAGTTATGGGGAGCCAATGAAGTGAGCGGAGGTTTGGGGTGATATGGTCGTATTTCCGTACCCTCATCAGGATCCTAGCAGCGCAGTTTTGAATGTGTTGAAGCCTTTGGAGGCTCTTGCTAGGGATCCCGATGAGGAGCGCATTGCAGTAATCCAGCCTGGAGGAGACAAAGGCGTGGACGAGCTTCTCAGTATCTGGCAGGGTGAGTGTGGAGCGGAGTTTGGAGATATTTCTTAGGTGGAAAAAGGATGTCTTGCAAAGGTGATTGATATGAGCTTCGAGGTTGAGTTGTGGGTCCAGTTTTACACCCAGGTTGGTGACTATGGATGAGAGTGGAAGATTTTGACCGGAGAAGGAGATGCTGGTTATGGGGTATGTTTTGATCTGGTGGGGGGTGCCAATCAGAATGGCTTCAGTTTTTAGACTATTGAGTTGAAGGAAATTGCAGCTCATCCACGCCTTTATCTCCTCCAGGCAGGTGGACAGAGTGGACGATGGGGATGCTGAGGTGACGGTGGTGACTGGATTGCGGGTGGTGGCTGGCTTGCGGGTGGGCGGGTCTATTTTTAGGTACAATTGCGTGTCATCGGCATAGCAATGGAAGGAGATTCCATGCTTGCTGATGACGTGTCCAAGTGGCAGCATGTAGAGGGTGAAGAGGGAGGGGCCGAGAACGGATCCTTGGGGGACACCACAGGTGACAGGGTGGGTCTGGGATTTTTTTCCTCCCAAGGAAACAAACTCGGTTCTGTTGGAGATGTATGAATGAAACCAGTTTAAAGCTGAGTTGTGAAGTCCAATGGAGTGAAGGCGGGTGAGGAGAATGCCATGGTGAACTGTGTCAAATGCAGCTGTAAGGTCCAATAGGATGAGCAGAGAGGGGGAGCCATCGTCCGCTGCCATAAGAAGGTCGTTGGTGACCCTGACGAGGGCTGTCTCCGTACTGTGTGCAGCCCGGAAACCAGACTGAAACTTCTCAGCAATGCCGTTAAAGCGGAGATGATCCTGGAGCTGAGCAGCAACCACTTTTTCCAAAACCTTTGATATGAAGGGGAGGTTAGAAATGGGTCTGTAGTTTGCATAGTTATGTGGATCTAGAGAGGGTTTTACAAACCTACATCACCGTCTCTGTCCCCTTTGGGCCCAAAGAGAAAGGAAATCACACAAAAGTAAAAATACAAGACCCTTTAGTTCTTTGGTCCTCAGGAGGTCATGAGATTGTTCAGCCGACAGCTTCTTTACCTCATGAAACTCTTTACAGGTGAAGTTTCCTCTGATTTCTCAACAGGAGCACACCGTGTCAGTAAAGAGCTACAGAAAGCTGGACCTGATCTGGTCCTCCTCCGTCCTGCTCTAAATAAAGTCAGGGTTTCCTTCTCTGTCCATCAGCTGCAGAGATGCTGCAGGACCATGATGGAGACAGTGAGTCCACTGTTGTGAGCACACACACCTGAACACACCTGAACACTTCTGAACACACCTGAACACACCTGACCTCACCTGAACACACCTGAACACACCTGAACTCACCTGAACACACCTGAACACACCTGAACTCACCTGAACACATCTGATCACATCTGAACACATCTGAACACACCTGAACACATCTGAACACACCTGAACACATCTGAACACACCTGAACACATCTGAACACACCTGAACACACCTGAACACTTCTGAACACACCTGAACACACCAGAACACATCTGAACACACCTGAACACATCTGAACACACCTGAACACACCTGAACACATCTGAACACACCAGAACACACCTGAACACATCTGAACACACCTGAACACATCTGAACACACCTGAACACTTCTGAACACATCTGAACACACCTGAACACACCTGAACACACCTGAACACACCTGAACACACCTGAACACACCTGAACACACCTGAACACACCTGAACACACCTGAACACACCTGAACACACCTGAACACACCTGAACACACCTGAACACACCTGAACACACCTGAACACACCTGAACACACCTGAACACACCTGAACACACCTGAACACATCTGAACACACCTGAACACACCTGAACTCATCTGAACACACCTGAACACACCTGAACTCATCTGAACACACCTAAACACACCTGAACTCATCTGAACACACCTGAACTCATCTGAACACACCTGAACACACCTGAACTCATCTGAACACATCTGAACACACCTGAACACACCTGAACACATCTGAACACACCTGAACACACCTGAACTCATCTGAACACACCTGAACACACCTGAACTCATCTGAACACACCTGAACACACCTGAACACATCTGAACACACCTAAACACACCTGTGCTGTTTGCTGTCAGACTCTGTCCTCACTGAGGCTCATTTCACCCTCAGATTGATTTCTGCTCGTTTCTGAACCTCGTTTACGTCGACACACAGCCATCATTACTCTGTAATGAAGAACACACAGCCGGAGGAGAGAAGAGTGCTCGAGTGATACATTCTGAAACATTTACAGACTGATGAGGCCGCGGACGTGTTAATGTTCAACACTCTAAAGGAAACCCCAGGACCTGTCAGGAGAAAAGCCTTTTGTTATTACTGTAGAAGTAAATGTGCCATATTTAAGATGGAAAATATACAAATATAAATGAATTCATATTTAAAATACACATAAACACATATGTACATATATAAAATACACAAACACATATGTACATATTTAAAATACACATAAAAATATGTACATATTTAAAATACTCATAAACACACATATATATATATATGTGTGTATATGTATATGTATAAAATACATATACACACAAATACACCAACTTTGGAACACTGCTAAAGACACATTTGTGTACCTTGGCCTTTGGCAGAGTAACTTTTATTGTTCTTTTTTGTTTTACTGCTATAACATATTTAAACTGCATTGTTTATTGCTTTTATTGTTGTTTTCATTACTCTAATTGGATTTACTCTTTTTTTGTGTCTGTCTTTTCTCCTGTAAAGCACTTTGGTAAGCTGCTGGCTATTTATTTATTTTTTTTTTTTTTCCCTTTGTTTGCATTGTCTTTTCAGATGGGCACTGTGTTTGATGACAGCATTAGAAAGACCAATGCATTTTTTTTTCTGGTAGTTGGAGATATGTGAGGATGATTCACTTCTACAGTGACCATCACTAGCCCTCCCTGTAGGCTACTCCATCAAATCAAACTTTATTTAACCCCTGATGTGAGCTGAAGGGGAGGGCCGTGCCACACCACAGTGTGAAAGAAGGGGAAATAGTGACAGACAGGACAAGACGAGACAAGACAAACAGAAAGGAAGACAGACAGGCAGTGTTACTGTTTGAGCAGTCCAAGTGTTATGCTGATCTAAACTCCTACAGGAATTGAAGGCACTAAGAAACCAGGGACACCAGAGAAGTGGGGTCTTGATAGCTGGGGGGGAGGTGAGTCCACAAGGATCAGATATGGAGGAACATGCATCACAGGATGTGAGCAGATGTGTTTAAGTGTCCAACTCATCAAGTTCTGACGGGAAGAACTATTTCTTTACAGTAAGTCTCGACAGGAGATTGAGTGTCTGTACAAGCATGCATGTGAAGACGTCACCGAATACCCAGAGAGTTGCCCCTCTCTCGACATCATGGCCATAGGCACCCCCCCGGGCCACCAAGGCACCCAAGACCCACCACACAGGCCGCAGAAGCCACCGGGACAAGGAACAGCCCCCGGACCCAAGGGGGCACCGACCTGCCCCCCCAGAGGCACCAAGGACAACACCCAGAGATCCAGGGCGGGGCGAACCCCGCAGACAGCACCCACCTGAACCAACCACCCGCCCAGCCGGCCCCAAGCCACCCCAAGCACCCAGCCACCCCCACCCCCCCACGGCAGGCCAGAGGCCCCAGGCCCCCCAGAAGCCAAGTACCTCGGGACCAGCCCCCACCCTGGGGAAGGAGGCTCTCGAGCCGAACCTATGGGGCTCGGCGTGACAGCCACAGCAAGGCTAGATGGGGCAGGTGTGGGTGTGAGGTAAGGTTAAGGTTAGGTCCCTCCCTCCAGAAGAGCTGAGGCCAAGAGGCAGCGACAGGAACCGGCCCCGATGCCCAAGGGGGTCTCCAGGCAACCCACACAGAGCGGCAACCCAAGGACACAGGCAAGGTCTCCAGATCGGACAGAGTCGGCAGAGTCACCCCATCCCCAGGGCACTGTCCCAGACCCCCCACTCGCAGGCGCCAGAACCTCTGCACCAATGAATGAATAAGTGCAGCTAAGTGTAATGTGGTGCATTAAAACTGGGGAAGAACAGGTTGAGTGGGAGCCTACCGACTCCTGCTCTCACTGTCTGCCCCAGAGATGTGGATGTTGTGTAGCATTAAAAACAGAGGGGAGTTGAGGCAGGTGGGAGGCAAGCAGAGAGGGGCACAACCTAAAACAGATTGGGGGTCCCCCCCCCGACACACACACACACCCCCCGTCCTGCCTCCCCCTCAAGGTGGTGTATGTGGTGCAGTTAAAATTGGAGGACGAGATAGGCAGGGGTGGCGAGCTGGTCGCCCTCTTACCAGCCCCGACTCCAAGAACCCTAAGTGTTGTGAGAGTGCCCAGAAGTGAAGATATTTACAGAAGTGCGGTGTGTGAGTGAAGAAGTGCTCATTAAGAGACTGGGCTGGTGGGGCCAGCCCCGACCAGCCACGACAGAGCGGGAGTGTGGGGGCGGCGTCAGGGAGCCCCTGGAACAGCGGGCCCCAGGACCCACGCGCGACAACCTAGGTGGACCCCAGAGACTAGGCGCCCCCCACAGAAACACATCCCCCAGTAGACTGCAGCACCAGAGCCACCGGCCCGACACACACCGAGGACCATGCACAGGTGGACCATCCCCAGGTCGCAGCCCAGCATGGGAAGACCACAGGGCCTTCCCATGTGGTCCTTCCCAGGGCACCGAACCAGCAAGTCTCCGGCACATACCACAGGCCCCAACCCACCAAGAGAGGCAGGACCAGCACCAGGCGACACCACCCCAGCACCACAGCCCCAAAAAGCATCTGGGGCCGCCCCACCTGGGAGCCCACACCATGGATGTTAATTGGTGGATGGGCCCACGTGCTGGTTGTTTAAATGTACCATATACCCGGGGTGCTGGTTTGGCGGAGTGGTTAGCACCCCACGTACATACTTCTGCTGGTCCAGGTTCGAATCCCGCCTGTGACCAGTTTGCAGAGTGTCTTCCCCTACTCTCTCTCCCCCTTTCACAAGTCTATCCACTGTCTCTCTCCTATCAATAAAGACACAAAATGCCCAAAAAATACATAAAAAAAAAAAAAAAAAATGTACCACATATCCAGCCAGCACACTCATGTGGGGCCCAGGTGGGCTCCACTACAACAATAAAGCACCTTAACCACTTTACCAAATTTATTAATCTAAAATTTACATGGACTATAAACACACTATACGCATCCATATCCAATTATAACTATATGAACAGACTACAAACTGAAAATTTTAGGAATTCAAAGTAAATTGCCACCCCGTGAAACAAGAGGTAAAATTGTTTTTTTTTATTATTAAACCGGTATATTGTGAATGTACTGTGTCTGTGCGTTTTCATTTGAGCTCACTGACGGTTCACTGATTTGTAAAATGAAGGACAGATTTATTAGTGCTGTTTTGAATGCAACAAGCCTAACTGAAGTAAAATATTCACAAAATCCCAGCATAACCTTATGAATACTATCACACTCAACATAAACAGCTGTTAACTGACTATTAGGAAGCTAAACATTCGGCGTTATGATGGCATATCTACATTGCTAATGCATGCGAGGCGCAAGAAATAATACTTTGTGCCATAAAATGTATATCAATCGTCATGACGTTAACTCAATTGGAAACGGAAACACCGTTCGTGGGTAACAAAGACTTTCGCTAATCAAAAACCCATGTAACGTTGGGATTATGGGTAATGTAGTACTACTTCATGACTCCGTGAAAATAAATTGTTGTTGTCAATAATATTTTCGAAGAAAAAAATAGGTACATGCATCGATCGTCCAACAATTGTGTAGTTTTAACTTGATTAGTGAGTCAAAATTGGCTAGTAAGGACAGTACATGTTAAACTCATTTGAGACATAGCATGAAAAACCATTTGCGGGTAACAAAGATTTAAGCCAATCACAGATCCCGTTGGTAGACGTTGGGTAGACGTTATGGGTAATGTAGTACCTTTTCGTGACTCCGCGAAATTTATTTATTGTTGTCAAACATATTTTTGAAGAAACAAATAGACACGGTCGTTGATCGTCTGACAGTTGCATCGTTTTTTTTTTTTTTTATGTATTTTTGAGCATTTTGTGCCTTTATTGATAGGAGAGAGACAGTGGATAGGCTTGTGAAAGGGGGAGAGAGAGTAGGGGAAGACACTCTGCAAACTGGTCACAGGTGGGATTCAAACCTGGATCGGCAGAAGCACGTACATGGGGTGCCTGGTTGCTAACCACTCCGCCAAACCAGCACCCCACATAGTTTTAACATAATTAGTGATTCTACCTTAGCAAGTTAGGACATTACAAACTCAACTCATTTGAGAGATAGGCTCATGCTAGCTAACGGATATTTAGCCACCCATGGCCAAGTACCCAAAAACCTTGCTAGAGGAAAAAAGATAGCTGAACACACTCTAAGGTGTACACAATGCTTTTTTGTTCCATTTTTCAATTCTCTGTAGTTGTTTGTTTGTGAAAACTTACCTTTAACACTGTTTTGTTGAGTCCTCTTCGAGTTTTCCGAAGTAATCCTTCTTGAGGGGCAACTCTCGAATGAATCGCGAGATCACTCTTCTCTTATTTCCATGACAACTCCCGCCACACACACGCGCTGGAAAGTATAAAAACACTCACTGGCTAATTTAGGAGCAGTTGTTGTGGTTGAGTTTATAAAGTTTTTTTTAACCTCCCATGCAATCTTTTTGTACCATAAAACATTTTTTTCCTCTTTAACTATACTATAAATAACTAACAATACATGTTAATATTTGTCTTCTTTTCTCACATAAATATTTTCTTTTAATTATATATTTTCTTTCTCTCTCTGTAAATGCTGCTGCAACTATGGATTTTTTTCTAGTATGTGATTAATAAAGTTTAATACCAAAGCATTCAGATGACATCTTAAGTGTCAATAACATAGCAGTATATACAAATATAATTTTACCTTAAACAGTTTAGTTTGTGGCTCATTTCATGTAGGCTATGGCCCACTTGGGACCCATCCAGTTCCCATATGTGCTGGCCAGCTGGCATGCCCATGTATATTCTCCTGGGATGCCCATGTGGGGCCCAACACTAACCCACTTTAAAGCCAACTCTGAGCCCATGTAACCCAAGTAAATCTCATGTGGGCCCCACTTGGATATGTTGACTGGGTAGATAAAGCTTTCTACTCGATGATGAGTAGAAACTTATGATTGATGGTATTTCATCAATTTTTATGAGTAGAAACATCAGTTAAATCTGATAAAATGCTATCGATAATGAGTATAAACACATAAAATCTGATTTAAAAAAATCATCGATAATGGGTAGAATTTGACTTTAATTCATGTTAACTGGAAATACTTTTTTAGGGTGTGTGTGCTTCTGAACCAATCTGATTCTAAGTGTTTACAAGAGATACATATTGTTGAGTTTCAATTTTTGTAAACATTTTAATAAGGCTTCAATGTTAAAAGTATTAGAAGTGCCATTGTTAAAGTATGTAACTAATTTTGAATAAATGTGCTTGAACATTTTTGGTATTTTCTTTATGTTGTTATTAGTACACAATTGTCACTTTAGGGCACAAATGGTTCATCACTGGGGCAGTTCCCTTCAGAAGAACTAAAATGTGCCATTGTAAAGGGTACGCTTGTGTTCTTAGAGCATTAGGTCCATTATTGTTCCCCATGGGTACATAAATGCCACAATGAGGTACAAAATACAAGGGCACTAATATATACCCCTCCTAAGGGGTACATTGCCTTGGAGTGTAAACTTTTGAACAGGGTCATTTTTGAAGTTTCTGTTGTCATTCTGATTTAAAAAGAGTAAACTTATCTTTTTTTCAATAAATGTCTTCACCCAACCACTAACCATGAGTGACAGAAATGTTTTTGTGTTATCATTCATATTTTCTGAGAAAAGGCCAAAAAATCTGAAATTCTGCTGGGGGGGTGTAAACTTTTGGGCACAACTGTAACCTTCATATCCTGATTGTCCCACAAAACTGGTCCTTTCTCCTTCATAAGTTTCTGTAAATGTTCAGCAGATGCAGACATATTATGGGCTGTTCCTCCCTTCTCTCCTCTCTAAAGGATGCTTCAGTGTTTCCTAAGATAAAGGAGATATTAAAGGACGTAACGACCCTCCTTTCCTTAACTTTGGAGAATCTGAACAGACCTCATCACGGCTGACGTTTAAATGTTTCCAGGTCATTTCTTCAGTCAGGAAGGTTCCTAAAGAAAAGACTATTCGACTCACTCACAGTCCTCCATGAAGCACAACTCTAATGAAGTTGGGACGGCTAAATAAAGACAGAACACGGTGATTTACAAACCTTTTATTAAATGAGGACTCCCACAGCTCCGACAGATGAAGACAGAAAACTGGTTTAGGCCACAAAAATAAACCAAAAGGTCAAAGGTGATGTCGACAGGTCAGCAGGAGCTTTTGAAAGAGCAGTGATTAATAAAATGGTTTAAGAGCCATAAAGGAGGTTTGAAATCAAGCGAGAGACTCTGCAGCTTTGTAAAAGTAAAAGTTAAAAAGAAAATAAAGCTAATCAAAACAAACATTAAATAAAAGCTCCATCTTCATTTCTGAGAGGCTGAACTTTAAACCCTGAAGCCCAGGAGATCAAATGTGTGAAGACAACAGCATTCTTCTTAACACTACAAACAGAAATCTAAAGTTTAGCTTAAATGTTTAAGAGCTGGGTCGTATTTTAAGATATCTGATATTCCCAAGCTTGTTTAAACTGATATGTAGTGTCAACAGCATAAAGTGTGTACTTTAATAAAATCAACCTGTTTGTTGGAGTTACATTTGAGTTAAAAACAAATGTACTCTTTAAAAAAGTGAACACTGACTGATGGTAAGGAGCCATCACAGTATAGATCTATATTTTGTTAATTTATGGTACAAATATGCTTTAAAGGTCACAGATTTCCACATGTACTGATACTGACCCAACAACATTGTGCATCCCTTGATATTTGTTTCTTGATATATTGTTTAAAACAAAGTATGATGCCATGCAGCCCATCATGATCCTTCAACAGCTCATCAAAAGGCTGCACTCACAGAAGAAACACAAGGTCAAATTTAGCTCTGTTTCTGTGGACAATCACTCGTGTTTTAAACCTCCTCTTTCACATCCTGAGTGTCCCTGATCCACCTCTATCCTCTCTCAGTCTCTATGAGGCTGCTCCCTCTGGTGGTCACGCTCTGCACCATTAGCTTCCTAACGCTGCGCTGCGCTGAATCTCGGGGTCAGAACGTTGGAGTTACAAACTAACATAAACGCCCTCTTAGGCTGGGATTCCTGCTTTTGAAGGTTACCTGAGTTACCTGCGATGT
The DNA here is from genome assembly GCA_036419115.1 of Scarus forsteni. Classification (NCBI taxonomy): domain Eukaryota; kingdom Metazoa; phylum Chordata; class Actinopteri; order Labriformes; family Labridae; genus Scarus; species Scarus forsteni. The sequence continues at coordinate 2,506,926 of JAZDUH010000490.1, forward strand.
AAGCTCTGATGTCCGAGCTTTAATGAAACGCGTCGTAACAACAGGAAGTCGCACTGGTAGGTCAGAACGACATAAACTCTCAGGTGTAGATTATAAACCAGTCAGAGGACCGTGCAGGGCTTTGGCCAATGGTTAGGGCTGGGAAAAATGCACCAAAACATACACCAGGATATTCTGAGCTCAGGTTTCACTCTTACACTTTGTGGCTCTAAAGTAAGATCTGCAAACTATTAACAAAGCTCAAACTATTTTAGCATCTGTTCAGCAGCCCTCCTGTTGGCTCAATTAATTATGTTTTTGTGCTTCAACCAAATTTACTCTTTAAATAAATCTGAATTAAGGATTTTCAACAAAGACATCAGGATAAAAAAAATAAATGGAATATTCTGTTCCTTGTTTTAACCATCTGCTTCAGTTTAAATTTGCCTGTTTTAATATATTTAATGACTCAAACACATGGATGTTTTGCCCTGTTTTCAGTCTAAATGAAGCCTTTCTGGTCTGATTGGTGCTCATGTGCTTGGTGTTTTAAATCCATCTGCTCAAACAGGTGTAATCTCCATCTTTGTCCTTACCCGATTAGCCTTTAATTGACTTTATTGAGCAGAAAATAAAGCTCACTACAACTAAAATAATCACCTGGACTAAGATTCAGTCTGATTTGAAACATATCAGTATTTTTCTTAAACTATAAATCTCCGAGCCCTGACAAAGGCTCACTTTCTCTATATCTAAATAATGTGATAGAAGAAAAGGACCTGGGGAAGTTTAAGTGAGGAGCAGGAGCAGGATATTTAAATAAAAGCAGTTTTTGATCTAAAAATGTCTGATTGTGGGAAGCTTTTGCTAAAGGACCCCTCAAAATAAAATAAAGGTAGTATTAGAATTTACACTGTGCATTCTAGACACACGTTAGCAGCAGGTAGGAGAATAATACAGAGAGCTTTTGGAAGGAAATTTGTAAAAAATATATATTTAAATGATTATTTTTAGTAAAGCTTTAACATCTACAAAGGAGCACTGAGGCCAAGTCAAAGAAAAACATTAAAAGGAAGATTTATTCTATCATGCAGGGTGAAAAAAGCTGAAATGTCAAAACTGACATTCTTGACTTTTATCTCAAAATTTTTCTTAATGTTGTAACTTTTCCTCTGTTAATCTTCTAATGTCTGACCCTAAACAAATGAAATCTTTAAAAATGGAGCCCTCACACAGCCCTATTCAGGGGAGACCGTGACAGAAATCTTAAACTCTGCTGTATTTCTAAAATAAAAAGACCGGCGTGTAGTCAAACTTCCTCGTTAGCATTAAAGGTCAGACAAAGTGAGCGTCAAGGTGCCTCTTATTGTTCCTGGAGCTCGTTTGAAGGAGTTAAAAAACAGGTTTTCCCCTGCGCCCGCAGACAGAAGAGGATCTGATCCACGGCACCAAAGCCTTAAAATCAACACCCTCCAGTTCCTTAATCCCAAAGAGAGTTTTAGAGAAGAAAAGACGCACTGAAAGACCTTCTGCCACCGACAGCCACAAAGAGCCAGGCGTCAAATTAAACTATCTTGAATATCCGGTTAATCAAAATATCAAAAGACGCCAAAGTCGAGGCATCCTTGAGTTTTTCCTTTGGACAAAGCAGGGGGCAAGAAGACCTGCAGGAGCGAGGCATCAAAGTCCCTTTCAATCTCGTCAGGCCCCCTCCTCTTCCTCGCCTCGCTCGCCGCTCCCCAAGGTGAGCCCGTTTGCATTTTCACTTGGCCGCGCTGCTCAGGAGTCCGGGGTGGTTAATGGAATTAAAATCAATGACAATCTCGGTCCTCTTGGGCTTGAACTGCCTGTGAGAGAAAAACACAGGTGGGAAACAGGAGTGAAAACAGGAAAGTCACCTTTCTTTGTCTTTTTAAGTCCAGCTTTTATCAGACTGTCCATACAGAAACAGTTTGACAAAGTCAGACAGACAACAGCCCTTAAATCTCTGTGAAGACTCAGACTGACGGCAGCAGGGCCGGCTGCCATAGACCCCACATGATGATTTAACCAGAACAACATCCTGTGTTTCTACTGATACCACCGGGCTTTTGGTCTGAGCCACGATAAATGAGCTGATCAGAAAAGATGCTCGTCCTAAAGATCGTCATCATCATTAATCAGCTCATTAGGGCTGCTCCATCATGACAAAAAGTCATTACCTCTGTGTTTCTGACCGACTATCAGATCACGATTATCAAACATCACTCACAGATCTACTGTCCTCACCTCCTGTATTTTTATTTTAGGTTTTATTGATCTGATATTTTAGCCGACTGTATAAAAACAGTCCAGTTCAGCATACCTGACAAAGCTGTGCAACAGCAGGTAAGGCAGGAGATAAACACGCTGTTTGACCTTGCATGTGCAGCCGTACACGACTTTAATATTATATAGGGCAGTCACTTTAGTGCATTAATTAGATTAATTAATTAAAATGCAAATTAATGCGTTACAAAAATTAATTGCATGATTAATCATAGCATACAAACATTTTGATATTGTCCAGTTGAACGACCCGTACATGGCAGTGGCACTTTACGCTCCCCAAACCAAACAAAGCCCAGGTGACAACAGGAACGGCATACTTTAGACTTAGTCTGATTTTATTTTTGAATTTATTTATCTATATTTGTACTACATTCTTTAATAATGCAGCAGGCCTAATTGTTTTGCTGGATGTCCTCGACCTTTTTCTTATTTTGAATTTGATTTATGAAACACACTTAAAGTGTAATTTGAACAACATCCTGTGTTTCTTTATGTTGCCTGATTGAGCTTAGAATTTTCTGGACAAGTTTCCCTGACTTTGGTTTTATTTAGTCACCAATAAAAATCTTCTCTTCTTAGTGTATTGATTTTATTACTCATTTACTACAATTTTGTGATTCCAAGAATTCAAATTCTTTATTTGGGGACTTTAAGCAGATATGAGATTAAAATGTGATTGATTAGATTAATTAATTAAAAGTCATGTAATTAATTACATTTTTTTTTTATCTGACAGCACTAATATTACATTAATATGTATGTATTGTGCCACGCTTGTATTAAGCTACCTGTTGTGTTAGAAGTAAACTGCAAACATTCCCAGCTCTACAACTAAAGGACCTCAGAATGAACTCTGAAATGTTTTGGCTCAGGCTTCAGTCCCACTTCATATAAATTAATTAGAAGCACTCATATTTATATATTAATAAATACGTTTGATGTAGGGCTGGGCGATATGGCCTAGAAATAAAATCCCTGATTTTATTCCACAACACTCGATTTACAATTTTAATCGATTTTTCCCTCCCTAAAAGAAACAAAACTCCCAGTGACATAAAAATGAAACAAATCAAGTTCTGCCTTTATGTTGTCTAAATGTTTCCCTCTTAAAGTCAAAGTCTGGGTCATAAAAGGTTGATTATGTAGTATAAACGTAGGCAGGTTTGTCTACATAAACACTAAAAGGCTGAGGCATATTTACAGTATTAGCATGAAACTCTCTGATCAATATTTAATCTACTTAAATAACAAATACAAGACTATAAAAGTGCTTGTGCAAACCCTACAAGGCCGACCATCATGAAAATTGTAATTTTTTTCAAAAATTACAACTACTTAGAATAGGATTATGGCAAGAAAAAAAATCGGGTTTTTTAATTTTTTAAATCTTCTGCAGAAAATAATTTGAATTAATTGATTTTTTGCTCAGCTCTAGTTTGAGGGAATCACAACAAAAATAGTTGCATATGCCTGATATTTATTATTTCTGATAATCCAAGGCTGTGATCATGCAGCCTCTCATTCAATATGAGCAACGTTCACTTATTGAGGCGGTGTAAGAATTATAAAAATAATAACCAACACAAGCTCCAACATGACAGGAAAATACCAACAAATATTAAAACTGTTAGAATATTTTTTTGGAGGGTTACCTGCCTTTCTCTGTTGAATATATTTAAAGTCTAATATCTATTAATTCAGAATACATATAACCTTAACCCTTTAATTACCAGCTCAACTGTTTGGCAGAGGTCAAAACTTAATAATTGTTTGATTCCTTTAACATTTCAGGGAACAGAGAAAACTACAAACAAACCAAAAACAGTTATTTTTATGGTGTGGGATTCAAAGGTTTAAAAAGTTAAAAGTTGATTACCTGATGACTTAAAATGCACAAACATTTGAGACAAAATCAATTAGAAAAGGCAGGAATGTCTGCAAATAAAATAGCAATAACAATGACTTAAAATAGATACTGAGTTTGACAAACACACCAAAAATGTTTTCTGATGATTATCTCATTAAAGTTAAGTATTTAAAAGAATAATGAGGGAGAGAATAATAAAAGCTTTTAGCTTTTTACACCTTTAAATCCAATAAAAAAGAAATATCAGTTTTTTCTCTTCTCAGTGTTTTTCTGCATCATTAAGCACGCCAAACACAAACAATGATGTGTCAATTTTTTGACACATGAAATGTTTCTGAATTTATTGACCTCTGCCAAACAGTTGAGCTGGAAGCTAAAGGGTTAAATGAGAAAAACAAACTCTCAAAACTTTTTTTCCAGATGTGATGTCAGGTAAGTGTGCTCTGGTCCATACTTCATTTGGATTTGACAGAGTCTGATTAAGCACCATCGACTCAAATATAAACAAACGGAGAAGCAAACAAACTTACATCATTTTCCCTATCAGATGGAGCTTTGCCCAATAAGCTGATCAATCAGAATTTAAAGTTTTAAAGTCTGCGTAACAAACCAAACTGCATCAGGATGCAGACAGCTGTGTGTCTAAGGCTCCGGCGGCGGCAGCAGATCAAATCTCCACAGAGCCGGGATAAGAGCTAAGCTCGCCCAGCTCGGACTGTTCTGACAGGCAGGAAATTGTAATGGACGGACGGGGACTCGTGCTGATCCCGGAGCAGGAAATGAAGGGCCGCTGTGTCGACATTTTAAAGACAGAGGACCTGGATCGATGAGGACGGCACAGATAACGCTCGGCGGGGGACACGGCGCTCAGAGTGATGAGGGATGTTCCTGTCCTGGAGGAGGCTGCAGATCAACACGTCCTCCTCCTCCTCCGGGTTTCTTATTCGACTGCGGAGGCCTCAGCAGTTTGTTTTAACAGCTCTGTTAGAAAAGCCCACATGAACCTGACCGCTGCTTTCTGAGGCTGACCAGGCCTCACTTAGACCAGGACCAGGACTCTGATGGATGCCAGCTCCCATCATCAGGCTCCTGCCCGCCCTGATATGGAGGTCAGACTGACCAGCTGTAACTCAGTTAGAGCTCCGCCCCCTCTCAACCCATGGTTTCATCCCTCATTTGTTTCCTGCTGAATCATCTGCACAGCTGAGAAACTCCTCTGAAGTCCAGTTATGATTATTTCATCACCACTGACGGCAGCTCACCTGTACTGCACTCCTGCCATGCTCAGCAGCTTCCTGGAGGCCACCATCTCCGGCGTGTCGTGGTACTTATCAGAGAGATAAACCACTTCCTTTATACCTGGACACATGGGAAGACACCTTACAAACAGGTGTTTACAACAGACAAAACACAGGCAGGTAAAGACAAGACTCTGGAGACAATAACTCAACAATTAGGTCAATCAGAGTCCAACAGAGTCAAAGGAAAAAGGCAGAAAAAGACAAGACTCTGGAGACAATAACTCAACAATCAGGTCAATCAGAGTCCAAGGAAAAGGCACAGGGAAATGAAACGAAAGAACAGAAAATGGTAAACTGTTATTTACTGCTGTGCGCCTTTGCCTGCTAGAGCTTTGATTTGGTCCAAATCAAAGCTCGAGCTGCAGCTGTATCTAAATTAGAGAAAACTAGACCCATGGTGTTTTATCTACAAAAACAGCAAAAGGAACACTGAGAAAACTGGTAATATTGACGGTCAAGAAATTGACGTTTTATCTTCTTGTATCTGGGGTTTCTATTTGAAGACTTGTCTTTCAAGTAGGGCTGCAACAACTAAGCCATTAAATCGATTAAAATCGATAATTAAATTAGTTGGCAACTAATTTAATTATCGATTTTAATCGGCAACTAATCCCGGGTGTTTTGGTGCATGAAATTGTAGCTTACAGTAGGTTAGTTCGGAGAAGATGAGTCCACTCTCTTGCCGTAAGCTACTGTGAGAGATGTGCATGTGCACTAGCAACCATCACTTCGGCGTGTTGGAGACGGACGAAGACTCGCCTCGGTATAAATATTATTTTTGTTTGTTACATTCAGCAGCACCTTATTTTATTGAATACTTTATAGACGAGGGTGCTACTACTTTGCCTGCTTTGTTTCAAGAAAAAAAAGTCAGTTTGTGAGCATTTATTTAATGAACATTCAAACAAGTCTATTGTAACGTCCATCAGACGTAAAAATAAAGATGACTCCAGATTATATACCTGCTTTTATTTAACAGTCACTGTGGGCTGTGACCACGCCAACTACACTTTCAATTCACGAACAAAACAGTGAGTAGTAATCTCTACACCTCCTGATAATGGCTCTCTCCCTCCTCGCTCAAACACACACACTATCTCTCCCCTTCTGAACTCTGACCCCCTCGCCCCGCCTTCCTACCCCCTTTACTGAACATCAGTTTTCAGGAAACATTAACATCCACATTGAACACATAAACAGGAGAACTGCTCCACTATTATTGTACTTACAGTTTTGCACAATGAGTCAAGAAAGAGAAAAGCTGTGACAAAATATTATTACTGAAGGAAAAGTGCTTTTTATGTCTTTATTGTTGTTTAGAAAATATCTAAAACAACTTTAAACTGAATAAAGGAAATTGCAAAAATGTGTCATTATCCAACTAATCTATTATTCGTCTGAATAATCGCCTGATTAATTGATTATGAAATAATCATTAGTTGCAGCCCTACTTTCATAGACAATATTCAGCATATTTGATACGAGAATGCCTCTGCAGGTGAACATGGAGCTCTGAGATTTATCCCAAACTGTGGATTTCTGACTCGTCACTGTACTTTATTCTCTAAAGTCAGTTGGACATCTTTAAGTACACGTGGGACACTGGTACATGTTCATGAGTCAAACTCACCGGAGTCACACTGACATCAGACCCTTGGTCTGGACCCCAAACTGAATCAGAACAAAACATTCGAGCTGCAGGAGTGAAGACGACGGCAGACTTTAGAGGAAATATTCTGAACAAAAGGAAAGAGCATGACAGATGATGGAGGGAAGTGTGAACCAGAAGGATCTGAATATAATCGACCCAAAGGCTGCAGATAAACCTGCAGCTCGTCCTGTCATAGGTGTTCTTTCTGTTTGGATGCCTGCAGCATGGGACACCAGATACTGGAGGACACCACAAGAGGGCACTGCAGGCCTCAGGCTGTGTGAAACTACCTGCTGTAAAGTCTGAACCAGGCGACAATCATGAGAGCACAACCAACACCGTCATGTCCCCCAGTGTCCTCTGTGCACTGCTCTGTCTCGGTGTTATGGTTTAAAGAGTGACCTTGTTAAATGGTGACTTCATTGGCTGCTACAGAGTGAAGTGTTTTTATCACCACTTATTAAAACCTCAATATTCAACATAATTCAGACATAAGAAGCTCATCGAACAGAAGTCACCGATGAACACGGTCACTACCTGAACCACAACACCAAACTTATTCTAAATAACCTCCAGGACTTCTGCAGAGATGTATCAGTCACCAGTTTGATAAATAAATGTGATTATTGTCTCTGAACAGTGAGACGAAGGTGTGGACACCCACCTGCCTGGATGATGAGCTTGGCGCACTCGTTGCAGGGGAACAGCGCCACGAACATGGAGCAGCCCTTAACGTCTGCGCTGTTCTTGTTCATGATGGCGTTCAGCTCGGCGTGGCACACTGAGGGGCAGAATGACAGCTTTATTACTTTAAACTCTTTTGTCATTAAAAATCAACCAAATCACCATGAAAGGTCACTGAACTCGTCATTTATGGATAAAGTAAATAAAACAACGAGCTGAAAAGTAAAAGTTTTTATCTCTGTGGTTCATAATGCTCAGTTATATCAAACAGAGAGTTTCACTGTTGTCATTAGGCCAGTCACGATAATCAATAAATCAATCAACCGAACGATAAATAAAAACATCCTCGGTAAGTTTGCCGGCCTCGATAAACTGACACGTGCATGCGTGTTTGTTTTCCTCCTCTATCTCTACCAAAGAGGCCAAATGAGAAGATGGCTCACTCTGTCCATCTTTCTTAACACCGAGGTGCATCGGTTCTATAGCAGATTTATAGCGAAGTGAGCATCTGTCGCTCATGCAATCTTTGGGCGGTCGCAAATGATGGCACAGAAGATATGGTTCCTTAGCCAGCTGCCCCAGTGTGGGAATATTTTGGTATTAAACAGAATGAATAAGGTGTGAGCTTATGAACACCGACGAGCCGATATGTCGCTTTTGTTTGAAAGAAGTGGCGACGAACAAGGGACGTCCTGACAGTCGGCACTTACTGAGGCGTTTGGTCTGCAAAGTAAATTTAAATGAAAAAGCGCAAAATGGTGCGCTCACAAACAGTGTCGTTCACTACATTGCAAAAGAAATGCAGCCCTTCAATACGGTTGAAAAGCCAGAAACGTTACAAACATTTGACAGACGGTACAAATTGACTGGGAGAAAGAACTTGTCACAAACAATTCCTGAACTGTATAAACTCCATTTTATTTGTTTTTATTTTTGTGTGTGTTTTTATTGGATGTTTCGTTTTTTCATTACAGAAACAGAGTTGATTTTTAATTGTTTTGATTATTATAATGATTTTTATTTACATGCAATTTTTCCTAAGAGAGTCCATTTAATTTTCATTGGGTTTTTTCTCTTTTTTTGTTTGTTAAATTTATTATATTGTTTATATTATTATTATATTATTATTATACATTATTATTATTATTATTATTATTATATTATAATTGTTATATTATATTGTTTAATTTATTTTGTTTAAAAGATTTTGACCTTCCAATTACAGTTAAATGCTTTTAAGAAATTAAAGTTTCTTGCTTTTGATATGGTGTACTCACTTTATTATGAAATATATTATAATTATATTAATGAAAAAATGAAAAAAAAAATCAAATAATATTGACAATAATATCATTTATCGTCAGTAATTTTTTGGACAATTATCATCCAGCAAAATTTGTTATCGTGACAGGCCTAGTTGAATGAGGTCTTCATGAGGAGGACGTGGTGTGGAGAGGGAGACGTGTCCCCCTCTTCCATAAAGTTTTCCCCCACAAAAAGTCCTGCTGTAAACACAACTAAAAGTTTTCTGTAAAGTACTGTAATGTTGGTTGACCATGCAGAACAAGTCACACCACTTAAAAACAGTGTTTGACAATTTAAACAAGTGAAAGATTACAACAGCTTCATCGTCTACAGAGTAACATGTGAGCGTCTTACCGTGCTCGCTTTGTTTTCCAGACTAAACTATCCACACAGATGTGCATCCACTCGTCATTATCGCTTGTGAAAAGTTTTTCTTCTTCGTACGTGTGTTGTAGCAGCGCTGCCTCTCTGCAGACCTACACTGCCATCTACTGGCCTGGCATGCAGCATAGTATACGTATATTAGTATAATTACTAGGGCTGTAATCGACCAAAGAAATTGTTGGTCGACTAAAACACAGCAATTAGTCGACCAAAATCCACCAATTGGGGGGGGCACCCCCCCCCCGCTCCGTGTTTCTCCCCTGTGCGCGCCTCTTTCCCTCCTTTCTTTCTCTCAACCCAAGACTCTTTGCTTTCGTCTTTATCAATAATATGAGCAGTCACTGTCATATAGGACTACATTCGAAGAGACGCACACATCTGTTGTCTTTATCTATTACCTTAGAAGCTTTTTCTTTTTTTCTCCCTCGTATTTTGCCGTGAGGGCGTGCGTAATTGTGAGGCGTGCTGGCACTGAATATCCAGACAAACATTCGAACCTGTATATTCATGGGACTCTTTTAGTGTTTCCACACAGAGTTTCATATTAACCATGTTTTTCACTACAACAGACACTTTTCCTGCTGGAACTTTGAAGGCATCGCCAACTTCATAGTTGCGCAGCGATGGTTCTTCCTGTGTGCGCACCTCCTTTTTGTCTCTTAACACAAGACTCTTTCCTCTCCAGTCTTCATCAATGAAATGGGCAGTCACTCTCATATAGGGGTCCATTCGAAGAGACGTACACATCTGTTATCTTTATCTATTAACTCTGAAACTTTCTCTTTTTACTCCCTGGTATTTTGCCGTGAGGGCGTGCGTAATTGTCTGGCGCGCTGGCACAGAATATCCAGGTTCCAATGTTTTTCTTGGCCTTCCACGACACCAATGGGCCTCATACCCTCAGAAATAAAATAGTCAATTCCTTCTGTGATGTAGTTTTTGCATTTGGGTGTTTATATGAGTCATAAAATCCAGTGTGAGGCTGAGGGATCCCGCCGCTGCAGCGCGGTCAGAGCGCATGCAGTTGATGAATACGCAATTATTAGACTACAATATTGAAATGCTCTTAAATAAAAATATTGAAATGAACGATAAATACATTAAAATGGTGTTCTGAGACATGATGGGGGTGCTCAGAAAATACCCCCATTTCACTTGATATGTTTCTCCTGATGAAATGAACTGCAGGGGAAAAAAATAAATTGACATATTTGGTCGACCAATCAGAATTTTGGTCGACTGAGCACGCATCGACCGATTAGTCGACCAGTCGACTTGGACTTTACAGCCCTAATAATTACATTAGTATAATTACCTCTGCCAAAGAGGTTATGTTTTTGGGAGAGTTTGTTTGTTCGTCTGTCTGTCTGTGAACAAAATAACTCAAAAAGTGATGGATGGATTTTGATGAAATTTTCAGGAAATGTTCAGCATTAGAAAAGGAAGAAGTGATTCGATTTTGGTGTTGATCCGGATCAGCGTCTGGCTGCCATGACGAAAAATGTGATTTCTGTGAATAACTACTGAACTAAAACAGATATCATTATGAATCCAGTTGCCAATGGTATGTTTTCATGGTCAAGGAATCTAAATATTTCCATGAATAAAGGTAGGACTAATATTTATGGTGAAACTCACAATATGGCTGAGGACTGTGGTGCTGGCAGAGGTCTGCGCTCTCCGAGTGCTTTTCTAGTTACTATTGTGGATGGAAGTTTTCTGTTGCAGTGTCCAAGCATGAAATGATGGTGCATGGACATAGTTGTCTATGAGTACATGTACAATAAGTGCATAACATCTGCATTTGTTCGTAAATAATTGTTTGGTAAAGGGAATTAATCAGTTTTTACTTCATCCCACTCCTTTTTGAATAAGTGATTAGATAATGTCTGCTTGTTTTGTTTTTGTATTATTTCTGTCTTTGACAGTGATTTTACTTTAACCTCATGTTCGGAAAAAATGTCAATCAAATCAAATCAAATCAAATACACACTAAAGTAGTTTCATTCATTTCTCGCGTCTCCGTCTGAAAACAGATCGACTTTGAAGAAAGGCATACCTTTGAGTTTCAGGAGAGAGTGTCTCTGTGTAAACAGGCCTTAATGTGATGAAGAAATCACTTCAGGAGCTGCCAGAGGTCAGCAGAGTAAAATCTGTCATCTGTCAGTCCTTAAAGGATTATTATACAGAATATCAGAGTTTGTGACCCTTTGGAGCATTTTGGACAGAAGCTGCTTCAAAGAGGAGGATAAAGAAATATCTTTATGACGTAAAAATGTCTGAATACTTTTACATACGTGGGTCTTTTTCTCTGATTAGTCAAGACAGTGGAGAACCCCGTTTGTTGATCATTGATCTAAATTAATTTTTTGTTTTTAATATTTGGTTGTCCTGACAAAAAGGCTGAAGGTTCTACATGAATCATAATAAATAATAAGGAGGGCTAAATTATTCATTACTGGTTTGGAGCTGTTAAAATATAGAAAAGTAAAAATTCAAGCTGCTCATGAGTTTGAGGGCGAGGAGGATTTCTCCATCTCTGATCCTGTAGCGCCCCCTACAGGCCACAGCTCAGCACTGCTGCTCAGGATGGACAGCATGACAAACACTCAGCATTAAATGAAGGATAAAACAAACACAGCCCTCACCGTACGGGTATTTGGTGTCCAGACGGTCCTCAGCGGAGCGAGACCACGGCAGCAGGTCGTCGTCGCAGCCGTTTGGCATCCCGTTATAACCGATACCCACGATCTTATTCTCCTGGTTCACGATACAGGCTCCAACCTGCACACAGCACACAGGAGCAGCTGTTAACGTCTGCCTGAAGGCTCTGCAGCTCGGACCAGGAGCCTGACGGACCACAACGCTGTCCAAACCTTCACATACCAGGGCTCCAAACTACCTTTTTGCACTGGTTGCAACGGTGCACCTAAAAACATTTTTAAGGTGCACAAGCACAAAAATTAGGTGCACCCAAATTTTTCATAGTGTCACTTTTCATGCCATAAGGTCACATTTTATCACTCTCCATAACTTTTATATAATGCAAATGATTTTTTAAACAATAAGATGTAAAGAAATACCTGTCTGGATTCAAAGCAAAATTATATATTAAAAGAAAAACAGAGAGTTTAAAGTGCTACATGAATGAAATTTACAAATTCAAACTAAAACCTTTGGTGAAATAAAACATTTACAAATAGAAGTGCTTTCCTGAACTGAAATACTGAAAAAACATTTCCAACTCAAACATCTCATGTTAGATAAAGTCTTTCAAAATAAAAGAGCTACTGTTTAAGGTGCTATACTGAACTGAAAATAAAATAAATATGCATATTTTAACAACCAACAACAAAACATTTAATTGGATGGTCTTATTCTCCAATAAATTTTAACCTAGAATAAGATTCACACACTATAATCAATATTTACAAAACTGTGTCTGGTCTGTTTTCGGTGGATTTTTCTGCTACCTCAGTTACTTTTGTCAACTTAAGTTTGTAAGGGTGTGCCTGACATTTTTTCTTGGTGCAATAGTGTGCCCAAGAAAAAATTTTAGTTGCACTCTCACAAATTTTGGGTCCATGTGCGCCCAAAATGGTTGCACTCTGGAGCCCTGCATACGATAACAAAACTTCATTTAACAGACCAAATGAAATAAATGAAGAGTATGGCATCAGTCTGCTCTTCTGTAACGTCCTGAGAAAATGTTCATGAGCTGGAGCTTCACAAACTGACAGAGAAAAGAGAGAGAGCTCAGCAAGAGGCGACTCTGCTCTGTCTCCACCAAAGAAAAGAAATTATTAACAAGGCAAGAGATTATCTCTATGTTGGCCCAGAAAGTTAAAAATGATCTCAGTCATGTTCTGATTCGCTGAGGCTGAAGCATCAGTTTAGTTTCTGAGGAGAGAAACAAGTTTGGGAAGATTTAATTACTCTGGTTGAAATATGAAGACATTTTTCTGTCCCACAAGCTTCCTAATGATTTTCAGGCTCTTCAGTTTGATGACAGAATTTAAAACAGCACAGGTACAGAAACACAGAGCTGAGGATCGGGGTGTGTGTCCGTCACAGGGTGGGAATGAATTAAAACTGTGGAGCTCACCTCAATCATTAAAAAATCATTTAAAAACAAAGATGATGAGTTATAACACAGATGTGTGGCTTTTGTTTGGGTTCTGTTTTGGTAGTGATTGTCTAAAGTCTGTTTAGTTGTAGTTTAGCTCCATTATTGAAGGTCAAAGGTCGCCTTCATCAGTTTTCTGTTGCTGGTTTAATAAGTTTGAGCTTCAGGTGCCGCTTTTTCCATGAGAGATTCATTTGTGGTTCATCTGAGTTTCATTTGTGATTTGAACACACTGTCTCTGTTTGTTCATGGAGAGAAATGTAAATACTGATCGACCAAACCAAGACACTTCTGATGAGGCAGAGGAGTTCATATTCATCTGACTGCTGTTTTATATCCAAAGGCAACCTGGAGCAGTAACATGGAAAATCAAGAAGATAAATCACTCCGCTGCATTCTGATAGAATCAGCTCGAATGTTGAGCCTGAAGATTCACAGCTATAATGTCCACATCAGCTGACATAGTTTACATCAGCCATGCGACGCTGTTAATAATAATAAAAAAACATTTAAAAGGTGCTATGAGGAGAATCTCCTACTCGGAACTTGGAAATTTCTACTTCTGACTACAACTGGAATGCACCACAGACAGGCAAGCCAAGGCTGTTTTGTTGTGATGCTAATGCAGCTTGGGACCTTCCTCAGAACTCTGCATTGCTTTACAACTTCTTTTTTCAACAACTTACAGGATGCAAAGACCACGAGGTAATGTATCTCTTTATAGTTACGTGGTAGTTTTGATGTGTGACAACAAGCAATTTTTGGAAAACTTAGTATCGTAGTCTTGGATATGTGAAATGGTCAACTCAGCAAGCGAGCAAAAATACTCGTCAAGACTCCGCGATCTGAAATACTCTCGTCTGAAATAAAAAAACGTAAAAATCTCTGAAATAAAGATTCTTGAAATAAAATCTCCAATCAATTATTTTCTCTCCAATGCAAACAAATGCTCTTTGAAAAAAGTTTTTCAAAAATATTGCTGGATATAAAAAAAAACTAACAAAATAAAAAAAAAAAATGTCAAAAAAAAAAAAAAAAAAAATACAAACATTTGCAGTCCTCAGAGCTGCAGTTTAGACCTATAAATGTCTGAACTGTGAACTATAATATTTAGCCTATAACAGTGCATATACTTCTGATCTTCAAGTATGATCAAATTCTGTCAACTCAACAGTAGATGCAAAAATCAAATATTGTTTTTTATGCAGACTTAAACAAACATACAGTTGCAGTTCTACGGTTTGTTATGTGTTCAATGTGGATTTTAATGTTTCCTATAAATTGATGGTCAGTGAATGGGCCAGGTAGGCGGGTCGAGCAGGTCAGAGTTCAGAGGGGAGAGTTAGTGTGTGTGTTAGCAAGGAGGGAGACAGCTGTTAGCAGGAGGTGTAGTGATTACTACTCACTGTTTTGTTCGTGAATTAAAATTGTAGTTGGCGTGGGCACTGCCCACCGTGACTGTTAAATAAAAGCAGGTATTCGCGAGTCAGAGTCACCTTTGTTTAACGTCCGACGGACGTCACAATACAGCTGCTGCCTGTCTGTAGTTCAGTTCTAGTTGTACTCGCCGCAGTATACTGTGAACTGTAGCGGCATATTTTGCTCACAGTTGTTGTTTTGTCCTCAATCTTCTCACTGTTCTCTCGTCTTTTACATGAGAAGCCAAAATAGGTCCACACAACCGATTTATTTGACGAAGGAGCATCAGCTAATTCCTCCTCCGTATTGCAGCGAGTGCTTTGCTACGGGAGGCGAGGGGGGTTTATTTCGTCCTTTTATTTTGCGAAATTTCGTGGCACGAAATTTCGTTTCACCCCTACTGGCTATATATGGCTACTTACAGCCCGGTGCTCTAAAGACGTGTAATATAAATAATAATATAAATTTGCTCTAGTTTTAATTGTCTTGTTCCTGAAGTTGAGTATCCAGGCCAGTCCAGTCCTGTCCGACCCGACCGTGAAGCTAAGGAATAGCATTTATAGATAACCTATTTTGATGCTATAAAACTCATCTTAAAGTGTGTATTTCCATCAGGCATATATCTAAAAGTTAAACTTTTTTGTAATTACTTAGAAACTCTTCATAGTCTCTTTAAGTAGAAAAAGAAACTCATTGAGATAAAAAGTCTTTTTAGCAGTGAAATGTGTTGGGTTTTTTTTTTTTTTTTTTTTTTTTGTACATCTGGACCTCGTTAAATTAGACTGTCACACAGAGACATTTTTGTAAACACAAAAATGTTAGTATCCGTGGAAGTCAATCCAGAAATTAAGCTCATTTCATGTCAGCAAAAGTCCACTGTCATGCATCCCTGCAGTTTTTTTCTACTCTAACTTTTATTAAAACACAAACTGTAGAGTATCTGACTGTCAGAGGTCAGAGGTCACCTGTGAGCTGGGGTCTTTGCTCCTTTGTGCAGACAGAAAAGCCACGGCCATGAAGTACTCGGGCCACTCCAGGTAGTCCTCCCTCTTGGTGGTGGAGCTGCTGCAGGGGAGACAAACACAGGAGATGATGATGATGATGATGATGATGATGATGATGATGATGATGATGATGATCCAGAGACAAACTCAAACTCTTCAGTGAATCCTGAACATGAGGTCTCATCTCTTTCTCAAACATCCTGCAGTTTCATTAAATCTGAAATCCCCCCTCTGTTCCTCCTGCTAACAGCCTGCTCTGAGACATGTTTAACTTCAGCTCCAGCTTTATTAATTTAATATAAAGTGAAGTTTCTGCTCCCACATTAGTACTGTGTTTAAGCTCATTCACATAAAACATGAAAATAAACTAAGGACTTTGTATGTTCCTAATGAATAAAAGTTTGTAAACCAAGCCACATGAGCTCAGATGTCTGAAATAATGTCAAATAGTGTCCATGATTTCCCCTGTTAGATTTTATTTTTTTATTTTTTTAGTATGCTTCTTATGAGAGGGAAAATCGATTTCAATCGTAAATCAAGGATCTGTGATTTTACTTTAAGGTCATATCAACATTTAATGAGCCCTGAACTTGATAGTCTTTGTATTTCTGGAAATTATTTTCCCAAAAGTTCATCGACAGCTGAATCAGCACCGATGTGTCCTGTCCAGCTAGTTGGTGTTACGGTCTAACAGGTGACCGTGCTGGCGTGTGACTGAGCCCAATGCGGCCGTGGAGGTCGTAGCTACAGCATACGTGGAAAGTCTTTGAAAAGTCTTTTTGGATTGAAAATCCAATAAACATCTATAAATAAATACCCATAATCAAACGGTGAAAGGCTCTGGTCGACAACTTCATCGTGTGGTGTTGTAGTTTGGAAGTATAAGACTGAGTCCTCAGTTGAAACGGTAACCTGTTACACCGATACACCCCTGCAGTAAAGTGCCGTGTGGCCTGAGCACAGGCGGCAGAGCGGGAAGCGTCGTGAGTGTCACGGCAGCAGGATAACCGGAGAGTACTTACCCGTTCACCGCAGCGGCCCCGGGCTGTCGTGTGGCCTCCATTTTCTCTGTTAAACGGTGACTTCTTCTCCGAGCTGCTGGCTGCGCGAGCTGGACTCGTCAACAAACCAGGAACAATTCTCCCGCGCTTTGAAAGGACTCTGACGGGCCCGCAGTTTTGTCTGACAGGTATAGATAACAAAGGCGTCTCCATTATTTAGACTCCAGTGACACTTTTGATGATGAAAATTTTAATAATGCGATATTTTCGTTCTACGGATTTTGTTAAACGTCAAACAAAGCGAGAAAATTCGGTCTTGTTTTTGCCTTTCCAGTCAAACTCGGGGGCAATTATCCTTCAAGAACTTCCTGACCACGTTTAAATGGCTGGAAACATATTTGTCCGTGTGGTTCCTAATTCTTTGTTTAACAAAATAGGAGGGCTCGAATTCTCTTAAAATGTGATTTTGAGGTATTAAGGCTGTTAGGCTATTAAGTTATCTGATTTCCACAAACAGATTCTTCAATACTGGAAAATGACATTTACCCATAACTTTCCCGTCATGGACCTGTCCTCGGGAATGACAGAGTAGTTTGGTCTGAGAAAGTCTGTCTGTGAAGGATATAATGGATTCTGATGGAAATATTTTAGACTACAGGGCTTGATTTGACAAATACGAAATAAATTACAATCCGAGAGAACTTGATATAAATTGTAAAGCAATCCCTCCTACCACTCTTTTAATCAAAAATACCTTATTGTATTTGAATGTTGAATCAGTTCTAACAAAATCAGTCATTTATGATGGTACATATACATATACATACAATATGTATAAAATGTATACATACAATACAAAATGTAATAAAAAACTGATTAATGCAGCTTGAAATCTGTTATTTTTTACAACAGTTATTAAAGCACAATTGACTGATAAGTAAATGTTTGTATGATTGAAAAAAACTCTAAATTTATAGATGGCCTATCTCCCCAAAGACTGAAGAGACTCATTTAAAATACGTCATTAAGTTTAGTTGTAGAGTTAAAAAGAAGATTGAAGTTGACGTGTGTAGAGGTACAACAGATCAAACATAAGAGCATTTGTTTTCCTCCTGCTCTGTGTCTGGGAAATTTCGGTCTGAAAAAAGAATTTGGTTATTTTAAAGATAAATATTTAGGCTTTTTATATTTCTTATATAGTCTTCTACACTGATAACTTAAAATCTAAATCTGGTAAGTATCATATCCATTGTTGTAAGTAGAAAAATATCAAACCTTCTTTTGTTTTATTAATGACTTCACATTTTTTTCAATCCCTTCAAAATGCTGCAATAAAGTTTATGAAGTATGAATATATATCTCATTTCTTACTTTTCTCATTTATCCCTAAAACTCTGCTCCTCCTTTGATATTTTTGTTGCCTTCCCTGCTTGATGATATGAATGTCAGCCTTTTATTGTTTGACATTTCATTGTAAGTTGAAGTCCTCACAAGAAAACAAAATACAAAAAAGGATTCCTCCATTTTATTTCATAAAACGTGCGATACTGATATATATATATATATAATATACATATACATACATACATACATATACATATATATATATATATATATATATATATATATACATATATGTATATATATACATATATACATATATATATATATATATATAGATAGATAGATAGATAGATAGATAGATAGATAGATAGATAGATAGATAGATAGATAGATAGATATATTTGCTGTTTACCCTGAGAATAATCTAACAAGATAATAGATTAAGTAAAAAAAAAAAGTAAGACTGAGACAAATAAGGCACTTGATGAAGATCCAGACAACTTGTCTTTATTTGATTTTACTTGTCCATTTTTATTCCTTCAGGATGAAATCAATTTATTTAGCTTTTCACCATTTCTGTCCTATAAAGTATATTTATTTATTTATTGGAACACTATTTAATTTAAAACAGCAGGTTTGAACAGAGAGAGAAAGAAAAAGTACAAATATATTAAAATGAAATCATTTATAAAAGATCATAAATCAGAATAAGACAAGCATATATAGGTGAAACAAAATTCTAAGACACTGCATTATGAAGTCTGTCTTGAATAGTTCATGTAATTATTTGTTTGGATTTCATCAGTTAGTCATAATACAGACTGATGTGTTTACCTTTAATTAAGATGTTAGTTTCTATTAGATCCTGTCAATCTGACTTTGTGTTTGATATGTAAAATGAGCAGACATTGGACAGTTTAATTTAATAAAACAGATGTTCGACAAATTCTGAACCATTTTAAACAAAAGCATCAGTTTATTAACAGAGAAATCAAAGTGTTTGAAAATTACAGTTAAATAATCTAATAATGTATCCAAAAATATTTTTTTAATTATTTATTGTTATTTTATGCTTCTCTCTCCCAGAAGAACAGAAGTCAGGTCAATTTGCCCTTTTCATTTTTATATTTTATTAATTGACAGTCAGCACAGACCACACTTATTTATAATTATTCAGTCAGTATTGGTGTCAGGGTCAGTTTGGTTAAAGATAAACTCTGTGTTTTCTCATATTTAAATCTGAAAGTTTATCATAAAGTTAAAACACATTCTGTTCAGTAACTTCTGTTTTCCTCCCAAACAGTCAGGTGTGCTGGAACATAAATATTAATTATTAATAATCAGTGTTTTTGTGGGTGAAGCAGGAGGCTCTGCGCTCTTCAGCAGGATGCTCTTCATCCTGCACGTAAAACACAAGCAAATATTAATAACATATAAAAAAAAACATGCCTCATTACAAACACAACAGTAAAAACATTTTTAACATTTTCATATGAAACTGTGCAGTGAGTTATAAAATGTTTTGTAGGTCGTTCCATTTCACATTAACTTTAAAAAACATTCATCTGTTTAACATGTTTAGCAAAAATACAAATAAATACATACTGAGGTTGAAATAATAAATACAGACACACAGACTAAGCAGATTTCATCTAAAATGTTCATTTAAACAGTAAAAGAAGAAAAAAAACATTTATCACTTTATAGGATTTGAACATTTCCCACGCTGTAACTTCATTTATTCATCAGAATCAGAAATAATTATTACTCATTAAAGATTTTAGTTGCTCTTATCTTCAGAACAGCAGCAGGGATATAAAACAAACTAAAATAAAAATTAAGTTACAAGGTTTTACAAGGAACTGCAGAATCTTTAAGACAAAATAATCTCTCCTTCATGACAGGAAAGAATAAAATGAGTAAAGAGAGAACATGACCAATGACAAAGAATTTACCATTTTAACATTAACTACACACACACACACACACAAATATAACCAATGATTAAAATATATTTCTCCCATTAACCATAAATCATCTGTTGACTTAATCATTTATTTTTCTCCTTTTCAATCACATGCACATTATTATCAGCCCCTTCTTCAATTCAAAGTAGTTCTACATCTTTATTATTATTATCTTAACTTCAACAGTTGATATTATTAATTAACCGTCACAGACGATCTTACATGTTTGTGATCCTCTCCAGCCTCTCCTTTAGATCCTCCTCCTGAAAAAAAGGGTGATGATATAAAAACAGGCTCTGATCACACTAACTGAAGGAGAAAGGTGAGGCATGCTGCTGCACAGTAAAATAATCTAAATATTAAAAAGAAAGCCTTATAAATCAAATCCAGTGCTCCATTTTACATGAACCAGACAGCAGAATATAATCTGGAGAAAATCAAAGTAAACGTTTGAGTTTTTCTTTCTACATTATTTATTTAAAATTGGGCTTGTTTTAGTCGACACATTTGGTGACACCACAAGCCTTCTGACTTTAGTGAATGTGGAGGTAAAGGACCTCTTTCACAATACATGTAATTTTGCCCACAGCCCAATTTTTTTGTTTATTGTGTGGTATTTGTAGTACACCCAGAGACTCCCAAGAATATACCTTTAGAAAATCCAAAAGTCATCCAGGGCCTGTACTATGACCTATTTTATGATCATTGCCATAGGTGTGAGCCAGGGTGCACACTTTACCCCAAAACTTACTCAAACACAAATAATAAATCATCAAATTGGGTCAAATCACCTTCACTGAAGTCTGGTGCATCTTTTGAAATCAAATGTAAAGCTAAGTATTACAATTGAAAGAAGTTATTGAATTTTAACTGGAAAAAAAATAGTTTTTTATGATTTTTTCAACAAATTCAATTCTTTAGAGATGTGTCTGACCAACTTACAGTTGCTGTACACCTAAAATACTTACAAATTATTTGGCCACATATATATTCTCAAAGTGGGAAAAAAATCATCAAATTCTGAGACTCGTAAAGTTGTTCAATTAACAGGTTGGGTTACTGTGGAAGAATCAGGATACTGTTCCATGTCTTGTATATCAGGGAACCTTTAAAGATTTGTTCAGAATTCATCCTTTAAGTATGATTTCTTTTAGAATTTGAATGCTAGATTCAAAACAAACATTTCACATGAAATGTTATTCATTTTAATATTGAACAGCCACAAAGGGCCTGTATATTATGCCTTTGTGATGAGATAATAATGAGCCATTGATACAAGTAAAAACCGATGCAGTTTTGGATTGTTGTAATCAGATTGTATATATCTACAATGACAGCAATACATAAACATTACTTCTGTCAATTTCTGTTTCTAGTACTTATATATACATGTAATCTGTTTTATGGCCTTCGTCTTTTTTTGCATAGCAAACGGCTTGGACAATTTTAATTTGTAGACTGGAACTATAGTGAGGAAAGGGGATCTGAGAAATCCATAAGATGTATGATTGGCTGGTTATTTCATAGAATGGAGTCTATGAATTTGCTTGTGTATGGTTGGAGGGGTTTCTGATTTTGAAAATGTTTATAATATCCCAAATAATAGATTACAGATGCAACATGTGCACACATGCCAGAGGTTCTCTTTCCAGCAGGACAGAGACAATAATATGCCTTCACAGGATCATCTGATGCATTCTTGTCAAATTGAATCCAAACATTGTATTTTATTTGAGATCTGTGACGAGAATGAATCTGTCCCCTAATGAGATCAGCATCATGCTGGTAAACCCAAATCTCATAGTCACCATCATTTTTTGATGCTCAGCAATGTAGCCAGGGGACTGTTTGATTTGGTATGTACCGCATGTTATGGTCTCAAGGTATTCCAGATCCACATGAGGGAACGAGATATCAGATGCTTCAAGCTTCTGCCATTCACTACGAGCTCTACGTGACATATTTGGGTCTTCTGCAACTCGCTTTGCCAAAACATTGTCTTTTTTTAAAAGTGAAAGCATACGCTGAGCCATCTTAGTATCTCGTTCCTCTCGATCTGGATCTGAAACATATATTGGTCCTCTGAAGGCATTGAGACATGCAGTTACTATGCGCACTAATTTGCCAATGACCTCAACGAAATAATTTGAGGTAAGTTGTTCCTTAAACAACATCCACTTCTTTAAACGCCCGTGGTAGGACTCTACTATCCATCTTGTTTTGGTACAGCAACGATCACTATTGGCTGTTGAGGAATCCAATTGGGATTTACCAGTTGGTAAAAATGACGGCATTCTAGCATCATACCCCAACTTAGCAAGAAGATCTAAGGCATCCTTGAACCCGCGATCTACAATCATATTGTCATTTGCCTCTAACCAAGATTTCAATATTTCAGTTTTTTCCATGATGAGCCGAGTTACTGTTGCATCATTTATGTTACCATGGTAGGGGCCAATAGTGTCTAAAACATATCCATCAGGCAGTACAACTGACATGAATTTTAGGTAATTTTGTTTTTTCTGTCCTCCGTAAGATGCCCTTTGAAACTGATGATCACTGCATTTGTTGAGGTAGATATATGTACCATCTAAGATAAGAGTGACCTGGTCACCATAAAAAGCTTTAGTAAAGACAGTGTTGTGAGTTATGGCATCGTGGCGTGAAATATGATTTGTGCCAAGGTATTTGGGAACAACTATTGTGTTCAAAATATCTGCAATTGTATGAAAATATCTTGACAGTGTAGCTTGGGAAAGATTAGTAAGCATGGTCATTTGATTCCATGAAAGGTTTGTTTTCAGTTTTGCCCAAAAGTAAAGAAGCAAATCTATTGCTCTGGAACTATCACTTGAACCTGAAACAAGATCAGATTCACACATGTCATACATGTTCTGAAATTGCACCAATGTCCAGCCAGTCCATGCATGGCAGTCAGAATCTGACAAGGTTTCAAACTTCAGTTTGGGTGATGTCTCATGTTTGGATACTTCATGTAGAATATATATAATATATATACTTCATACATAGAATATATGAAAAAAAATAATTCAATTGAATGCACAATACTAAATTGAAGTTAACATCCATTTGCTGCAAGTTGCATGAAATAAAACATTACCCTTGATATAATACAAGACATGGAACAGTATCCTGATTCTACCACAGTAACTCAACCTGTTAATTGAACAACTTTACCAGTCTCAGAATTTGATGATTTTTTTCCCACTTTGAGAATATATATGTGGCCAAATAATTTGTAAGTATTTTATTTGTACAGCAACTGTAAGTTGGTCAGACACATCTCTAAAGAATTGAATTTGTTGAAAAAATCATAAAAAAAACTATTTTTTTTCCAGTTAAAATTCAATAACTTCTTTCAATTGTAATACTTAGCTTTACATTTGATTTCAAAAGATGCACCAGACTTCAGTGAAGGAGATTTGACCCAATTTGATGATTTATTATTTGTGTTTGAGTAAGTTTTGGGGTAAAGTGTGCACCCTGGCTCACACCTATGGCAATGATCATAAAATAGGTCATAGTGCAGGCCCTGGATGACTTTTGGATTTTCTAAAGGTATATTCTTGGGAGTCTCTGGGTGTACTACAAATACCACACAATAAACAAAAAATTGGGCTGTGGGCAAAATTACATGTATTGTGAAAGAGGTCCTTTATGTTTTGTTTGAAAACTAAATTTCTATAAAACTAGAACATCACTGTCCACAGGCCCAACAACAAGGAAGTTATCAATAAAGTTTTGTGATGTTTAAAAGTTGGTAGTTTTTTGTCTTACAGAGGGAAAAAAAAAATTTGACTGTAGAGAAAAATAAAAAAGCACGGAGAGGCCGTCACTGCAGATTCAGATAAATGTGTCATCAGCTCACCTTGGAGGCTTCAGACACTTTGGAAGATGAAGAACCAGGACATGGAGGAGGAGGTCTATTCTGAGAGACAGGATAGAGACGAGCTGAACATACAAAACCCAAAACCAGTGAAGTTGGCACGTTGTGTAAATCGTAAATAAAAACAGAATACAATGATTTCCAAATCCTTTTCAACTTATATTTAATTGAATACACAGCAAAGACAAGATATTTAATGTTTGAACTGGTAAACTTTGTTATTTTTTGCAAATATTAGCTCATTTGGAATTTGATGCCTGCAACATGTTTCAAAAAAGCTGGCACAAGTGTCAAAAAAGACTGAGAAAGTTGAGGAATGCTCATCAAACACTTATTTGGAACATCCCACAGGTGAACAGGCTAATTGGGAACAGGTGGGTGCCATGATTGGGTATAAAAGCAGCTTCCCTGAAATGCTCAGTCATTCACAAACAAGGATGGGGCGAGGGTCACCACTTTGTGAACAAATGCGTGAGCAAATTGTCCAACAGTTTAAGAACAACATTTCTCAACCAGCTATTGCAATGAATTTAGGGATTTCATCATCTATGGTCCGTAATATCATCAAAAGGTTCAGAGAATCTGGAGAAATTACTGCACGTAAGCAGCAAGGCCCAAAACCAACATTGAATGCCCGTGACCTTCGATCCCTCAGGCGGCACTGCATCAAAAACCGCATCACTGTGTCAAGGATATCACCACATGGGCTCAGGAACACTTCAGAAAACCACTGTCAGTAACTACAGTTCGTCTACATCTGTAAGTGCAAGTTAAAACTCTACTATGCAAAGCCAAAGCCATTTATCAACAACACCCAGAAACGCCGCCGGCTTCACTGGGCCGAGCTCATCTAAGATGGACTGATGCAAAGTGGAAAAGTGTTCTGTGGTCTGACCAGTCCACATTTACAATTGTTTTTGGAAACTGTGGTCATCGTGTCCTCCGTACCAAAGAGGAAAAGAACCATCCGGACTGTTATAGCGCAAAGTTCAAAAGCCAGCAGCTGTGATGGTATGGGGGTGTATTAGTGCCCAAGGCATGGGTAACTTGCACATCTGTGAAGGCACCATTAATGCTGAAAGGTACATACAGGTTTTGGAGCAACATATGTTGCCATCCAAGCAACGTCTTTTTCATGGACGCCCTGCTTGTTTCAGCAAGACAATGCCAAGCCACATTCTGCACGTGTTACAACAGCGTGGCTTCATGGTAAAAGAGTGTGGGTACTAGACTGGCCTGCCTGTAGTCCAGACCTGTCCCCCATTGAAAATGTGTGGCACATTATGAAGCGTAAAATACAACAACGGAGACCCCGGACTGTTGAACAACTTAAGCTGTACATCAAGCAAGAATGGGAAAGAATTCCACCTGAAAAGCTTCAAAAATTGGTCTCCTCAGTTCCCAAACGTTTACTGAGTGTTGTTAAAAGGAAAGGCGATGTAACACAGTGGTAAAAATGACCCTGTGACAACTTTTTTGCAACGTGTTGCTGCCATTAAATTCTAAGTTGATGATTGTTTGCAAAAGAAAATAAAGTTTCTCAGTTCGAACATTAAATATTTTGTCTTTGCAGTGTATTCAATTGAATATAAGTTGAAAGGATTTGTAAATCATTGTCATTTTTATTTACGATTTAGACAACGTACCAACTTCACTGGTTTTGGGTTTTGTATTTAGGACACAGATCTAAAACCTGACTGTCAGCAGGAGTAACTAACACCTGAATACCTGTGCACTGCTCAGTTCTGCTTTAGTTTCCAGGAGAAGGACTCGGCTCAGCAGGTTGTCCCAGGTCTCTCTGGACACCAGCACCACGTCTCCATCCCTCTGCACCACGTCTCCGTCCCTCTGGAACTGAAGCTCCTAAAGGTCAGACACTTTCAGCCCAAACCTTCAATTGAAAACCAAGTTAAAACAGATTTAAATCACCATGTCCTGGACTGTCTCCACGTCTCTGCGTTTCTCCAGCTCCTCCAAATGCTCCTCCAGCAAAAAAAATATATATATATATATATATATATATATATATATATATATATATATATATATATATATATATATATATTCAGCATGAAGGGAACCATAGTTAGCATCAGAGAGCTGCTGTTCCTGCTCCAGCCAGCAGGTGTCAGCAGAGCTCCTTCAGCTCAAACAGAGAGAGAGTCACTGCTTCACCTCCATGTCATCATGATATACTGGCTGACGAAGGTCCTCCTCCTGCTGCTGCTCCTCCTCCTGGTCCTGCTCCTCCTGGTCCTCCTCTTCTGATGGTCCTGAGTTCCTGTTTTCAGGGGAACTCTGCGCACGAACACTGGAGAGTTTCTCTGAGTGTTTTATGACCACAGGATGATCAGGCACCTACAGACAGACAGACAGACATACATACAGGCAGAGAGACAGACAGATAGACAGACAGACAGTCAGAGAGGCAGGCAGACAGGCAGATAGACAGACAGACAGTCAGAGAGGCAGGCAGACAGGCAGACAGACAGTTAGGCAGACAGGCAGACAGACAGACGCAAAGATCTTCTGACTGAACTTACATTTTTCTGGCCTTCTGCTCTGACCTCTGACCTGTTCAGGGCTGGCCGTCTGACTCTGAGCTGAGAGACAAAAACACAATCAGACTGTGAGCGTTAAATCCTCCACAGCTTCGTCTGATTCAGCTCTGAGCAAAACTGTGGGACAGTCACAGGAAGACTGAGGACGGGAGGAGCAGGAGCCAAACTTTTAATTTTTACTTATATTTATTTTTGTTAAAAAATATATATATATATATTTATGTATGATGAATCTGCTGACTCGGCTGATTCCTGAGGAAATTAAGGATATTTTACCACCTCAGAGAACTTTGGTGTCACAGAACAGGACTGCTGTCTGTTTTCTAACTGCACCTCACCCTCAGTCACCTTATGCAGCATGTTTTCAAAACCCCTCAGACCTTTGGGGCGTGCTGTCCAGCTCTGATTTGTTAGTCTCTGACTGTCCTTGTGCTGAAAAGAGAAGGTCACAGAGGGCTGTGCCTAAACATCTGTGTATGGAGGTGAAGTAGGAGGAACCTTCTTGAGCTGGCTGTGTTTCTGCAGGACAAAGTTAATGACGTCACAGACGATGGAGATCTTCCTCTGAGAGAAGCCCCACTGGAGGAACTGCTGCTTGGTCAGCACGGGCTTGTAGTGGAAGACGTCTCGCAGCACCTGCACATGAAACAAAAGACCTTCTGAGCTCCATGTTTGCTGTGATGGAGGAGGTGCAGGAGTGTGTGCGGTACCTTGTACAGAGCATCAGTGAACCTAAGGTCGGTTTTGCCCGTCAGCTCGAGTCCGGCCGCCATCAGCTGCTCGGTGAATGGAGGAGAGAAGGAGGTGAGGGCATAGCTCACAATGGGGAGGAAGGCAGAGGGGTCTCCTCTGGACAGGCTGCAGGAGCAACAGCAGTTAGATTGAAGTAGTCAGAGTTGTCTATATGCACGTGTGTAATATTAACAAAAATGAAAAGACATGAGGATTTAAAGGATAAGTTTGGTTTCTGCAGCTTTCACATTGTTTATAGAATGAAGTAGAACAATATACTCACCCAGAAGGCTTTCCTGATCCAAACAGTGCTTCAGGAGATATTTAGATCCAAAATCGAGCGGCAGACATCCGTATAATGGTAGCACACGGGGCATGTATAGCGCCGCTCCTAAAACTGCATTAATCGTCCAAAAACTCATTGGTTTCACCAATATTTCATCACGGTCCACTCACACTACTCCTCCATTACAGTCTGTGTCGCTCCAGACATGTTTTTGTCACTGTGCTGACCTCTGAACTGAAGACTGCTCTCTGGCCAGCTGTTCTTCTCTTTGCCTCTGCGTCCTCCTTTGGATGAGCTCCTCATCTGTAAACTCTGGCTCCAAACTGTAAGGACACCCATCATATTCAAAGTTCTCCTCCACAACATCTTCATCCCATAGATATTCGTCCATTTTAGACAAAACTGGAAGAAGAAAGTCGTTGAGTAGCCGGCAGTCGCCCCTGAAACAATGAGCCGTACTGCACATGCGCTGCAGCCGTAAAGAAAGTTTCCAGTTCAGAGGTCAGTACAGTGACAAAAACATGGGTGGAGTGACACAGACTGTCTTGGAGGAGTAGCGCGAGCGGACCATGATGAAATATTGGTGAAACTAATGAGTTTTTGGATGATTAATGCAGTTTTAGGAGCGGCGCAATACATACCCCGTGTGCTACCATTATACGGATGTCCGCCGCTCGATTTTGGATCTAAATATCTCCTGAAGCACTGTTTGGATCAGGAAAGCCTTCTGGGTGAGTATATTGTTCTACTTCATTCTATAAACAATGTGAAAGCTGCAGAAACCAAACTTATCCTTTAAATAGACACTGTGTTATGTTTTTGTTCCTTATTTTATCATAGATTATCTGCTGGTGATTCACTTTGACTGTTTTTCTTTTTTTATTTCAGTCCTATTTGAAATAGACTAAACTGAAGGGCAGAGCTGTTGGTAGGAGTGTAGAAAAATGTTACACTAAGACACCACAGTCTCTGCTGAAGGACTTCTGACTGACTTTTTTGATAAAATAATGAATTTTAAATTTAGTTTGTTATTGTAGTTCAGCGTCAGGCCACTCGTAGGCAGCAGACATTCAGCCATTTGACTTTCCTGTGAGACATACATTGTTGTAATTTCTGTCACTATGATGGACCCTTAAGTTTATTAATGTTCTATTAACCAAGCTCTATATCAGTGTGTCCCAAACTGTGGCCCGGGGCCAACTGATAGGCTGCTGAGGTGGCCCACCTGAGGTCACCTATCAGTGATATGTTAAATATGAACTTCACCACTAAATATGACTTATGTGTGAATGTCAGAGGGTTTAATAAAGACACCTGCAGGCGGACAGAACACTGACTGTGTAATCATGAAAGTGTGTTTCGTCCTAACCCTATTATTAAATAACACAGGTGATCTGACTCACCTGCCGTAGTCCACGTCTCCAGGGTACTTCACGGCCCGCAGTAGGGCCTCCAACCTCCGGAGACCACCGTGGACGTCCCCGCTGGACAGCATCCTGACCTGAAGACACAAACACAGAAGATGTTTGACTACTGACTAGAAAAAACTAAAAGACTCGGCGTTCAGTGAATGAGGTCGACTGGTGTTACGGTTTAAACAGTAAACGTGTTAAATAGGGACTTCCCGCAAATGTCTTCTGAGGCAGTAATCGGGACTAAACAATCAAATCACAGAATGTTTGTTATAATAATAATAAAATTAATTATAAATAAACCCAACAGCAGCGACACAGACGCACAGCGTTTGGATTTGGCACTTACTGTAACCGGGCACTCACTGACGAGCACAGCCTGAAAACACCAGCTAACACGGTCACTATTTAGGCTGGAACACCAGAATTAAAGGGCGCGCCAAACCTTTATGATGGCGGCGATGAAGAAGAGATAACCCGGTGAAGCTCTGATTCAAACCCCGGTGTCCTGTCTCCGTCTCTAACCTTTACTTTACCGATCTCCGGGAGGGTGCTCCACAGCTAACGCTAACTGCTCCCTCTCGGTTTGTTTCTGCCGGGCACACAACAACACGGAACATGATTGGCTGTGGGACGAGTTACGTAGGAGCTCGTTACGACATGACGTTCGTGACGTAGCAGGCACGCAGACTGCTTTCACTTGGTTTCGTTAGACTTCCTTCTTATTTCCCACCTTGTTAAAATGTTTTTTGACAATGATTTTACCAAAAATATGGGTTATAGTTA
This sequence comes from Scarus forsteni, assembly GCA_036419115.1. Taxonomy (NCBI): domain Eukaryota; kingdom Metazoa; phylum Chordata; class Actinopteri; order Labriformes; family Labridae; genus Scarus; species Scarus forsteni. Next base: position 2,536,952 of record JAZDUH010000490.1, read on the forward strand.
CAAATAATCAAACAAAAAAATGTTTTAATTTTAATGACAGTGAGAGGAAGAGAGGGGAGAAACGGGGCGGGGCAGAGAGATGACAGCAGAAGGATGGGAAATCAGGACCATGTCAGTGAGTCAGGCTTTTGGACTCAACTCAGTATTTTGATCCGATTTCTTTGACTTCAAAACGGTTCTTCAAACTGTATTTTGTTTTCGTTATGTCTAGACCATTCATGTTTTCCCAAAGTTGTTCAATGTGGCCACACTGAATTCTAAAATTAACTGATTAAAGAACATCTTACAAAAGTCAACATAATTTGGGCTGTACAATATTGGTCTTTTGCAGACAGTGATATTTTGGTGCTCAATATCAAGAGCACATTTCAAAAATTGACTTTTTGCTTTCAGTATGAGATTCTGTTTTTGTGATCAACAGGTGTAAAAGAAAAAAAAACTCTTGAAAAAATAATGTACCTATGCAGTGATGATAAGGTGAATCATTATGGTATATCTGTGTATGTTATCGAGATCACAGCCAATAAATGACAGATATGTATAGCTGAAATATGTCGGCCACAATCAGCAAAAGTCTCAATAACTGCCAATTCCAAAATAATTCCAATAATATCTTACATTCCCAAAAAATAAACATTTAATCAAGACAAATTTACATGGCCCTTAATATAAGATGAAAAGGTTGGGTGACACAGTGAATGAGGGACTAAAAAGCAAGTAAAACAAATTAAATTGAAGACTAAATGCAATAGTCTTGCAGAGCAGATGGACCTGCCTGATTCTGAAATTCTGCATGTCCGTCTGGCCAACCTCCATTTTCCAATAACTTCACGCAGCTGAATGCTTAATGCTCCAATCAGGGAAGAGAGGCGGGGCTGCAGACATGATGACACCAGGAAGTGAATACATGTTTAAAACAATGGCGGCTTCTGAAGTATCTCAATATCTGTGGTTTTTATCAGACATGGATACAAATAGTTCTTTGAAATCGGTTAGCCTGTGGACAACATGGTTGCTCAGTGGTACTCTGTGAAATCTGCTCTCATCAGAAGTTTACTGGGAAGACTTAGTGATGATATTCTTGGACGAGGTTCATGTCACATTTAAGTGTTAAAATAAACATCTGTATGGTGTAATTTAATGTAAGACGGTAGTCTAGGGTAGTTTAAGCTGACAACAGCGCGAGTTGCTACATTATTTGTAACAGCGTTGCTTGATGTGGATATTTGTCTGTGATGAGTGTGACGAGCTGAACAACTGTCCAATAACAAGTTACTGTTGTTTTTGAAGGTTCTGCTTCTGGAAATATGTTTGAATGGCTCATTCCTAGATTGACTAGTGAAATATTTCTGTCCATCTGGCATGTCAGTTTATAAATACATAGCAAATAAAATAAAAGGAGATTTGTTTAACATCAACTTTTTAAACGGTCTTTTTAATTTTGAAACTAAAATGTTACATTTTCCAACTTATGTTTATTCAAAATTAAATAATGATGAAAACTAATATTGTATATTTATTTGTTCAACTTAGATTGATACATAGGTAGATACATAGATAAATAAATTGCATATACTCAATTCCAAGTAGCTACTCAGTTAATCAAAAGCCAACAACCAACTATATGGAAACAACTCAATGCCTTTCAGAATGTAGACATGATGACTTGTTTAGGTTTACTGGGGGTACGAGACCGGGGGAGAAAATGAAAGTCAATGATAAAAAAATATGCAATTCATACAGATGCTTAAACATCTGGTTAGACGTTTTAATGAAGAAACACAACAGAATGGAAAAACACATTATCGAATCTTCGGTTCAGCTGATTACTTTCACTGAGTCGGTTCTTTGTCTCGGCTCGTTCTCGAACAACCCCACCTTTTAGCAGAGGAGGAGGTGGAAACATGATAATTGTGTTACAGTATGAGAGGTTCCTCCTGTCCTGCAGACTGGGACTCTTTATCTTCTTTATTCGAGCCCTTTTTAGATGAAATGACAGCGGGATCCGTTTAAGAGGAGAATCATCGGCCTGTAGCTGTCTGTGTGCTGGCAGGGCTGTCACGGGAACCATTGAACTCAGGTGGGTAACGTCGGCTCTGATCACGAGGCTTTCCCGCCGTTAGGGTGAAACACTGACCCTCTCTGTAATACCTAAAGGCGTCAGTGATGTTTATTTTATCCTGAATGTGGATCAGTTCGTGTCGACACGGTCTTTTTCAACTTAAAACTAGCTCTGGAGGCTAACTCGGGGATTTGTGGAGACAGAAGAGACTGACAAAGACTGACAGCCGGCTCGACCAATCAAGTGTCAGTGTGCGAACGGCTGTGATATGAACAGCCAATTGAATCAAAGAGGAGGCGGGGCTACACGTCATAGTAGCTTGCTCGTTCCACTTTCCAGCGTTGATGTTTACAACAGTGAGATGGATTTGTTTATGCAACACTGCTGACGTCACAGAGGGAGAGGCTAAGCTAGCGAGCTAAAATAAACCTGAGCAGGGGTTCAATGTGTGTCCGGCAGTCCGTCATCGTCCTGGAGTTGATATGTGAGGGTTCTGTACCAGTGCTGGAGTCTGATGACCTGTAATAAACCCTCAGAGTTAAGGAAAGCTTCATTAAGTCATTAAAAATACTAAATATTTGTTAACCAAATGAAATAACCATAGTATTTTATGTAATAAACACCCATCAGGTATTTAATATAATAAAGAAATACAGAGGACCATATGCTGTGCCATAGGGACGGGCAACACTGAATCACTGATATGGATATAAAAACAATAAACAGTGATTTCAAAATACTTCTCCACCTGTATTCAAACAGCTACAAATCAAGAGTTTTAATGTTCAAACTATAAACATCTTCCTGTTTTTGCAGATATTCACTCATGCCGACAACAAAAAAAGCTATGTAACATCACCTGAGAACACTCACTGGAGACGCTCTGAATTCTTTAACATTCATGCTCAGCAGTCTGTTGTCTCAGGTGTGGACTGCAGCACGTCAGTCTAGTACCTGTTCAGTGGAGACAGGTGTGGAGACAGGTGTGGACTGCAGCAGGTCAGCCTAGTCCCTGTTCAGTGGAGACTAGGGATGGGTACCTTTCACATTTGAACCGATACCATACCGATGCCCGGTACCTGGGAACCGGTATCGATACTCAATGGTACCAATTTTTGGTACTTTTGCGTGTTTATGGGGTAATAAATATTAATTTGTTTAAAATTAAGATCTCAATTTTTTTCAATGTAAATTTATTTCTCAATATATAAAATTTGACAGATATATATCAAAACAACATTCAACTGTTTGTATTGTAACACTGTAGTTGTTCCAAAAATGTCTTCAACATGAAAACCAGAAACTAAAATGAACCACATCTTAATAAATTAACTGCAGCCCTCACTTTAACTTTAGGGCAGTTTAACAATGGGTCAGACAGAGCTGTAAATAAAAAAAAAAGCATTTACATTAACGTTACAAAGTACGAGGAACCGACCTGACAATGATAACTGACGCACGTTAAAATGCCAAGCTAATACCATCTTAAACACGAGGCTTATTTACCTGGACCAGGTATCCTCCTTGTCCCATTTGCTGCCATCACCAAATGTTAAAGCCATTTCTTTTCCTGTGTTTCTGGCTGCAGACGACTAGTCTCAGACCACAACAGACTTTTCCACTTTGCCTCAGTCCATCTCAGACGAGCTCGGCCCAGAGAAGCCAGCGGAGTTTCTGGGTGTTGTTGATGTTTGTCTTTGTCTTTGCATGGTAGAGTTTGACCTTGACCTTGTAGCCTTAGAGATGAACTGTGATAACTGAAGATGGTTTTCTGAAGAGTTCCTGAGCCCACGGCTGATGTCCTTTACACAACGATGATGCTTTATGATACAGGTCACAGGCATACAATGTTGGTTTTCAGCCTTGATACATCTCTGCAGAGATTTCTCAGGTCCTGTAGATGATGATTGTAATCTGAGTATTTCCCAGCCCTACCAGTCATGTGTGTGTTCAGAATAAAGCCGTCTTTGTCTGGTTATGTAATCTGAAGTCATAAACAGAGTTGATCATTGATTCTGGACTCCTTGACGACCTTATTAAACCTGATTTCGTCACTCTTCCTGCAGATGGGTCAGGCACTGTGGAGGCTGCCCCCCAGACAACAGCAGCAGCTTCAGGAAGAGCTCGCAGACCGCCTGGCTGAGCGAGGGGAGGGAGGGCGACGAGACCAAGGTAACAGCCACACCAATGGCTCACAGCTCTGGGATTAGGATTTCACATGAGCTGCCTTTTTAATGAGCATGTCGTTGGGGGCCTAAGATACTCCTGCTGGATGTTTCTTGGTTTGCTTCTCAAATATGAGCTGAGCAGTCGTCTGCGAGGTTTCCCTCAGAGCAGCTGGATCATCCAGTTTTCATGTCTGTCAGCAGGCCGATCATTCAGAGCTTCAGTCTGAAGAGAGCTCTCCATGGTCCTCTAGAACAACGAGGCAGAAGGGTCAATCAATCAATCTTTATTTGTATAGCGCCAACTCATAACAAGTGTTATCTCAAGACACTTTACAATAGAGCATAAAGCTCTTCATTTTATGGATACACATATATGCATAGATACATATACACATATAAAATACACATGTACATATAAATACAAATTTATACATCCAACACCAACATGAATCCATATAGCCAATCATGGATCCCTCCATCATGGCTCAAGAAAAAAACCTTCTGTTAAGCAGCAGGAAATCTTGAATGTGGATCCCAGTCTCATGATGAACAGCAAATCCACACCATGCTGTGTTGGTGTGAGGGTGAAGGAAGGGAGGTAAGAGGAGACAAGTGGACTAAAGTAAGAACTAAAGTTAGGGGCAGATCCATGAACCACAGACCTGTCGTCTGATTTATTAGAGGTTAGCCTCTTGAGATGCTACATCTGGTTTCAGGAGGGTCCTCATGTCTGAATGGTTGTGGTGATCATTTTATAGAAGTATAATCTTAGATATTCTTACTGAAAATAAGAATTTATGGTAGTGACAAACAAAAGGTAGGCCTCTTGAGATGTGACATCCCATTTTCAGAGGGACCTCATGACTATGTGGTGCTGAATATAGATACGATAGATGTATCAACCATGGATAGAGAGATCATGCTAATATCTACATTAACAGCTATAATGATAATGGGAACGGAGTGTTCCTAATAAAATGGCCTCGTCTCTGGCAAGTACAAGTTGCCAGAGACGAGTACAAGGGTCTGCTCCAGCTGTACCAGAGGGAGATGAACAGAGGTTCAACGCCATGGCGAAAACTAAGGCCATTTTCATTTCAAAAACAAATTAGACCGACACGTGGGGATCAAAAATAAAACCAGACAGAACTCTGAGGGCACAAACCTCACATACATCTGTTACATCTATGAGCACCAGCTCTATGATAAAGTTTCCATCACAGTCTGATTCATGAGCATGAAAACACACCCAGCCCTCAGAGTCACGCTGATGTCATCATTAGTCTGACAGGTATCAAAACCATCGTCCACTGATGGCAGCTATCACCACCAAAGTCTAATCTCTCTGAGTTTGGCCTTTACCGACAGTCATTAGAATCTGTCCAGGAGTTTTTGGGTAGCATTGTTACAAACAGACAGACGGACGTGAGAACCAGTCCACCTGCTGAGTCAAACACCTGGATGTCTAATGAAGTGTATCCGTCACAGGGAGGGATGGAGGTCCTCAGAGGAGAGCCCCTCAGCACTGCTACGGCCCCGACATCTACCACCTGCTGAGGACACGCATGGGAGGTACCAGCACAGCACGGCCCACACCACCAGTCTGTCTCATCCCTTCAACATGTGCAAACATCACATTTCACATTTCTGTTGATGCTACAAGACACACCTTTGAAGCTCAGGCTGGGAGACACGCTGAAACTATTGATGTAGAGAAGACGTGAGGTCAGACTGTCTCTGATATCTGCAGACACTTCACAACTGTCCACAGGAGGTTAAAGGATAAGTTTGGTTTCTGCAGCTTTCACATTGTTTATAGAATGAAGTAGAACAATATACTCACCCAGAAGGCTTTCCTGATCCAAACAGTGCTTCAGGAGATATTTAGATCCAAAATCGAGCGGCAGACATCCGTATAATGGTAGCACATAGGGCATACAGCACCGCTCCTAAAACTGCATTAATCGTCCAAAAACTCATTAGTTTCACCAATATTTCATCATGGTCCGCTCTAGGGATGTAACGATATGGAAATTTTGTATCACGGTTAGAACCAAAATTATCACGGTTATCATTATTATCGCAGTATTGTTGCAGTGAGCTCAAAATGTTCTAAAAGTACTTTTACACAGAATTGAAATCGTTTAACCCCTTTATTATTATATTCATAACAGTTCTTTTGTGTTTTTTGTCAATAAATGTGTCAGACTCAGAGGCCAAACAATGCAAACTGCGCATGTGCACCTCGCGTGAGGCTCCTTAATCGAGGGCAGATACATAGTTCCGGCTTTTCCAGGCAAAGAGTAGCATCACCATGCATTACTGAGGCAGTGTGGTGATCAAGCACGATATAACGGTAATTTTAATTGCACACGGTAACGATTATCGTGGGAAATTTTATCGCGGTTTACCATTTTACCGGTAACCGTTACATCCCTAGTCCACTCACGCTACTCCTCCATTACAGTCTGTGTCACTCCAGACATGTTTTTGTGACTGTGCTGACCTCTGAACTGAAGAAGAAGAACGCTTCCCTCTGCGCATGTGCAGTACGGCTCATTTTTTCAGGGGCGACAGCCGGCTACTCAACAACTTTCTTCTTCTAGTTTTGTGCAAAATGGACGGATATCTATCAGATGGCAATATTGGTGAAAATAATGAGTTTTTGGACGATTGATGCAGTTTTAGGAGCGGCGCTATACATGCCCCGTGTGCTACCATTATACGGATGTCCGCCGCTCGATTTTGGATCTAAATATCTCCTGAAGCACTGTTTGGATCAGGAAAGCCTTCTGGGTGAGCATATTGTTCTACTTCATTCTATAAACAATGTGAAAGCTGCAGAAACCAAACTTATCCTTTAAGATTGGAAATACCCCATAGTGGAAACTTTACATAGGAATTATGGGAATTGTCTGGTGTTTGGAGGTAATTAAAATGAACTGTCTCAAATCCAAACATAAAACATTTCCTTTTGTCAGAGACAGACTGTATGTCTTATTATCTTTTGTGAAATAAAGAGAAGTTAAAAAAAGGACGGTAGAGAAGAGAGAAGTGCCTTGTGTGACATGATATAGCTTAAACTGTTTTAAACTCTTTAAGAATGCCACACAACCACATTATGTTTAGAAGTAAAAACTGGAAGAGGGAGTGATGCATCTCCTTGCTCAAAAGATGGCAGCACCTTGTGTTTGCAGAGAAAGAAAAAAATATTTTGACTTTTTGTCTCAGGTGCCTTGAAATCACGATGCCGGCAGGACTAAATATTTAAAGTATTTGCCTAGAGCTTATTTAAAAGCAAAAAAGTGTGTTATAATAGAGGAATTATGGCACTGTTGCAAAGGTTATTATTGTGCAGGAGCTTCGTGGACACAGACCTGCCTAACAGAAGTCCAGCCCTGATAAACTGATCTGTCTGTTGATGCACTGACACTGTTTTAAGTTTACGGCTCTGAGGGTGACATGGTAACAAACAGCTGAAGCCTGATGAGTGCTGTCACACTCCACTGAAGCTCCACAGAGTTTAAAAAGATCAGCCGTCCGCATCAAAAGTCTTTTTTAACCTTCATTAAACTGTGATTTTTAAAGTCATTTATCTGAAATAACTCTATCCCCCAGCCCGAGTAGAGACTCGTGTGTCCGGATATTCAGTCTGCATTCAGTCTCCAGTCGGAGTTTTCTGACCTCACACACCTGTCTCTGCAGGTAAAGAGCAGCACGGCTTCATCGACCTGGAGATGCTCCCCCCTGAGTTAGGCATCACCATCCTGTCCTACCTGAACGCCACTGACCTGTGCCTGGCCGGCTGCGTGTGGCAGGGCCTGGGGAACGACGAGTACCTGTGGCAGGGGTGAGTCCAGGTCACCTGAGCCTGAGGAGAGACCACAGGCAGCAGCTCTCAGATTTAGACCTTAGACACATTCTGTTAGAATAACAGGGAGACCCAGACTGAAAGAGGACCTGGATTAGGAGACTTACCAGCCAACCACAGGGCAGCAGCTCAGGGCAAGACATGAGGCCGTACTTTGGACCAGCAGGGTGTACCTAATAAAGTGGCCTTTGTGTGCAAATATGTGATTATGGTCCTGTTTGGATGTTCTAAAGTTTGAGTCGCGCAGCTCTTTCACAGATGGATGGAAAAATAATTCAGATTTAATCAGGAAATAAAGTCTCCGATGTTTTCAGAGGTTAAATATTTAATCTCATGTTTCTGATTAACTCCTCTTTGTTCCACACATGTTCACTAAACTTTTACTGTTTTCATTCTCTGTTTTTCCTCCCATAAATGTGTGTGTGTGTGTCAGGCTGTGTAAGTCCACCTGGGGTCACTGCTCCATCTATAACCGCAGGCTCCCAGCCGGCTTCTCCTACAGGAGGCTGTACCTGCAGCTGGACGAGGGCTGCCTGACCTTTAACGCCAACCCTCAGGAGGTGAGGCACACCCACACAGCAGTGCACATGCTCGTGCACGTGCTCAGAGCGTGATGTCAGCGTGAAGTCATGTGTTTGCTGCTCGCCGTCTGCTTCTTCACTTCAGAGTCTGAACGTCTGTGGAGGGATGGAGACGGATTAAAGAGACTCTCTGTTCTCCTGTGTGTGTGTGTGTGTACGTGTGTGTGCGTGTTTTAGGGTATCAGTTACTTCATGTCCAAAGGGATCCTGGTGGATCATCCCACTGAGCTGGCCAAGTTCATCTTCTACACCAGACGGCTGAACTGGAAGATGCTGAGGATTTACCTGGATGAGAGGTACGGCATGGTTTAATCACTAATCACTTATTTTCAACTTCAACTTTAACTTTATTATAATCCTGTGGGGAAATTGTTTTTCAGCAGCAGGTATCAGCACACAAGTACATGATAACACATAAATCATACAGGCATTACAAAATCCGGAAAATCCTGAACTCAAGTGAAAAAGGACGACACTTAAACCACAAAATGCCAAAGACCAAGAATCAGGCCAAACCCATAAAGGTCATTCAGTCATCAGAGTGCTGTGCAGCAGATAAATAAACAGTGATGAAGAACATACGAGGTAAAGCAGATAAAAAGAGATTCAATAAAAGTCAACAAAAAGTCAAAGATTACAGTTCTGTCCACGAGATGCCTAAAGCACAAGAAAAGAAAACCTGATCAGGTCGATGAATTAAGGTTTTTAATAGCAACTGGAATAAAAGAAGTTCTGGCTCGCCTGGTTTTGGTTCTGTAACGTCGTCCAGAAGGGAGAAGATCCAATTCAGCAAATAGAGGTGATCAGGGCAGGTCAGAGTTTGTTGGGCTCTGCTAATAACACGTCTGCTGTAGATATCCTGCAGCTGAGATCGCTGCACTCCGATCACCTCACTCACTATTTTGACCAGATTCACACGTCTGTTTTAACAAGACAAAGCAAGACAACCAAACCGAGCAACCACGCAGTACTGAGAGCACTGTCTATAAAGCACTGATGAAAAGGAGACATGAGAACCTCACACACCTTCAACGTGTCTTTCTCATATAAAGTCTCTGCTGGACCTTCTTACACACAGCATCAGTGTTGGCTTCAAATCAAAGTACCGTAAAATACCAAATAGTAGCCGTTGCCTCAATTACTGAGCAGACCAGGCGTTTAATTCCTTTTGCACAAAAATTTTACTTGGCAAAAAGTGAAAAAATATGGTAAATATAATCAAATAATTTATTTAAGCCAGTATGAATAACACCTGTACATTTTCAAGGCAAGATTACAGTACCGTTGTTACACTCTTGTCTTCTTCTTTCAACTCAGCTCTCTCTAAAAACTCTTAATACTGATCAGGAATGACTGCTATTTAAGTTAAGGTTGGACTTTTTTACTTTCGCTGCCCCAGGGCCATGGAGATCAGCAGCAACATACCGCCAACTGACGTGACTGGCCTCCCTGACGTTAGTTAAGGACAAAAAACAAACAGCGGCAATGGCAACATCTTCTTCATTGAATTTTCAAAGCCTTACTTTGTAAGATTCAGGCTTTCTGCTCTCTAGTGCCCTCTGTGGTCGTTGAGTGTAACTTCACTGTCATGAAACAGAGCGCCTCACACTAACATACATTTGTTGACATACAGAGGGAGGAGAATGTGAATAAATTACACCAGGCGTTTATTTGGAACGGGCGTTTATTTGGTATTTTATGATAAGTTATGGATAATTGTTCACAGATATTTCTATTGATAAACAATCTCAACATCCACGTCATTAATGTGATAAATATTCTAATGAAGAGTGTGCATCCTCATCCTCACTGCTCTGAGACCCTCAGGTCTGACCTTTAGCATGCTAACAGTCAGGAGAGCTCGTCATCAGAACGCTTTCATATAGGCCTGTCACGATAATCAATAACTCAATTAACCAAACGATAAATAAAAACGTCCTCGGTAAGTTTGCCGGCCTCGATAAACTGACACGTGCATGCATGTTTGTTTTCCTCCTCTCTTTCTACCAAAGAGGCTAAATGAGAAGATGGCGCACTCTGTGCAACTTTCTTAACACTGGGGTGCATCGGTTCTATAGCGGATTTATAGCAAAGTGAGCATCTTTCAGACATTCAATCTTTGGGGGGGGAGGCGGAGCCGCTCGCGCGTACACACAGAGAGCTGAAGTGAGCGTCCCGAGAAGTAACAAGGAACCGAACACTAATATGAATGATGGCACGAAAGCTATGGTTCCTAAGCCAGCGGCCTCAGTGTGGGAATATTTTGGTTTTAAACAAAATAAAAAAGGTGTGAGCTCATGAACACCAACGAGCTGATATGTCGAATTTATTTGAAAGTAGTTGCGATGAAGAAGAGGAGGTGCAGCGGAGCCTTCGTCCTGACAGTCAGTGCTTGCTGAGGTGTTTGGTCGGCAAAGTAAATATAAATAAAACAGCAAAATGGTGTACGCTCACAGACAGTGTCATTCACTACATTGCAAAATAAATGAAACCCTTCAATACGGTTAAAAATCCAGAAATGTTACAAACATTTGACAGACGGTATGGATTGACTGGGAGAAAGAACATGTCACAAACAATTCAGGAACTGTATAAACTACATTTTATTTATTGTTTTTATTTTTGTGTGTTTTTATTGGAGGTTTTTTTTTTTTCTTTACAGAGACAGGGTCTATTTTTTATTGTTTTTGATTAGTATAATTATTTTTATTTACATGCAATTTTTCCTAAATGAGAGTCCATTTAATTTTCATTGGGTTTTTTTTCTCCTTTTTTGTTTGTTAAATTTATGATATTGTTTGTTTATTTTATTTTATTTAAAAGATCTTGACATTCCAATTACAGTCAAATACTTCTAAGAAATTAAAGTTTCTTGCTTTTGATATGGTGTACTCACTTTATTATTACATATTATAATTACATTAATGAAAAAATGAAAAAAAAAAAACCAAAATAATCTTGACAATAGTATAATTTATCATCAATAATTGAATCCAGCTAAATTTGTTATCATGACAGGCCTACTTTCAGATGAAAACAACCAAATTCTGTTTGCTATGTAAATGTTAATATCATGATGCTCATTCTTGTCCTGCTGCTGCCTCGTCTGTTCTGCTCGTGTTTTCAAGGACGTCTGAGACACGGTGGGGGATCAGATGAGATTTAAAGTCTGACAGCGTTTTTATTCCTCAGGTCTCACACATGAAAACAAAACGGAAGCATGATAGTGAAGTATGATACTGTATTAATATTAATGCCATAAAGATTCATGTAGCCCTCATAAACAGCTTATAGCTGCTCTGCACAGGACGCCACACAAGAACAATGGTATCATATTAATGAGAGGGGAGCACACAGACCCAGCGGGGGAGGGCAGTCTGGAAACATCAAGACTGAGGCAGTCAAAATAAGAATACTCCACTCGTTTAGACGTCTTTTTGAAAACAGACATGAATCTCTCGGTCTGTCTTGACGTGTCTGCAGGAGGGATGTCCTGGATGAGCTGGTGACCCTCCATAACTTCAGTAACCAGTTCCTCCCAAACGCCCTGCGGGACTTCTTCAGACACATCCACGCCCCCGAGGAGCGGGGCGAGTACCTGGAGACGCTCATCACCAAGTTCAGCCACAGATTCTGTGCCTGCAACCCGGGGCTGGTCCGGGAGCTCGGCCTCAGTCCAGGTCAGAGTTTCTACCACATGAATGTTTCTGCTGCTTCTGCATCATTTAAAGAGACTGTTAGGAGTTTCTAAGTAATCACAAAAAAGTCTCACTTTTAGAGTATATGCCTGATGGAAATACACACTTTAAGATGAGTTTTATAGCATCAAAATAGGTTATCTATAAATGCTATTCCTTATGTCTTCGTGGTCGGACAGGGCTGGACTGGCCTGGATACTCAACTTCAGGAACAAGACAATTAAAACTAGAGCAAATTTATATTATTCAGACACGTCTTAGAGCACCGGGCTGTAAGTAGAGATATATAGCCGGCTACAAAATTACGATACTAAGTTTTCCAAAAATTGCTTGTTGTCACACATCAAAAACTACCGCTACGTAACTAGAAAGAGATACATTACCTCGTGGCTTTGCATCCTGTAAGTTGTTGAATAAAGAAGTTGTAAAGCAATGCAGAGTTCTGAGGAAGGTCCGAGCTGCATTCATTAGCATCACAACAAACACACGCTTTGGCTTGGGTCACGTCTTTTGGTTGTAGTCAGTTGTAGTCAGAAGTAGGAATTTTAAGGTTCCGAGTAGGAAACTGCAACTGGAACATCCCCCGAAGTCGGAATTTCCGACTGTGAACTTGGTGAAACCTCACCACCCCTGAGTTGACAATGGAAGATGGATGCCCCCAGTGTGAACAGTTATTTAGCTCCTGTAATAATCCATTTATTTGCACTTCTGACTGGGGTGTGTCGCTCTAGATCAGCTGTATACATAGTATTGTTAGACTTATATTTACAAAAATGCTGCCATAGTGATAATCACATTCTTCATGTGATATTTGTGAACAACAACACAGGGCGTGCTAACAACAGCTAACAATAGCCTGGTAGATCGGCATGTTTTTTTCCGACTTCAACTGGAACGCCGATAAGTTGGAGATGATGTCACTCCCAGTTCAAAGGTTACTGGAACGCAGCATTACGACAGTCGCCACGCGTGCTCATAGGTAGCAGAGTCTTTATGTCACCGGTAACAGATTCTCCTCACAGTCCCTTTAAATTGATCGTTTTCAGATCATCTTTAGAGTTTAAACCTGGATCAGGTTTAACTTCAGAGTTAATGAATCAGTAAAATAAGAAACGTTTGTTGTCTCAGACTCTGATGGTGTAAGTCTGGTCAGGATCCTGGACTCAACTGAGGAGGCTCAGCACACCTGATGTTTCACCTGCTGTTAAACTCCTGACCCACATCCACAAAGTCTCAGTTAAATTTTAAATTATCCGGGATGAAGTGTCTGCAGCGAGCCGTGCAGCCTGGACTGAGAGCTCAGTGATCCAGGAGCTGCTGCTGCTGTGATTATATGGATTAGAGTCCAGAGCTGCAGACGGACGGACGGACAGATGCTCCGCTGTCGGCCTCAGGTTTCTGGAACAGTCTGTGGTTTAGACGCAGAAGTTACTCAAGTCTCTTTGGTCCTTTAGTAAAAACTGAGAGACAAACAAACAGGGAGTTCTCATCTCTGCAGAAAAATCTTTACTGAAGCAATAAACAAAATAAAGATGTGTGACAAGCATTAGTGTTCACATTCTGAGTGATTCACCCACGTGAAACTCCAGAATAATAACGGCTCACAGTTTTTCTTTAAAGTTTTGCTGCACTGACTGTTTGTCTGTGCAATAAAATAATGACCTGATTATTCATCCAGAAAAGCATTTGAAGGCCAATAATGATTCATAAACTCTTTTTACCATGAAAATACAATACAAAATTTTCCTCCTAAAACTATTAATGAAAACTTTTTTAGTGAAAACTTTACACAAAAAAATTCAGAAATGTTTCAGAGAAAACATCCCAGAAAAAAAGTGCTAAAATGCATTGACACTTCTCATGAGCTTTTAAATTTTTGGTTTAAATATTTTATAAATATATCTGCTTTAATGATGCATTCTCCTTAAATTTCAGACAAAAAGTACAAAAATCCTTCTCAGATTTTGAATAATTGCAATTTAAAAAATTGAACAAAGGCTTACAGAAAAAAGAAAACAAAATAAAAAGTAAAAAAAAAAAAAAAAGTAAAACTTTGCAAATAAATGTGATACAAATCCTGACAAATATTCTTGATGGAAAGGGTTAAAAAATAAAAGAGCTTCATTTTCATCAAATTTAAAACAATTAATTTCTGGATTTCATAAATTATCACTGTTCATTAAATTTCTGTGTGAATGTTAGCAGTTTGATCTTAACAATAAATCCCACAAATTCCTCAGTAGTTTTACTTTCAAATTAAATTATCCAACAGTTCATTTCCAGATATAAGTAGCATCAATTGAAACAAAAACAAAAACATTTTCTCTCTAAAAATGTCTTACATAAAATTATTACCTTATGTTTACCTCAAAAATTCAACAGTAACGTTTGGGCCAAAAAAATACTATTTTTTTAGGGCTGCAGGACGTTAATGTAACTACATCAGAAACAGCAGATTATTGTCTTAAAGCAGAACATCAGTCTCAGCGTGCAGGACAGATTTAACAGATATTTTGGCCCCTCCCATTAGCCGTATATTTTCCTTATGGTCTGCAGCTCTGACAGGAGGCATCATTATGGTCACAGCTTTCTGATTCAGATTCATGGATCTCTAAAATCTGAAGCACAGGTGCTGACTCGACACTGTGGACATCAGGTGTTTTAATTATTTCACCTCTCCGTCTGTCCCATTTGAAGACTGTTTATGGTGTGTCCTGTAAAGTCTGCAGAATCGCCATGGGAACAGCTTTTCCATGTAAGAATAAAACGACTGGCCTTGCTAATCTCGCCTGTGTGACGCTGTTTCTCCGCAGATGCCGTCTACGTGCTGTGCTACAGCCTCATCCTGCTGTCCATCGACCTGACCAGCCCTCACGTCAAGAACAAAATGTCCAAGAGGGAATTCATCAGGAACACGCGGCGGGCGGCGAGCAACGTGTCCGACGACTTCGTGGGTCACCTTTACGACAACATTTACCTGATTGGACACGTGGCCGCGTAGCTCCGCCCACCAGCTGAAGCCCTCACACTGCACTGAAGAAGAAGAATGAGAGGAGGAGTTTGGGACTTTGAGGAGTTGAACAATTTTAGCGAATAAAATAAGCAGAAGTAGATTTTAGGAAGGTCAAAGTTCACCTCTGCACTGTGACGCCGTTTCTTTAAAACGAAGTGAAACGTCTTTAAAACCGAGTCAACGCCAAGAAGGAGGTTTTAAAGTGCAAACATGAAGACAAGCTCTGATCTGCACTGACCAGCCAGTACTACTGAGGAGGAGGGGGAGGAGCCGGGCAGCGCCATGCCAGCCTCTGATTGGACAGCTTCACGGTCACCTGTAGGACAAACACTGGGACTCAAATGAAGGAGGAGACGCCGAGGGCGCGAACGTGGCATCACCGGGGCGGGGTTTCCATCATCCAAATATCACCAAATTAAAAAAATACTGAATTAAACATGTTTCCACTTAGACTCTTAAAGTTCAACAAAGGTGACACTTTATCAACAAAGTCCGGATTCATTCTTGAAGTGGAGAACACGAGCAGCTCTGATGAACGAGGGCGGGTTCATGACACAAAGGATCTTTTAGTTCATATTTAAATAAATAATCTCGTCATTAAAATACATCAGACACAGTTTGGTCCCTTCAGCAGTAGAGCTGGAAATAATGGACTAAAGTTTGTATCTGTGAATAAAAGTCAGTCTTTCATTCAGAAATGTGATTTTTAAATCACTGTAATGAAGCTCATAGTGACCACAGACCTCATGCTGCTCTTTGTTAGATTTGTCAAAGTCTTTTCTCAGCTTAGACATTGTGAGGTCTTATCACACAGAGACATTTTCTACTTTGGCACCCAGCATCATTTTATCATATTTAACATGTCAAACCCTTATATTTATTTCTGTTTTGGCAGATGCTTGAAAGGAGTTTAACACGTACAGTTTTAATGCTGAGTTTTCTTAATAAACATTAGTTTTGGCCATGTTAGGAGAGGACGAGGACGGCCGTATGTGGGCCATGGGGGGGCCCAAAAGTTTACACCCCCCAGCAGAATTTCTGATTTTTTGGCCTTTTCTCAGAAAATATGAATGATAACACAAAAACCTTTCTGTCACTCATGGTTAGTGGTTGGGTGAAGACATTTATTGAAAAAAAGATTAGTTTACTCTTTTTAAATCAGAATGACAACATAAACTTCAAAAATGACCCTGTTCAAAAGTTTATACCCCCCAGTTTTTAATACCGTGTATTTTCCCCTTTAACATCAATAACAGCTTGAAGTCTTTTGTGGTTGTTGTGGATGAGGGTCTTTATTTTCTCAGATGGTAAAACTGCCCATTCCTCTTCTCAAAAAGCCTCCAGCTCCTGTAAATTCTTGGGCTGTCTTGCATTAGCTGCACGTTTGAGATCTCCCAGAGTGGCTGAATGATATTGAGGTCAGGAGACTGAGATGGCCACTTTAAAACCTTCACTTTATTCTGCTGTAGCCAATGGCAGGTTGATTTGGCTTTGTGTTTTGGATCATTGTCATGTTGGAACGTCCAAGAACGTCCCATGCACAGCTTCTGGGCCGATGACTGTAAATTTTCTACCAGTATTTTCTGATAACATGCTGCATTCATCCTTCCATCAATTTTGACCAATTTTCCTGTGCCTTTGTAGCTCACGCATCCCCAAAACATCAGTGATCCACCTCCGTGTTTCACAGTAGGAATGGTGTACCTTTCATCATGGGCCTTGTTGACTCCTCTCCAAATGTAATGTTTATGGTTGTGGCCAAAAAGTTCAATTTTGGTCTCATCACTCCAAATATCTTTGTTCCAGAAGTTTTGAGGCTTGTCTCTGTGCTGTTTGGATTGTAAGCAGAATATTTTGTGGCATTTGCGTAGAAATGTCTTTCTTCTGGCGACTCGACCATGCAGCCCATGTTTCTTCAAGAGTCTCCTTATTGTGGATCTTGAAACATCCACCCCAATTTTTTTCAGAGTCCTGTATTTCAGCTGAAGTTATTTGAGTGTTTTTCTTTGCATCTCTAACAATTGTCCTTGCAGTTGGAGCTGAAATTTTTGTTGATCTGCCTGACCGTGGTTTGGTTTCAACAGCATCCCTCTCTCTCCCCTTCTTCATTAGAGTTTTAACAGTGCCTCTTGGCATCCTCAGTTACTTAGATATCTTTTTAAATTCTTTTCCTGTTTTATACAGTTGAAATATCTTTTCTCGCAGATCCTTTGACAATTCTTTTGCTTTACCTATGACGCAGAAACCTGAAATTTCATCGCAGTGAAAGATGCACATGTCTGTCAGGAGCTCAGAAACTCACTGAGCTTTCATACACACACACAGATTACAAGCTAATAGATCACAGAGAGGATGGTTACCTTTAGTAGACATTCAAACCCATTTGTGTCAAATTTTGTGCATATTATCAGGCCAAAACTGCCAGGGGGTGTAAACTTTTGAACAGGGTCAATATTGAAGTTTCTGTTGTCATTCTGATTTAAAAAGAGTAAACTAATCATTTTTTCAAAAAATGTCTTCACACAACCACTAACCATGAGTGACAGAAAGGTTTTTGTGTTATCATTCATATTTTCTGAGAAAAGGCCAAATAATCAGAAATTCTGCTGGGGGGTGTAAACTTTTGGGCACAACTGTAACACCACTGTCTAAACTTATATCTTATTCCAAAATATGTCAATATTTAAAAAAATCCATAAATCAGGACCATGCAGCATCATGCCTGAAATACTAAGACATGGTTGGAAGTTAACCTGACACAAAGTCTGACTGGTGTAACAGATTGACTGGTGACTGTGTTAGCAGGTGTCACCTGGGATTCTTTAAGAATGTTTCTCAGTGTAGATTCTTCATAAATATCTTATGATCCGCCTGGTTTAAAGTCTGTAATCGAGCGGATCATCACTGCAAAGCTTCGAGCTACAAAGATCGAGCATCGACCAATCAGGAAGAGGAGAGTGGCGACAGAGTGCAGCCGGAGTTTGTGCTCTCGGATCATCGTCGGTCACTTCTGTCTGTTTGGAGGATGGAAACCCCTCTCTATAGATCCTGGTCTTTCAGGTCTGAACCGGACGCAGGGTTCAAACCGCCGACCACGTTCCCTCCCTCAGGCTCCTCCCACCGCTCTGCTGGAGCACTGAAGCTCTGAAGCCCGATGACCGTCACGGCGCTTCAGTGGTTAAACCAAACTGTCCCTCCACTGTGAGCACTTTGATCCAGAAACACGCTTCACTAAAGCCTTTATGATGATTGTGTTCAAACATTTATGAGCTCCACCGCGTCATCAGAGGCTGAAACACTACAGACTCCACCGCAGGGTTTGATCTTTCCTGATTGTTCTCAGTCGGACTCTGCAGGTTTTTATTCATCAGTCTGGACTCTAAAGTTTACAGGCACGAACATCAGGACGGGCTCTTTAAAGATTTTAATGCGTGTGCTTGTTCTAACGATGACGCCCGCAAGTCACTTTATGCTACTCGATCCAGCAGCTAGCATGTAGCCGCAGCTAACAGCCGGACTCTGAATGTAACCGTGACAACCAACAGCTCATTATTATTTAATCATAACTTAGGTAGATCCTTTATTTATTGTCATCCATCCACATCCATGAATCTCCTCCTGTGGTTGCTGATGACGATGCTCGCGGCCGTCTCTCTCCCGATGAAGGACGTTCACCTCCTGGTGTGTTTGTGATGAACGGCTCTGACACTGACCAAATGTTTGGACTTTAAATCTGGATTTGATTTCACTCACATGTTTTAACCACTCACAGTTTTACAGTTTGATGTATTAAAAGATAGAAAACAAACTCTGCCTCCTTTGCTTCATTATGGAAGTGATCTTTTTGAAGATGAGGGTCGACTCATCAGGACTTCATGAAGGTGACTCAGCTAAACAAAGCTTCTCCCTCATTTTTAAAACCAGAATAAATCTTTTCAGTGACAGAAACCTGCACTGGGACAGTTTGTTCTGCCTGTTCTAGATCTAGGATAAACTCAGGAGAGTCAGGCCTCATCCACTCGAAGACAAAACGCTTAACAGTTTCAAAAACGATCGTCATAAAGACGAAGGCGTCTCAGAAAATGTGTGCGTCTACATGAATGCACTCGATACGCATGAAGACGCTGTAAAACACATGGCAGACCTCTAGGGGCGCTGTAACGATATGACGGAAACAAGCGGAAACAGATGAAAAAACAGTGGGCATGTGCACTTTCTACAAAAGTTGTAAACAGAGATTGTGATAAAGTGATCATAAAGTGCTGTAATGTGTCCTCCATAATTGTTTGTTCAACTCGGTGGTGATTGAGAAGAAGGAGATTTTGCTGGAACAGGGCTCCACTGACCTCTAACTGACCCCCAGCTCTCATGTGAAACACTGAAGAGTCTGACTGCAGGATCAACTCCAACAGAAAAAGACTTTTTTAATCCTCAATCCAAAGAACATAAGTGTAGATCATACAAGACCAAATAAGAGAAATATAAGAGTCAATAAATAAACAGGAAAAAATAAAATAAAACAAACCAAAAGTAATAACATATTAGAACAAGGGCTGCCACTCTAATGTATAGATTAGATTAATTGATTATAACACTAATTAATGCATTATAAAAATTAATTATAAGATTAACTATAGCACAGGAGCGTTTTAATATTGGAAGGACCCGTTTATTGTACACACGTGTCGCTCGTCAAACCAAACAAAGCCCAGGTGACAACAGGAACGGCCTGTTTGAGACTCAGCCTTATATTATTTATGAATTTATTTATCTATATTTGTACTACATTCTTTAAAAATGCACCAGGCCTAACTGGTTTGCTGGATGTCCTCGACCTTTTTCTTATTTTGAATTTGATTTATGAAACACACTTAAAGTGTAATTTGAGTTTCCTGATTGAGAATTTTCTGAACAAGACGCCCTGACTTTAGCCAGGACTTTAGTTTTATTCAATCACCAATAAAACTGTGGATTTACAAATCTTCACTTCTTCGTGTATTCATTTGATGCACTACAGTTTTGTCATGTCCTAGAATTCAAATTCTTTATTTGGGGACTTTAAGCAGACACTAAAATGTGATTACTAAATTAATTAATTGCAAATCCTGTAATTGATTAAATTATTTCTAATCACCTGACAGCACTAATAATAATATATAAATCAATTCCTTCTGGTCAGTTGGTGATCCATCACGCTGATGTTCTGACACAGCTGATGTCCATCTTGATGTTTATTGAGCATAAATTAGGGAAATGCTGTTCGTCTGTCCACAGGGGCAGGAGCTGCTTCACACATCAGACTGGACCTGAAAAAGGTGAACTGTCCCTTTGAATGAATCAGACGATACTCCTGTGAATGTCCTGCTCATATTAAATAAATATAAATACAATCAGCCTGTTTCTTCTGCAGGGAGAGAAAGCAGGTCAGGCTGGTGTGACTCTGAGATCAAACAGAGTCCCCACCAGACCCAGGGTGACCTTTGACCCTGACCCCCCCTGTTGGTTGATGTTGTGCAGATGAAGAGAGAGCAGAGGGCAGACCTGCTTGTTTCAACCTGACTCAGCTTTAGTTCACTTTCTTCAGTTCTGATTTTAGATGTTTAAGTCTGAGCTCCAGTTTAAGTCTTTTAACGCCGTCACGTCTCCTCCGTCTGGATCAGTGATGTAGTTCTTAGCTCTCATTATTATCATTATGTCATTATTATCTTATTAATAATCTTATACAATCATAACATCATTATTATCATTATATTATTAATAATATTATATAATCATTATGTCATTATTATCTTATTAATAATCTTATACAATCATAATATCATTATTATCATTATTATATCATTAATAATATTATTTTATCATTATATCATTATTATCATTATATTATTAATATTATTTTATCATTATTATCATTATTTTATTATTAATAAGCTTATACAATCATTATGTCATGGTTCGCTCTTTGCACGCTCGCCGCTGCAGTGCTTCACTCTGATTGGTCCCCACAGTCACATGACACACAGCGGCTCTGCCTGGGGACTGAGCACACTCTGGATAAGGGAGAGCTGAGGAGTTTTATGGAGGCTACCTGTTTCATTTAATGTATTAAACTTATTTAAATGTTACAACTGGTTAGTATTTGCTTTATAGTGTATTGATATACATATATATATATATATATATATATATATATATATATATATATAGATATATATAGATATATGTATATTTACATAGATGCTAAAGCAAAAGATATCTTTATAAAAACAAGGAGAAACCATAAGAAGGGATTAGACTCTTTTTCCCGCTCTTATAAATATTTTAAGTTTTTTGTCTACTTGAATGGTATTTCTCTATTTCCATTTCTTTGTGTACATGTTTGAAATAAATTCAAATCAATGTCCACATATATGTTAAAGATTACTTTCAAATAATAAATATTATGCATTTGACAAGCAACATATGTTTTAACAATTTCCAGCAGTAATTATAACTATGAGATTACTAATGAAATAAATATACTATGAACATTATACTGATATATATATATATATATATTTTATATTCTCTATAAAAATTTGCTACAATGTTTGCCACAATGTTATGTGCTCCACAAAAAGATATCTTTATCAAAAATGCAGCTCAAAGACATGATCTTAAATCTGTTCATCAGCGAGCATTAAAGTGTTACACAGCTCCAGCTCCAGTCTGTCCACACTGTGACTTCCTGTGTACGGATTATTAATAAGATATGTTAATAATGTAAATGATGATCATGTTAATAATGTTGATCATCTGATGTGATTATGAGTGCAGAAATATCAAGCTGCAGCTCTGAGATGGGTCCTGAACATTATGATAAATGATCCTGGAAACAGTTTTCCATTCTTTTACATAAGAATGATCACAACTTAAGTTTGGTTCATCACCATCATCACAATAATCATAATTTAAGTTTGGTTCATCACCATCATCAGAATAATCTTAATTTAAGTTTGGTTCATCACCATCATCAGAATAATCTTAATTTAAGTTTGGCCATCAGCAGAATAATCTTAATTTAAGTTTGGTTCATCACCATCATCAGAATAATCATAATTTAAGTTTGGCCATCAGCAGAATAATCTTCGTTTAAGTTTGGTTCATCACCATCATCAGAATAATCTTAGTTTAAGTTTGGTTCATCACCATCATCAGAATAATCTTAGTTTAAGTTTGGTTCATCACCATCATCAGAATAATCTTAATTTAAGTTTGGTTCATCACCATCATCAGAATAATCATAATTTAAGTTTGGCCATCAGCAGAATAATCTTAATTTAAGTTTGGTTCATCACCATCATAAGAATAATCTTAATTTAAGTTTGGCCATCAGCAGAATAATCTTCGTTTAAGTTTGGTTCATCACCATCATCAGAATAATCTTAGTTTAAGTTTGGTTCATCACCATCATCAGAATAATCATAATTTAAGTTTGGTTCATCACCATCATCAGAATAATCTTAATTTAAGTTTGGTTCATCACCATCATCAGAATAATCTTAATTTAAGTTTGGCCATCAGCAGAATAATCATAATTTAAGTTTGGTTCATCACCATCATCAGAATAATCTTAATTTAAGTTTGGCCATCAGCAGAATAATCTTAATTTAAGTTTGGCCATCATCAGAATAATCTTCGTTTAAGTTTGGTTCATCACCATCATCAGAATAATCTTAGTTTAAGTTTGGTTCATCACCATCATCAGAATAATCTTAATTTAAGTTTGGTTCATCACCATCATCAGAATAATCATAATTTAAGTTTGGCCATCAGCAGAATAATCTTAATTTAAGTTTGGTTCATCACCATCATAAGAATAATCTTAATTTAAGTTTGGCCATCAGCAGAATAATCTTCGTTTAAGTTTGGTTCATCACCATCATCAGAATAATCTTAGTTTAAGTTTGGTTCATCACCATCATCAGAATAATCTTAATTTAAGTTTGGTTCATCGCCATCAGCAGAAAAATCATAATTTAAGTTTGGCTCATCACCATCATCAGAATAATCTTAATTTAAGTTTGGCCATCAGCAGAATAATCTTAATTTAAGTTTGGTTCATCACCACCAGCAGAATAATCTTCATTTAAGTTTGGTTCATCACCATCATCAGTATAATCTTCATTTAACTTTGGTTCATCACCATCAGCAGAATAATCTTAATTTAAGTTTGGTTCATCACCATCAGCAGAATGATCTTAATTTAAGTTTGGTTCATCACCATCATCAGAATAATCATAATTTAAGTTTGGTTCATCACCATCAGCAGAATAATCATAATTTAAGTTTGGTTCATCACCATCATCAGAATAATCATAATTTAAGTTTGGTTCATCACCATCATCAGAATAATCATAATTTAAGTTTGGCTCATCACCACCAGCAGAATAATCTTCATTTAACTTTGGTTCATCACCATCATCAGAATAATCTTAATTTAAGTTTGGCCATCAGCAGAATAATCTTCATTTAACTTTGGTTCATCACCACCAGCAGAATAATCATAATTTGAGTTTGGTTCATCACCATCAGCAGAATAATCTTAATTTAAGTTTGGTTCATCACCATCATCAGAATAATCATAATTTAAGTTTGGTTCATCACCATCAGCAGAATAATCATAATTTAAGTTTGGTTCATCACCATCATCAGAATAATCATAATTTAAGTTTGGTTCATCACCATCATCAGAATAATCATAATTTAAGTTTGGTTCATCACCATCAGCAGAATAATCATAATTTAAGTTTGGTTCATCACCATCATCAGAATAATCATAATTTAAGTTTGGTTCATCACCATCATCAGAATAATCATCATTTAACTTTGGTTCATCACCATCATCAGAATAATCTTAATTTAAGTTTGGCCATCAGCAGAATAATCTTAATTTAAGTTTGGTTCATCACCACCAGCAGAATAATCATAATTTGAGTTTGGTTCATCACCATCAGCAGAATGATCTTAATTTAAGTTTGGCTCATCACCATCATCAGAATATTCTTAATTTAAGTTTGGTTCATCACCATCATCAGAATAATCATAATTTAAGTTTGGCTCATCACCATCAGCAGAATAATCATAATTTAAGTTTGGTTCATCACCATCATCAGAATAATCATAATTTAAGTTTGGTTCATCACCATCAGCAGAATAATCATAATTTAAGTTTGGTTCATCACCATCAGCAGAATAATCATAATTTAAGTTTGGTTCATCACCATCATCAGAATAATCATAATTTAAGTTTGGTTCATCACCATCATCAGAACAGTCATAATTTAAGTTTGGTTCATCACCATCATCAGAATAATCATAATTTAAGTTTGGTTCATCACCATCATCAGAATAATCATAATTTAAGTTTGGTTCATCACCATCATCAGAATAATCTTAATTTAAGTTTGGTTCATCACCATCATCAGAATAATCATAATTTAAGTTTGGTTCATCACCATCATCAGAATAATCTTAATTTAGTTTTTGTTCATCACCATCATCAGAATAATCATAATTTGAGTTTGGTTCATCACCATCATCAGAATAATCTTAATTTAAGTTTGGTTGATCACCATCATCAGAATAATCATAATTTAAGTTTGGTTCATCACCAGCATTCAGAATAATCTTAATTTAAGTTTGGTTGATCACCATCATCAGAATAATCATAATTTAAGTTTCGTTCATCACCATCATCAGAATAATCTTAATTTAAGTTTGGCTCATCACCACCAGCAGAATAATCTTCATTTAACTTTGGTTCATCACCATCATCAGAATAATCATAATTTAAGTTTGGTTCATCACTGCAGAATAATAATCATAATTTAAGTTTGGCCATCAGCAGAATAATCTTAATTTAAGTTTGGTTCATCACCACCAGCAGAATAATCTTCATTTAAGTTTGGTTCATCACCATCATCAGTATAATCTTCATTTAACTTTGGTTCATCACCATCATCAGAATGATCTTAATTTAAGTTTGGTTCATCACCATCAGCAGAATAATCATAATTTAAGTTTGGTTCATCACCATCAGCAGAATTATCCTAATTTAAGTTTGGTTCATCACCATCAGCAGAATAATCCTAATTTAAGTTTGGTTCATCACCATCATCAGAATAATCATAATTTAAGTTTGGCTCATCACCACCAGCAGAATAATGTTCATTTAACTTTGGTTCATCACCATCATCAGAATAATCTTAATTTAAGTTTGGCAATCAGCAGAATAATCATAATTTAAGTTTGGTTCATCACCATCATCAGTATAATCTTCATTTAACTTTGGTTCATCACCATCATCAGAATGATCTTAATTTAAGTTTGGTTCATCACCATCAGCAGAATAATCTTGATTTAAGTTTGGTTCATCACCACCAGCAGAATAATCATAATTTGAGTTTGGTTCATCACCATCAGCAGAATGATCTTAATTTAAGTTTGGTTCATCACCATCATCAGAATGATCTTAATTTAAGTTTGGTTCATCACCACCAGCAGAATAATCTTAATTTAAGTTTGGTTCATCACCATCAGCAGAATAATCATAATTTAAGTTTGGTTCATCACCATCAGCAGAATAATCATAATTTAAGTTTGGTTCATCACCATCAGCAGAATAATCATAATTTAAGTTTGGTTCATCACCATCATCAGAATAATCATAATTTAAGTTTGGTTCATCACCATCAGCAGAATAATCATAATTTAAGTTTGGTTCATCACCATCAGCAGAATAATCATAATTTAAGTTTGGTTCATCACCATCAGCAGAATAATCTTAATTTAAGTTTGGCTCATCACCATCATCAGAATAATCATAATTTAAGTTTGGTTCATCACCATCATCAGAATAATCATAATTTAAGTTTGGTTCATCACCATCATCAGAATAATCATAATTTAAGTTTGGTTCATCACCATCATCAGAATAATCATAATTTAAGTTTGGTTCATCACCACCAGCAGAATAATCTTCATTTAAGTTTGGTTCATCACCATCATCAGAATAATCTTAATTTAAGTTTGGTTCATCACCATCATCAGAATAATCATAATTTAAGTTTGGTTCATCACCATCAGCAGAATAATCATAATTTAAGTTTGGCTCATCACCACCAGCAGAATAATCATAATTTAAGTTTGGTTCATCACCATCATCAGAATAATCATAATTTAAGTTTGGCTCATCACCATCATCAGAATAATCTTAATTTAAGTTTGGCCATCAGCAGAATAATCTTAATTTAAGTTTGGTTCATCACCATCATCAGAATAATCATAATTTGAGTTTGGTTCATCACCATCATCAGAATGATCTTAATTTAAGTTTGGTTCATCACCATCATCAGAATGATCTTAATTTAAGTTTGGTTCATCACCATCATCAGAATAATCTTAATTTAAGTTTGGTTCATCACCATCATCAGAATAATCATAATTTAAGTTTGGCTCATCACCATCATCAGAATAATCATAATTTAAGTTTGGTTCATCACCATCATCAGAATAATCATAATTTAAGTTTGGTTCATCACCATCAGCAGAATAATCATAATTTAAGTTTGGTTCATCACTATCATCAGAACAGTCATAATTTAAGTTTGGTTCATCACCATCATCAGAATAATCATAATTTAAGTTTGGTTCATCACCATCAGCAGAATAATCATAATTTAAGTTTGGTTCATCACCATCATCAGAATAATCATAATTTAAGTTTGGTTCATCACCATCGGCACAATAATCTTAATTTAAGTGTGGTTCATCACCATCATCGGAATAATCATAATTTAAGTTTGGTTCATCACCATCATCAGGATAATCATAATTTAAGTTTGGTTCATCACCATCAGCAGAATAATCATAATTTAAGTTTCATTCATCACCATCAGCAGAATAATCATAATTTAAGTTTCGTTCACCACCATCAGCAGAATAATCCTAATTTAAGTTTGGTTCATCACCATCATCAGAATAATCATAATTTAAGTTTGGTTCATCACCATCAGCAGAATAATCATAATTTAAGTTTGGTTCATCACCACCAGCAGAATAATCTTCATTTAAGTTTGGTTCATCACCATCATCAGAATAATCTTCATTTAGCTTTGGTTCATCACCATCATCAGAATAATCATAATTTAAGTTTGGTTCATCACCATCAGCAGAATAATCATAATTTAAGTTTGGCTCATCACCACCAGCAGAATAATCATAATTTAAGTTTGGTTCATCACCATCATCAGAATAATCATAATATAACTTTGGTTCATCACCATCATCAGAATAATCTTAATTTAAGTTTGGCCATCAGCAGAATAATCTTAATTTAAGTTTGGTTCATCACCATCATCAGAATAATCATAATTTGAGTTTGGTTCATCACCATCATCAGAATAATCTTAATTTAAGTTTGGTTCATCACCATCATCAGAATGATCTTAATTTAAGTTTGGTTCATCACCATCATCAGAATAATCTTAATTTAAGTTTGGCTCATCACCACCAGCAGAATAATCTTCATTTAACTTTGGTTCATCACCATCAGCAGAATAATCATAATTTAAGTTTGGCTCATCACCATCATCAGAACAGTCATAATTTAAGTTTGGTTCATCACCATCAGCAGAATAATCATAATTTAAGTTTGGTTCATCACCATCAGCAGAATAATCATAATTTAAGTTTGGTTCATCACTATCATCAGAACAGTCATAATTTAAGTTTGGTTCATCACCATCATCAGAATAATCATAATTTAAGTTTGGTTCATCACCATCAGCAGAATAATCATAATTTAAGTTTGGTTCATCACCATCATCAGAATAATCATAATTTAAGTTTGGTTCATCACCATCATCAGAATAATCATAATTTAAGTTTGGTTCATCACCATCGGCACAATAATCTTAATTTAAGTGTGGTTCATCACCATCATCGGAATAATCATAATTTAAGTTTGGTTCATCACCATCATCAGGATAATCATAATTTAAGTTTGGTTCATCACCATCAGCAGAATAATCATAATTTAAGTTTCATTCATCACCATCAGCAGAATAATCATAATTTAAGTTTCGTTCACCACCATCAGCAGAATAATCCTAATTTAAGTTTGGTTCATCACCATCATCAGAATAATCATAATTTAAGTTTGGTTCATCACCATCATCAGGATAATCATAATTTAAGTTTGGTTCATCACCATCAGCAGAATAATCATAATTTAAGTTTCATTCATCACCATCAGCAGAATAATCATAATTTATGTTTGGTTCACCACCATCAGCAGAATAATCATAATTTAAGTTTGGTTCATCACCATCAGCAGAATAATCCTAATTTAAGTTTGGTTAATCACCATCATCAGAATAATCATAATTTAAGTTTGGCTCATCACCACCAGCAGAATAATCTTCATTTAACTTTGGTTCATCACCATCATCAGAATAATCTTAATTTAAGTTTGGCCATCATCAGAATAATCATAATTTAAGTTTGGTTCATCACTGCAGAAGAATAATCATAATTTAAGTTGGGTTCATCACCATCATCAGAATAATCATAATTTAAGTTTGGTTCATCACCATCATCAGAATAATCATAATTTAAGTTTGGTTCATCACCATCAGCAGAATAATCATAATTTAAGTTTGGTTCATCACCATCATCAGAATAATCATAATTTAAGTTTGGTTCATCACCATCATCAGAATAATCATAATTTAAGTTGGGCTCATCACCATCATCAGAATAATCATAATTTAAGTTTGGTTCATCACCATCATCAGAATAATCATAATTTAAGTTTGGTTCATCACCATCAGCAGAATAATCTTAATTTAAGTTTGGCTCATCATCAGAATAATCATAACTTATGTTTGGTTCATCACCATCAGCAGAATGATCTTAATTTAAGTTTGGTTCATCAGAATAATCTTAATTTAAGTTTGGTTCATCACCATCATCAGAATAATCATAATTTAAGTTTGGTTCATCACCATCATCAGAATAATCATAATTTAAGTTTGGTTCATCACCATCAGCAGAATAATCTTAATTTAAGTTTGGTTCATCATCAGAATAATCATAATTTAAGTTTGGTTCATCACCATCATCAGAATAATCATAATTTAAGTTTGGTTCATCACCATCATCAGAATAATCATAATTTAAGTTTGGTTCATCACCATCATCAGAATAATCTTAATTTAAGTTTGGCTCATCATCAGAATAATCATAACTTATGTTTGGTTCATCACCATCAGCAGAATGATCTTAATTTAAGTTTGGTTCATCATCAGAATAATCATAATTTAAGTTTGGTTCATCACCATCATCAGAATAATCATAATTTAAGTTTGGTTCATCACCATCATCAGAATAATCTTAATTTAAGTTTGGTTCATCACCATCATCAGAATAATCATAATTTAAGTTTGGTTCATCACCATCATCAGAATAATCATAATTTAAGTTTGGTTCATCACCATCATCAGAATAATCATAATTTAAGTTTGGTTCATCACCATCAGCAGAATAATCTTAATTTAAGTTTGTCTCATCATCAGAATAATCACAACTTAAGTTTGGTTCATCACCATCATCAGAATAATCATAATTTAAGTTTGGCTCATCATCAATAATCATAAATTAAGTTTGGTTCATCACCATCATCAGAATAATCTTAATTTAAGTTTGGCCATCATCAGAATAATCAAAATTTGAGTTTGGTTCATCACCATCATCAGAATAATCTTAATTTAAGTTTGGTTCATCACCATCATCAGAATAATCATAACTTAAGTTTGGCTCATCATCAGAATAATCATAATTTAAGTTTGGTTCATCACCATCAGCAGAATAATCATAATTTAAGTTTGGTTCATCACCATCATCAGAATAATCATAATTTAAGATTGGCTCATCACCATCATCAGAATAATCATAATTTAAGTTTGGTTCATCACCATCATCATAATAATCTTAATTTGAGTTTGGTTCATCATCATCATCAGAATAATCATAATTTAAGTTTGGTTCATCACCATCATCATAATAATCTTAATTTGAGTTTGGTTCATCATCATCATCAGAATAATCATAATTTAAGTTTGGTTCATCACCATCATCAGAATAATCATAATTTAAGTTTGGTTCATCACCATCAGCAGAATAATCTTAATTTAAGTTTGGTTCATCACCATCATCAGAATAATCTTAATTTGAGTTTGGTTCATCACCATCATCAGAATAATCATAATTTGAGTTTGGTTCATCACCATCATCAGAATAATCATAATTTGAGTTTGGTTCATCACCATCATCAGAATAATCATAATTTGAGTTTGGTTCATCACCAGCATTCAGAATAATCTTAATTTAAGTTTGGTTCATCACCATCATCAGAATAATCTTAATTTAAGTTTGGTTCATCACCATCATCAGAATAATCTTAATTTAAGTTTGGTTCATCACCATCATCAGAATAATCTTAATTTAAGTTTGGTTCATCACCATCATCAGAATAATCTTAATTTAAGTTTGGTTCATCACCATCATCAGAATAATCATAATTTAAGTTTGGTTCATCACCAGCATTCAGAATAATCTTAATTTAAGTTTGGTTCATCACCATCATCAGAATAATCATAATTTGAGTTTGGTTCATCACCATCATCAGAATAATCATAATTTGAGTTTGGTTCATCACCATCATCAGAATAATCTTAATTTGAGTTTGGTTCATCATCAGAATAATCTTAATTTAAGTTTGGTTCATCACCATCATCAGAATAATCATAATTTGAGTTTGGTTCATCACCATCATCAGAATAATCATAATTTGAGTTTGGTTCATCACCATCATCAGAATAATCTTAATTTAAGTTTGGTTCATCACCATCATCAGAATAATCATAATTTGAGTTTGGTTCATCACCATCATCAGAATAATCATAATTTGAGTTTGGTTCATCACCATCATCAGAATAATCTTAATTTAAGTTTGGCTGATCATCAATAATCATAATTTGAGTTTGGTTCATCACCATCATCAGAATAATCATAACTTTAGTTTGGCTGATCATCAATAATCATAATTTGAGTTTGGTTCATCACCATCAGCAGAATAATCATAATTTATGTTTGGTTCATCACCATCATCAGAATAATCATAATTTAATTTTGATTCATCACCATCATCAGAATAATCATAATTTAAGTTTAGTTCATCATTATCATCAGAATAATCATAATTTAATTTTGGTTCATCACCATCATTATAATAATCATAACTTAAGTTTGGCTCATCATCATTATCAGAATAATCATAATTTGAGTTTAGCTCATCATCAGAATAATCATAATTTAATTTTGGTTCATCACCATCAGCAGAATGATCTTAATTGAAGTTTGGCCATCATCAGAATAATCATAATTTGAGCTTGGTTCATCACCATCATCAGAATAATCATAATTTAATTTTGGTTCATCACCATCAGCAGAATAATCTTAATTGAAGTTTGGCCATCATCAGAATAATCATAATTTGAGCTTGGTTCATCACCATCATCAGAATAATCATAATTTAAGTTTAGTTCATCATTATCATCAGAATAATCATAATTTAAGTTTGGTTCATCACCATCATCAGAATAATCATAATTTAAGTTTGGTTCATCATTATCATCAGAATAATCATAATTTAAGTTTGGTTCATCACCATCATCAGAATAATCTTAATTTAAGTTTGGTCATGACCATCATTAGAAATCATAATTTAAGTTTAGTTCATCATCATTATCAGAATAATCATAACTTAAGTTTGGTTCATCACCATCAGCAGAATAATCATAATTTAAGTTTGGTTCATCACCATCATCAGAATAATCATAATTTAAGTTTGGTTCATCACCATCATCAGAATAAGCATAATTTAAGTTTTGTTCATCTCCATCATCAGAATAATCATAATTTAAGTTTGGTTCATCTCCATATTAAGATCTGTGATTCACACTTTAACGCCTGACCTCGCTGATCCAGCTCCGTGTGACCTCCTCCCTGCAGTGGTTCTGGCTCCATGTTTGGTCTCAGAGGGGTTTTTATGATGATGATGATGATGGTGATGATGATGAAGGCCCTGTTGTTTATTTAGACCGTCTCTCAGGTCTGGACCTCGGTCTGATGGCGTCCCCCGTCCAGAGAGACTCACTTAGAGCTGATGGAGATGATGGATGTCCTCCTGAAGCCCTGAGCTCCTGGTCTTCATCACTGCTGACACACACACACACACACACACACACACACACGGCTACTGTTACCAACAACATTCCTGAGTTACCTGCTCCACAGCGTCGCTGCTTTTTCTTCTGATCTGAGCTGAACTCTGGTCCAGAGCGTCATCAGGACTTTAACATGGTCATGTGGAAATATCAGACTTCTGATTTAAACTAATTCATTTGTGCATAAATTCAGACTCAGTACACAAACAACATGGAAGTCACACACACACACACGGCCACTGTATTAGGAACACCTCCCAGGCTGGACCTCCTTGGCCCTCAGAGCTCCTTCAGCCCTCAGAGGTGTTGGTCCATCAGCTGCAGGATGGATCATGATGACCACCATCTGAATGTAGACCCACACAGGAGGGGCACCTGGTGTGGTCCACACTGGACCTAAAGTTCTTTCAAAAAGTCTCTCAAGTCTCCTCCATCCTGATAAATTCAGCAGGTCACCATGACGACATGACCACATGCAGTGAGTTGCTGCCATGTTATTGACTTCAGATATTAGCATCCATAAGCAGTTGAACGGTGTACCTAATTAAGTGGCCACGGAGTGTACATCATAAATCCAGAGTAGTGTGGCCTGCAGCTCTCCCGGGCAGAGCTCGTCGTCGCTGATGTTAAAAACAGAATGTTTCTAAGTTTTTCCTCGGTCCCTGCTGCAGGTCTGGACTAAAGCGTGACAGAGACTTTTTCATCTGACTGATTCAAAATAAAACAACAACAACACACTCTGACTGTGACCTCTGACCTCAGAGTAAACCACAGAAACCAGAGGAACACTCCGGGAATTAGACCGAGCCGGCTCTGCTCACTGTCTGTCCGTCCGTCCGTCTGCTGACCCTGACTCACGGCTGCAGACCTCAAATCAACTCAGATCACACTGACGATTATTTAAACTCTGAGTCAGGCTGATAAATAAACCTGTATGTATAAAATATTCTTGTTTAAATGACCTGTCATCATACTTTACTTCAGTCTTTATAATAATTCATAACTTACCTGTTAAAATAAACCACTACACATGTTTATCAGAGAACTGATTTTAAGTCTCTCTAAACATTTATTTAAAGTGAATTTCATCTTTCCAAGCACGGATTTATTTTATTATTTTCATCAGAGCATTTTTATGTATTTCAGATTTCACCCTGAAAAATGATCTCGTTTGGGCTTTCATGGGATTCTTTGTGTCTGTGTTTATAAAAGTTTGTTTGACATGAGAGGTTATTTACAGCAGTTTAAATTAATGTTTAAAGCTGTGATTATACACATAATTAAGATAATAGTATTATTTAATGTCATGGAGTTTGTGAATAAAATAAAGAGACATCATTGAGAGAGAAACAGTCCTGAAGTGATGACGACGGGGTTTTAAAATTTTTCATGTTTGTTCAATATTTTTAAAAAAACCTCTTGTTCTCTCATTTATGTGTTTAAAAATAGTGTCATGGTTCATAACAAACCAAATTCCTGTTTGGAAGTCACCAAACATTTAATTAACATTCAAAAACAAAAAACAGGAAAATTTAAAGTACACATTTATAAATGCAAAACTGTATAAAGAAAAAGAATAGAATAGAATATTAGAACAGAATAGAATACTTATTTATTGTCTGGATCAAACTCTTGTTAGGAAACAGAATCTGTAGAGTGAAACATACTTCGACACACTGTGGCTGAGCATGTGCTTATTTGTTAAATTAGTTTAACAATTTTTAGACTGAAATCAAATATTTCTCCGAGAAGTTAATTTTTTTGTGATTTATTTTTTAGTCTTTTGAAATGTGAAAAAATTCTCCAAAGTTTAAAAACAGCTGTTTTACTAAAATGTCTAAAGACTATTGAAAATGTTTTTAATCGTCATCAGTGCGTTGACCCTTTACATTTAGAAGTTTGTAAAATAAAAAATAAATTAATGTGTATACATTTAACATTTTCTTGTCTTTAATTCTGTGCCACATAAAGTGGGTCTTTATTTACTTTTTGCTATTTATTTCCACCCAGTTTAATCTGAATTCATGCTTTAAGTTTACACTCCGTGTGAGTCACTGGGCGTGTTGTGTCATCATGATCCAAAGAGAGGGAAAAAAAATGAAATTATTAGAACTGCAGAGAAATGAAAAGCAAACATTTATTTAAGACTTTGACCTAGATGTTGGTTAAAAACTACTGTAGTTGGTTCAATGAATAAAGAGGTAACCAGATGTTTCATATATGTATATATATATATTACATTCATATGTTAGATAATTACATTAAAACTCATGAGCACATTAAGTGTTAACGAGAGAATCAGACATTAGAGTTATAATAAAATGTAATGTTACACATTCAATACGATCAAATTATAGTCATTAAAAAATTACTTTACCATACTTTATCATGGCTACAGTCTTACACTTTGATTTAAATTATTTTTATCCTTAGCTGTTATTGAAACATTGATTTTTAATTGCACAGCTTTTTCCCAGCCTACTTTCCTTTATTGTGTTTAATGAGTTAAAAGTTCATATAATGGATTTCATTTCCATTGATACCTGTATTTAGAACATGGATTAATAAAGATACTTAATTTTGAATCAAAAAACAAAGAGAGTCCTCTTCCACAGGGTCAGCTACGAGCCTCAACAAAACTGTAAAAGTTTGGAAGCTTCTCACACAAATAAACAATCTGTGAAGTGCCCCTGTCAGAGTTTTTTTTAAGGATAAAACACATTAAAACGTGTTCATTTCATCCTAAGAAGGTGATCTTCATGAAAAACTAATAACTCAGAGCTTTAAATCCACTTTACAGTAAAAAAAAACATTTAAGGCAGATTTTAACATTAAACTAAATAAATAAAGGAGAGCATAACTAAACGTGAGAGCATTTGTGACTGTGTGCATGAACAGGTTTATAAGTGTGTTGATAAGCTCTAAGCGTCCTCACCTCGGCTCAGTCGACAGCCGCTCTGCAGAGATGGATGTCTGAATCACGAGGTCAGAGCCGAGCGGACTGAGAGTCGAGATCGCTCTACACATCGAGACCTTTGGCTTCATCTAAATCTAGACTTCACTTTAGACAGGAGGAGGCCAGATTAAAGCAGATTACTGCTGATTCAGCAGATGTTTGAGGCCCAAAATATGAACCATTACAGCCCAATGATCCAGTTTGAAAGAGCTGAACAGAGCTGTGCTCCCCCACTGGCTCTGTGTGCTCCTGTCTGTTATTTCTTTGACTGTAGGAAGAACTGGACCAAAACTCAATCATTAGAATTCTCCTCGTAAACTGACAACTCTAACTTTAAAGCACATTTCTTATTTATTTAATTTTGATCCTGAAAAGTCTGTGGCTTCAAAATTAATATAGAAATAACTAAACTAGAAAACATTCAGTCTTGTTCATTTACAGATGTACAGACTCCAGATTTTACATTTTAATGTCACATTAATTTACAGCTTTGTGATCTTAAATATTTTGAGTTCTTCTGCAAAGTTTTCATGTTGTTATTTGTTCTGACGCTGGAGTAAAATCCGCCTCTCTCAGAATCAGGTTTATGATGCTAACTCGGCCCCCCTTCAGTAACTTCCTGTTTAGGTGATCCAGCTCTGTTCATTTGTCAGTGCAGCTCCAGTTCACACTCCGGGCCTCGCTCAGAAGAAGCCAGTCTCTGGTCCCGTCTCAGTTTGATGAAGTCCTGATACTGCAGCCGGTCTGACGGGGCGTCCTGCAGCTGCTCTCCACATTGGAGCTGCTCCGCCTGCTCGCCTGCCGTGCCTCTGCTCCTGTCACACCTTCAGCAACACTCGGCAGCAGCTGGCACGGCCCTCGCAGCCCCGAGCCCGGACGCTCCCAAACCTGATTTATGAGCCCAGAAGACACACGAGGACACGATCGCTGTTAGATCACATCTCCTCTGCGGCTCAGCCGGCCCGTCTGCTGCCAGATTTACTGCTGCTGGTGCAGCTCCAAGACAGCACGGAGCTGCGAGCTCGTGTTTTCATCCCCGACAGGAAGGAAGGAGGAAATTGGACGAGGTGAGCGTGAGCATTATGGGCATGAAAAAAGGAGAAAGACGGCCTTTTATCAGGGGCAGGAGCCCCGTCCACAGAAAGAGCCTGTGTTCACGAGCAGTTTCTCTTTGCTCTGACATCATCAGTGAAACACGTCTGCAGGACGAGCAGGTCAGCGTGGAGGCTCGGCTCCAGCTGCAGCGCTAAGTGGGATAATCTCAATAAGTCCCAGTTTCCACTTGGGAGAAGCTCCAGACTTTTCTTTTCCATCAGAGGAGCACAGAGCTGTGACATCAGAGCACTCAAAGAGCTTACAGATCTGCTGTTTGGTCTGCTCCGTGTGCGTGACAAGGGACCTCAGGAAGCTGCTCAGCTGCTCATAGGGAACATGTGACTCAGGCTTTGTGTGTTAAAATGTGCTCCTGATGTTTGTTTTATTTAATGTGACTCTGTGAAGGGTCTGAGGGGTCCACGCTCTGACTGCTGATCTAACCTCAACATGGCTGCCACCATGGACCGGACCCAGAGGGACAAAATGGCTGACATCGTTTGGGTTCAGTCACCATGCCGGTCTGTGATGTCACCCACTCGTGAGCGTTCCTACTCCTCGCGGCCTTAAACAGAGAGACCCTGTCCCAGCTCCAGGAGCCTCGGCTCAGCAGATCACAGCTGGAGGACGGAGAGCGTCTGGTTTTTCCTCTTTATCTGAGTTTACAGAGCCTCTGGGACTCTAACCACAGAGCTCTGATCGAGAAGAAGCAGCAGGGACGTCCACAGACTGGACTGAACAGGTCCAGGCAAACATCTGACTGTGGTGAATAAAGGGTTAAAGTGAGGCCTGACTCATGTTAAAGAGAGGTAAAGATCTGCACTGAAACAAGAGGGGAACTTTAATCCAGCTCAAGATCTGCTCTGGATCACTTCAGTTTGAAATTAAGTCTGTCTCGTCTGATTGGCAGATTATTTTATTTATTACCAGTAACTCTCTTATTTTAGTTTTATATCTTTAAATAAGATCTTAATCCAGACATCTCAGGACCTGTGGACTGTAACACGTCCAGTGAGATTTATCTGACCTGAAGTGTGACAAACACTCTCCCTCAGCTCTGGATTTTTCACTGCAGTTTAATTTCCCTTACTCAGATCTCTGAATCCTGAGGACTGAGCCTCCAAACCAATGACAACCATCTAAAACATGTCAGAAAACTGAGCCAGCGCGAGTCTGATCCTCCTGCTCACCGCCTGAGTTTCTGAAGGTCAGAGACGATGTTCTCTCAGAGGACCAAAGTCAAAAAACAGGTGAAAATATGGAGACACGTTCATATCAGATATAATTTAAGGCAGGAAGCTGACATCCATGTAGGCGTCATCGTGCTGGACGGAGTCTGGAGAGTCAAGTGAATGAAAGCATCACAGGAGGCCACAGGAGTTAGAGCAGGAGGAGGCCTTCAGCAGGAGGAGCAGCCTGAGCTGCAGCAGGGCGGGGAGCTTCACTGTTACATTAAAACACAAATATTCATCTTCATAAAAAACCTTTGACCTGCTGTCAGCAGGGATTCTACAGTCTCCCAATCAGTCCCATGACCCCAAAACTCCACAAAGGGCCTGCACAGCATCATGTTTGAGCCACAGCTTTCACCACAGTGTGTGCTCGCCCACTGGGGGAGCATTTAAAACAGAAGATCGAGGGTCTTAAGAGGTCAGGAGAGGTCATGAGAGGTCAGAAGGAGCAGCCTGTAAATAGCAGGTCAGACTTTGCTGTCTGCATCGATGTTACTCCCTCACAGTGGAGACGGAGACCCTTGAAACTGGGAACACTCGCTTATATCCAGCGAACCAGTGCAGAGCTACAGAGCTAGAGAGCTGCAGAGCTGAAGAGCTGCAGAGCTAGAGAGCTAGAGAGCTACAGAGCTGCAGAGCTGCAGAGCTACAGAGCTAGAGAGCTAGAGAGCTACAGAGCTACAGAGCTGCAGAGTTGCAGAGCTGCAGAGCTACAGAGCTGCAGAGCTGCAGAGCTACTGAGCTACAGAGCTACAGAGCTACAGAGCTGCAGAGCTTCAGAGCTACAGAGCTACAGAGCTGCAGAGCTACAGAGCTGCAGAGCTACAGAGCTACAGAGCTGCAGAGCTAAAGAGCTGCAGAGCTACAGAGCTACAGAGCTGCAGAGCTACAGAGCTACAGAACTACAGAGCTACAGAGCTGCAGAGCTACAGAGCTGCAGAGCTGCAGAGCTACAGAGCTACAGAGCTGCTGAGCTACAGAGCTACAGAGCTAAAGAGCTGCAGAGCTACAGAGCTACAGAACTACAGAGCTACAGAGCTAAAGAGCTACAGAGCTACAGAGCTGCAGAGCTACAGAGCTGCTGAGCTACACAGCTAAAGAGCTACAGAGCTGCAGAGCTGCAGAGCTACAGAGCTGCTGAGCTACAGAGCTACAGAGCTACAGAGCTAAAGAGCTAAAGAGCTACAGAGCTACAGAGCTGCAGAGCTACAGAGCTACAGAGCTACAGAGCTACAGAGCTACAGAGCTGCAGAGCTGCAGAGCTGCAGAGCTACAGAGCTACAGAGCTGCTGAGCTACAGAGCTACAGACCTGCTGAGCTACAGAGCTGCAGAGCTACAGATCTACAGAGCTACAGAGCTTCAGAGCTAAAGAGCTAAAGAGCTACAGAGCTACAGAGCTGCAGAGCTACAGAGCTACAGAGCTGCAGAGCTACAGAGCTACAGAGCTGCAGAGCTACAGAGCTGCAGAGCTACAGAGCTGCAGAGCTGCAGAGCTACAGAGCTACAGAGCTGCTGAGCTACAGAGCTACAGACCTGCTGAGCTACAGAGCTACAGAGCTGCTGAGCTACAGAGCTACAGACCTGCTGAGCTACAGAGCTGCAGAGCTACAGAGCTACAGAGCTGCAGAGCTACAGAGCTGCTGAGCTACACAGCTAAAGAGCTACAGAGCTGCAGAGCTACAGAGCTACAGAGCTGCTGAGCTACAGAGCTACAGAGCTACAGAGCTAAAGAGCTGCAGAGCTACAGAGCTGCAGAGCTGCAGAGCTACAGAGCTACAGAGCTGCAGAGCTACAGAGCTACAGAGCTGCTGAGCTACAGAGCTGCTGAGCTACACAGCTAAAGAGCTACAGAGCTGCAGAGCTGCAGAGCTACAGAGCTACAGAGCTGCTGAGCTACAGAGCTACAGAGCTACAGAGCTAAAGAGCTAAAGAGCTGCAGAGCTACAGAGCTGCAGAGCTGCAGAGCTACAGACCTGCTGAGCTACAGAGCTGCAGAGCTGCAGAGCTACAGAGCTGCAGAGCTGCAGAGCTACAGAGCTACAGAGCTACAGAGCTGCAGAGCTGAAGAGCTACAGAGCTGCAGAGCTGCAGAGCTACAGAGCTACAGAGCTGCTGAGCTACAGAGCTACAGACCTGCTGAGCTACAGAGCTACAGAGCTACAGAGCTGCTGAGCTACAGAGCTACAGACCTGCTGAGCTACAGAGCTGCAGAGCTACAGAGCTACAGAGTTAAAGAGCTGCAGAGCTACAGAGCTGCAGAGCTAAAGAGCTACAGAGCTGCAGAGCTGCAGAGCTACAGAGCTACAGAGCTGCTGAGCTACAGAGCTAAAGAGCTACAGAGCTAAAGAGCTACAGAGCTAAAGAGCTAAAGAGCTAAAGAGCTACAGAGCTGCTGAGCTGCTGAGCTAAAGAGCTAAAGAGCTACAGAGCTAGAGAGCTGCTGGGCTACAGAGCTAAAGAGCTAAAGAGCTGCAGAGCTATAGAGCTAAAAAGCTACAGAGCTACAGAGCTACTGAGCTACAGAGCTACAGGCTAAAGAGCTACAGAGCTACAGAGCTACAGAGCTAAAGAGCTGAGCTACAGAGCTGCAGAGCTACAGAGCTACAAAGCTACAAAGCTACAGAGCTACAGAGCTAAAGAGCTGAAGAGCTGCAGAGCTGCAGAGCTACAAAGCTACAGAGCTACAGAGCTGCAGAGCTACAGAGCTACGGAGCTACAGAGCTACAGACCTGCAGAGCTACAGAGCTACAGAGCTACAGAGCTAATGAGCTGAAGAGCTGTAGAGCTACAGAGCTACAGAGCTAAAGAACTAAAGAGCTAAAAGGCTGCAGAGCTGCAGAGCTACAAAGCTACAAAGCTACAGAGCTACAGAGCTACAGAGCTAAAGAGCTGAAGAGCTGCGGAGCTGCAGAGCTACAAAGCTACAGAGCTACAGAGCTACAGAGCTAAAGAGCTAAAGAGCTACAGAGCTGCAGAGCTGCAGAGCTACAGAGCTACAGAGCTAAAGAGCTACAGAGCTACAGAGCTGCAGAGCTACAGAGCTACAGAGCTAAAGAGCTACAGAGCTACAGAGCTGCCGAGCTACAGAGCTACAGAGCTAAAGAGCTTAAGAGCTGCAGAGCTACAGAACTACAGAGCTAAAAAGCTAAAGAGCTACAGAGCTGAAGAGCTACAGAGCTGCAGAGCTACAGAGCTAAAGAGCTGCAGAGCTACAGAGCTACAGAGCTTAAGAGCTACAGAGCTTAAGAGCTGCTGAGCTACAGAGCTAACGAGCTGCAGAGCTGCAGAGCTACAGAGCTACAGAGCTAAAGAGCTAAAGAGCTACAGAGCTAAAAAGCTACAGAGCTACAGAGCTGCTGAGCTACAGAGCTGCAGAGCTACAGAGCTACAGAGCTGCAGAGCTACAGAGCTACGGAGCTACAGAGCTACAGAGCTACAGAGCTGCAGAGCTACAGAGCTACAGCGCTACAGAGCTAAAGAGCTACAGAGCTAAAGAGCTACAGAGCTACAGAGCTGCAGAGCTACAGAGCTACAGAGCTGCAGAGCTACAGAGCTAAAGAGCTACGGAGCTACAGAGCTACAGAGCTAAAGAGCTACAGAGCTAAAGAGCTACAGAGCTAAAGAGCTACAGAGCTACAGAGCTACAGAGCTGCAGAACTACAGAGCTAAAGAGCTACAGAGCTACAGAGCTACAGAGCTAAAGAGCTAAAAAGGCTACAGAGCTACAGAGCTAAAGAGCTACAGAGCTACAGAGCTAAAGAGCTACAGAGCTACATAGCTGCAGAACTACAGAGCTACAGAGCTACAGAGCTGCAGAACTACAGAGCTAAAGAGCTACAGAGCTACAGAGCTACAGAACTACAGAGCTAAAGAGCTACAGAGCTACAGAGCTGCAGAGCTAAAGAGCTACAGAGCTACAGAGCTGCAGAGCTGAAGAGCTACAGAGCTGCAGAGCTGCAGAGCTACAGAGCTACAGAGCTGCTGAGCTACAGAGCTACAGACCTGCTGAGCTACAGAGCTGCAGAGCTACAGAGCTACAGAGCTGCAGAGCTACAGAGCTGCTGAGCTACACAGCTAAAGAGCTACAGAGCTGCAGAGCTGCAGAGCTACAGAGCTACAGAGCTACAGAGCTACAGAGCTAAAGAGCTAAAGAGCTGCAGAGCTACAGAGCTGCAGAGCTGCAGAGCTACAGAGCTACAGAGCTGCTGAGCTACAGAGCTGCTGAGCTACACAGCTAAAGAGCTACAGAGCTGCAGAGCTGCAGAGCTACAGAGCTACAGAGCTAGCTGCAGAGCTACAGAGCTGCAGAGCTGCAGAGCTACAGAGCTACAGAGCTGCAGAGCTACAGAGCTGCAGAGCTACAGAGCTACAGAGCTGCAGAGCTGCAGAGCTACAGAGCTGCAGAGCTGCAGAGCTACAGAGCTACAGAGCTACAGAGCTGCAGAGCTGAAGAGCTACAGAGCTGCAGAGCTGCAGAGCTACAGAGCTACAGAGCTGCTGAGCTACAGAGCTACAGACCTGCTGAGCTACAGAGCTACAGAGCTACAGAGCTGCTGAGCTACAGAGCTACAGACCTGCTGAGCTACAGAGCTGCAGAGCTACAGAGCTTCAGAGTTAAAGAGCTGCAGAGCTACAGAGCTGCAGAGCTAAAGAGCTACAGAGCTACAGAGCTGCAGAGCTGCAGAGCTACAGAGCTACAGAGCTACAGACCTGCTGAGCTACAGAGCTAAAGAGCTACAGAGCTAAAGAGCTACAGAGCTAAAGAGCTAAAGAGCTAAAGAGCTACAGAGCTGCTGAGCTGCTGAGCTAAAGAGCTAAAGAGCTGAAGAGCTACAGAGCTGCAGAGCTGCAGAGCTACAGAGCTACAGAGCTGCTGAGCTACAGAGCTAAAGAGCTACAGAGCTAAAGAGCTACAGAGCTACAGAGCTAAAGAGCTGCAGAGCTACAGAGCTAAAGAGCTGCAGAGTTACAGAGCTACAGAGCTAAAGAGCTGAAGAGCTGTAGAGCTACAGAGCTACAGAGCTAAAGAGCTAAAGAGCTAAAGAGCTGCAGAGCTACAAAGCTACAAAGCTACAGAGCTACAGAGCTAAAGAGCTGAAGAGCTGCAGAGCTGCAGAGCTACAAAGCTACAGAGCTACAGAGCTGCAGAGCTACAGAGCTACGGAGCTACAGAGCTACAGAGCTACAGACCTGCAGAGCTACAGAGCTACAGAGCTACAGAGCTAAAGAGCTGAAGAGCTGTAGAGCTACAGAGCTACAGAGCTAAAGAACTAAAGAGCTGCAGAGCTGCAGAGCTACAAAGCTACAAAGCTACAGAGCTACAGAGCTAAAGAGCTGAAGAGCTGCGGAGCTGCAGAGCTACAAAGCTACAGAGCTACAGAGCTACAGAGCTAAAGAGCTACAGAGCTGCAGAGCTGCAGAGCTACAGAGCTACAGAGCTAAAGAGCTACAGAGCTACAGAGCTAAAGAGCTACAGAGCTACAGAGCTAAAGAGCTACAGAGCTACAGAGCTGCCGAGCTACAGAGCTAAAGAGCTTAAGAGCTGCAGAGCTACAGAACTACAGAGCTAAAAAGCTAAAGAGCTACAGAGCTGAAGAGCTACAGAGCTGCAGAGCTACAGAGCTACAGAGCTACAGAGCTACAGACCTGCTGAGCTACAGAGCTAAAGAGCTACAGAGCTAAAGAGCTAAAGAGCTACAGAGCTAAAGAGCTAAAGAGCTAAAGAGCTAAAGAGCTAAAGAGCTACAGAGCTGCTGAGCTAAAGAGCTAAAGAGCTACAGAGCTAGAGAGCTGCTGAGCTACAGAGCTAAAGAGCTAAAGAGCTGCAGAGCTATAGAGCTAAAAAGCTACAGAGCTACAGAGCTGCTGAGCTACAGAGCTAAAGAGCTACAGAGCTAAAGAGCTACAGAGCTACTGAGCTAAAGAGCTGCAGAGCTACAGAGCTAAAGAGCTAAAGAGCTGCAGAGTTACAGAGCTACAGAGCTAAAGAGCTGAAGAGCTGTAGAGCTACAGAGCTACAGAGCTAAAGAGCTAAAGAGCTAAAGAGCTGCAGAGCTACAAAGCTACAAAGCTACAGAGCTACAGAGCTAAAGAGCTGAAGAGCTGCAGAGCTGCAGAGCTACAAAGCTACAGAGCTACAGAGCTGCAGAGCTACAGAGCTACGGAGCTACAGAGCTACAGAGCTACAGACCTGCAGAGCTACAGAGCTACAGAGCTACAGAGCTAATGAGCTGAAGAGCTGTAGAGCTACAGAGCTACAGAGCTAAAGAACTAAAGAGCTGCAGAGCTGCAGAGCTGCAGAGCTACAAAGCTACAAAGCTACAGAGCTACAGAGCTAAAGAGCTGAAGAGCTGCGGAGCTGCAGAGCTACAAAGCTACAGAGCTACAGAGCTACAGAGCTAAAGAGCTACAGAGCTGCAGAGCTGCAGAGCTACAGAGCTACAGAGCTAAAGAGCTACAGAGCTACAGAGCTAAAGAGCTACAGAGCTACAGAGCTAAAGAGCTACAGAGCTACAGAGCTGCCGAGCTACAGAGCTACAGAGCTAAAGAGCTTAAGAGCTGCAGAGCTACAGAACTACAGAGCTAAAAAGCTAAAGAGCTACAGAGCTGAAGAGCTACAGAGCTGCAGAGCTACAGAGCTAAAGAGCTGCAGAGCTACAGAGCTACAGAGCTTAAGAGCTACAGAGCTTAA
This sequence comes from Scarus forsteni, assembly GCA_036419115.1. Classification (NCBI taxonomy): domain Eukaryota; kingdom Metazoa; phylum Chordata; class Actinopteri; order Labriformes; family Labridae; genus Scarus; species Scarus forsteni. The sequence continues at coordinate 2,581,647 of JAZDUH010000490.1, forward strand.
GAGCTGCTGAGCTACAGAGCTAACGAGCTGCAGAGCTGCAGAGCTACAGAGCTACAGAGCTAAAGAGCTAAAGAGCTACAGAGCTAAAAAGCTACAGAGCTACAGAGCTGCTGAGCTACAGAGCTGCAGAGCTACAGAGCTACAGAGCTATATGTAAAGAGCCACAGAGCCAGAGCTAAGAGCTACAGAGCTAGAGCCACAGAGCTAAAAAAGGCTAGAACTACAGAGCCAAGAGCTACAGAGCTAAAGAGCTACAGAGCTACAGAGCTGCAGAGCTACAGAGCTACAGAGCTGCAGAGCTACAGAGCTAAAGAGCTACAGAGCTACAGAGCTGCGGAGCGACAGAGCTACAGAGCTAAAGAGCTACAGAGCTAAAGAGCTACAGAGCTAAAGAGCTACAGAGCTACAGAGCTAAAGAGCTACAGAGCTACAGAGCTGCAGAACTACAGAGCTAAAGAGCTACAGAGCTACAGAGCTACAGAGCTAAAGAGCTAAAAAGGCTACAGAGCTACAGAGCTAAAGAGCTACAGAGCTACATAGCTGCAGAACTACAGAGCTACAGAGCTACAGAGCTGCAGAACTACAGAGCTAAAGAGCTACAGAGCTACAGAGCTACAGAGCTACAGAACTACAGAGCTAAAGAGCTACAGAGCTACAGAGCTACAGAGCTAAAGAGCTAAAAAGGCTACAGAGCTACCGAGCTACAGAGCTAAAGAGCTAAAAAGGCTACAGAGCTACAGAGCTAAAGAGCTACAGAGCTAAAGAGCTAAAAAGGCTACAGAGCTACAGAGCTAAAGAGCTACAGAGCTACAGAGCTAAAGAGCTTGGGCTCCTTGCACTGAGGCGCAGGATGTGGAAACTGAGTGTTTATGAAGACTGTGGATGATTGGCTGTGGAGCTGGAGCCATGTACAGCATGTTACGAATATGTGAAAATTAGGATGAGTGGGGACGGGGGACACGCTGAAGACAATAACGAGGCAGCGCGACAGAGTGTGTCTTCAAAGGTCACGACCTTGATGTCTTTCAGTCTATAGCTGTAATCAAGGATTTGATTCAAAGTGAATAATAAAGAAAAAATGCCTCCCCTGGAGCTATTATAATTAGCTCTGATCTGATTGGCTGCCTAAACGGTGACTGATGGGAGGGGGGAGGAGGGGTCCCAGACAGAGGAGGGGACTTCTGGGGCCTGTTCTACAAAGCAAGTTCAGCCTAGCGAGACAGCCTTGGAGCAGTTCTCTTTCAGATTAAGGTTGCTCACACATCCAAGGAGCAACAACACACACAACAACAACTATAGCAACAACAACAACCATAGCAACAACAACCATAGCAACAACAACTATAGCAACAACTATAGTAACAACACCAACTATGGCAACTATAGCAACAACACCAACAACAACAACTATAGCAACAACAACAACTATAGCAGCAACACCAACAACAACTGTGGTTTGAGTACTGATCAACAAATTGAGGATTTGCTGTCTGACCTGCAGAGACGTGCTTGTTATTTTCACCGAGGGCACTACGTACAAGCTGACTGACCGCCCACTGGCCGGCGTGCATGTTACGGTGTTTTCAGTTGTTCTTGCAGATCCATGTGAAATTGTTTCCACATCGTCTCCAGGGGGGTATTCCAGAAAGCAGGTTCAGTGAAATCTCTGAGAATGTTAAGCCTGAAATCAGGGAATCTCTGGGTTTCCAGTTCCAAGCAGAGAGGTAAGTGAAACTCTGAGTGACTCACCATGGCAACTGACTCTGTGAAGCTAACCTGCCCCCTACCAGGTTTTCTATAAGAAACCCCGAGTTAAGCCTGCCTCTTCCCTTCTGCCGTGTGCAAGTAATGGCTTACCCATTTGAAAGGAATCCAATCGACATCGAGGCACAATTAATTCACGCTGCCTTGCGTGGAGAGAGGCTCTTCAGACCCCGTCTGGATGTGCTTTCATTCCCGGGGGAGTTTTTGTTGGAGCGGTATCGTTTCATGCACGAATCAATCATATTATTATATATATATAATAATAACTATAATTGTATATATATATATATATATACATATATATATGTATATATATATATATATATATATATATATATATATATATCTATAAATATATATATATATATATATATATAGATAGATAGATAGATAGATATATAGATAGATATATATAGTTATAGATATAGATATAGATATATATATATATACATATATATATATATATTTATATATATATATATATATTTGAATATATAATAATTATAATTGTATCTATATATATATATACATATACATATATATATATATATACACATATATCTATATACATATAAATATGTGTATATATACATATAAATATATATATATATATATATTTACAGATATATCTATATATACATATGTATATATATATCTATATATATCTATATCTATATATATATATATATATATATATATATATATATATATATATATGTAATAGATATATATGTATGTATGTCACAACATTCTCCGACCACACATATCAAATATTACACACCGCAGCCGTTCTCTGTCATCAGTGCAAGTTTTGTGCACTGCACTACGTTTTTTTGCGAGCGATAGCTTTTATATGACATTGGGGACACGGAAAACATTGGAAAGGCTACAGTGTGTAGGGCAGTGCGCAGGGGCGGATCTAGTCTTATGGGGACCCAAGGCAAACCCAGCCATTGGGGCCCTTCCCTGTGCTGTGCTGATACATTTTCTTAAAATTATTTTTACTCATTTTTCCAACTTATGAAATGGGTGCAGAGAAAAAATAAACAAGTAACTAAGATACAAGATACCAAACTATATATATATATATATATATATATAGAAGAAATGGAGGGTAGTAAATAAAAAAAACTAAAATAGAACTAGATTAAATAATAATATGAAAAGCAAACAAGGTCAATAACTCGGTATTTCATTGGTTTTCAGTATGCTGATACATTTGTATTATTATTTTAATCTTGTACCAGGTAACATAACGAAGTGAAATGAATTTCCTTAAATTTTGTAATTTAGTTCAATTTTGACAGAAGGCGGGTTTGTTAATTAGTCCTGCTTTTGAAATCTGTTACAGTTACCTGACAGCTTAAGTTACGAGTTACATACCTATGTTTATATGTCCTCCACATTCAATGAATAAAATTTATCACCAAAAAAAGATTTTGAATCTAAATGTTTTCAATTACGGCAAAAATAAGTAAGAAGTTTATCATGCATGTGCAAAATTATCCAGTGCCTGGGCCGTAAGCTTTTAATACTAAGTGTCATGTAGTTTGAAAAGTTATGAATTTAAGTATTTTACAGGATGTCATGATTGAACAAAACGCCAATCACATCAAATGTATGAGGTCAACTGACATAATGATTATAAAATATGGATGTTGATCTCTTCTACTTCAGACTACAGCATGTGAATTAAGACTAAAATAATAATAACTGAATCAAAGAAAACTTTAATAATACATTTTTGTGAGATGTTTGGGGGCCCCTGGACATCTTGGGGCCCCAGGCAATTGCCTGTGTTTGCCTAATGGTAAGTACGCCCCTGGCAGTGCGCAAGGTGGCATTGGCCTTAAAGCAGCTGCTCCTCATGATGGTGGTGTTCCCCGGGCACAAAACCCTGAGGAACATTAAAGAGGAATTCCACAGGATCGCAGGTACATCATGTCATGTAATCACTGGAGGTCAATGACAATATATTTAAATTAAGATTATTTTAGGAGGTGAGAGGGTGAGAGAAATCAAATTCAATGAAAACTTATATTTCACATAGAGACATTCATTTCCCTGTGAGGAAGTGTTTGATGAACTTGGCTCACCAGGGATGCCATCAGCAATGGGCCGCCCAGACATCTGGCTCAGGGCCAGCTCCTTCGCCTCGGTCAGAGGTGCCGGGGGTGGCCCTCCTCCTGTTTTACGGCCCTCGGCCCTCTTTCTATTGGCTGGGCACAACTCAGATGTTACCAAAAATCAAATATGAATAAAACTTGGGAAGCGCACAATTATTGCGAAGTAAAACGTGCCCCACCTGTCTGGATTGCACCTATATGAAAGTAAGTATAATTCACAACCACTTTTCCAGCAAGTGTGCTACAATTTGCATTTCAATCTTTAAAAAAATGGATGAGTGCATTCTACCTTACGCGTTCACTCTGTCAGCAATTTTTCCCCCATGCAGCTTCTCTTTCCTTTGCTGCCACTTCAGTGTTACTCTTTTTCACGAACACAGATTTGTAGTCATCATATGAAGTCATCAAAACCTCAACATCCTGTTAGTGACACCCTGTTAGTGATCAATGTATCAGTGCTCCATTGATGATGGCTTTCTGCACTGGTTGTGCATGCGCTTAACTCAAGGTGAACCAACTCAGAGTTGATTTACCTAATTTATATCAGCTGTTCTGGAACCGGAGACTCAGAATTTCCCATCTCAGTGTAAATCAACCTCGAGCTCACTATTAGACTCAGGGTTTGCTAAACCATCTACCTGGAATACCCCCCAGGTGAATGAGGAGCACTTAAGAAAATAAAATGGAAAATCTTGTTTCAGGTGTCAACACTGCCTTAAAACAATCCTGGTGTCTGGTAGCTGTAAAGCTATGAAATCATAACCTGCAGAAACAACAGAGTGATTAAGGGGTATTTCTACAAAGAGGGGGAAGAAACAGGAACCAAAAACCTCCTGATCCAGAAGAACCTTCAACAGCATTAAAGAGCTTCAGTTTGACGGACCTGGGCCTTCAAAGTGCCCGAGTGACCAGATGAATGGGGTCATTCCAACATGGCGGCTGATTCTACTCTGACCATGGTGTCGACGTCTCCTTCAGCATCGCAGTGCTCTGTGGGGCTGTGAGTCGATCCACATCAGGCTCAGGGCTCATGAAGACCTGGTCCTGAACCCTCCCTCAGCTCTGATTCATCTAATCAAGACTCAAGACATGATCAGCACCTCTGATTAGTCCATCCTGAACATACATGACCACCAAACTGTCTTTGATGTTAGCCTGTGTTAGCGTGTTAGCTTCACATGATCTGTGGATGAGAGGAGGTCACACATGTGTGTGAGCCCATCTGTGAAACAGTGATCGACATCCTGTTAGTGTAGCGGCGAGCTGACCAAGTGGTGCAGAAATGGTTTATGGGTAAAAAACTCGCTCTGAGGAGATCAGCTCACCGGCGTCTGATTAACTCCAGAAACTCACACAGCTAGCAGCAGCCACAGAGAGAGAGGAAAAGTGGAAGAAGAACTGTAGACGTGAACCGACATCCTGTTAGTGACCTGACGTCCTGTTAGTGATCCAACATCCTGTTAGTGATACAACATCCTGTTAGTGACCCAACGTCCAGTTAGTGATCGTACATCCTGTTAGTGACCCAACGTCCAGTTAGTGATCGTACATCCTGTTAGTGATCGTACATCCTGTTAGAGACCCGACATCCTGTTAGTGACCCAACATACTGTTAGTGACCCAACGTCCAGTTAGTGATCGTACATCCTGTTAGTGACCCAACGTCCTGTTAGTGACCCAACGTCCAGTTAGTGATCGTACATCCTGTTAGTGACCCAACATCCAGTTAGTGATCGTACATCCTGTTAGTGACCCAACATACTGTTAGTGACCCAACGTCCAGTTAGTGATCGTACATCCTGTTAGTGACCCGACATCCTGTTAGTGACCCAACGTCCAGTTAGTGATCGTACATCCTGTTAGTGACCCGACATCCTGTTAGTGACCTGACGTCCAGTTAGTGACCCAACATCCTGTTAGTGATACAACATCCTGTTAGTGATCGTACATCCTGTTAGTGACCCGACATCCTGTTAGTGACCTGACGTCCAGTTAGTGACCCAACATCCTGTTAGTGATACAACATCCTGTTAGTGACCCAACGTCCAGTTAGTGTTCGTACATCCTGTAAGTGACCCGACATCCTGTTAGTGACCCAACATCCTGTTAGTGATACATCCTGTTCGTGACCCAACGTCCAGTTAGTGATCGTAGATCCTGTTAGTGACCCAACATCCTGTTAGTGACCTGACGTCCTGTTAGTGATCGTACATCCTGTTAGTGACCCGACATCCTGTTCGTGACCCAACGTCCAGTTAGTGATCGTACATCCTATTAGTGACCTGACATCCTGTTAGTGACCAAACATCCTGTTTGTGACCCAACGTGCAGTTAGTGATCGTACATCCTGTTAGTGACCCAACATCCTGTTAGTGACCCAACGTCCAGTTAGTGATCGTACATCCTGTTAGTGACCCGACATCCTGTTAGTGACCTGACGTCCAGTTAGTGACCCAACATCCTGTTAGTGATACAACATCCTGTTAGTGATCGTACATCCTGTTAGTGACCCGACATCCTGTTAGTGACCTGACGTCCAGTTAGTGACCCAACATCCTGTTAGTGATACAACATCCTGTTAGTGACCCAACGTCCAGTTAGTGATCGTACATCCTGTAAGTGACCGGACATCCTGTTAGTGACCTGACGTCCAGTTAGTGACCCAACATCCTGTTAGTGATACAACATCCTTTTAGTGACCCAACGTCCAGTTAGTGATCGTACATCCTGTAAGTGACCCGACATCCTGTTAGTGACCCAACATCCTGTTAGTGATACAACATCCTGTTCGTGACCCAACGTCCAGTTAGTGATCGTAGATCCTGTTAGTGACCCAACATCCTGTTAGTGACCTGACGTCCTGTTAGTGATCGTACATCCTGTTAGTGACCCGACATCCTGTTCGTGACCCAACGTCCTGTTAGTGACCCGACATCCTGTTAGTTACCCAACACCCTGTTAGTGACCCAACGTCCAGTTAGTGATCGTAGATCCTGTTAGTGACCCAACATCCTGTTAGTGACCTGACGTCCTGTTAGTGATCGTACATCCTGTTAGTGACCCAACATCCTGTTCGTGACCCAACGTCCTGTTAGTGACCCGACATCCTGTTAGTTACCCAACACCCTGTTAGTGACCCAACGTCCAGTTAGTGATACAACGTCCAGTTAGTGATACAACATCCTGTTAGTGACCCGACATCCTGTTAGTGATCGTACATCCTGTTAGTGACCCAACATCCTGTTTGTGACCCAACGTGCAGTTAGTGATCGTACATCCTGTTAGTGACCCAACGTCCTGTTAGTGACTCGACATCCTGTTAGTTACCCAACACCCTGTTAGTGACCCAACGTCCAGTTAGTGATACAACGTCCAGTTAGTGACCTGACGTCCTGTTAGTGATACAACACCCTGTAAGTGACCCAATGTCCAGTTAGTGATCGTACAACCTGTTAGTGACCCAACATCCTTAGTGACCTGACATCCAGTTACTGATCCAACATCCTGTAAGTGACCCGACATCCTGTTAGTGACCTGACGTCCAGTTAGTGACCCAACATCCTGTTAGTGATACAACATCCTGTTAGTGACCAAACGTCCAGTTAGTGATCGTACATCCTGTTAGTGACCCAACATCCTGTTAGTGACCCAACGTCCAGTTAGTGATCGTACATCCTGTTAGTGACCCGACATCCTGTTAGTGACCTGACGTCCAGTTAGTGACCCAACATCCTGTTAGTGATACAACATCCTGTTAGTGACCCAACGTCCAGTTAGTGATCGTACATCCTGTAGTGACCCGACATCCTGTTAGTGACCTGACGTCCAGTTAGTGACCCAACATCCTGTTAGTGATACAACATCCTGTTTGTGACCCAACAGGCAGTTAGTGATCGTACATCCTGTTAGTGACCCAACGTCCAGTTAGTGATACAACGTCCAGTTAGTGATACAACATCCTGTTAGTGACCCGACATCCTGTTAGTGATCGTACATCCTGTTAGAGACCCAACGTCCAGTTAGTGATCGTACATCCGGTTAGTGACCCAATATCCTGTTTGTGACCCAACGTGCAGTTAGTGATCGTACATCCTGTTAGTGACCCAACATCCTGTTAGTGACCTGACGTCCTGTTAGTGATCGTACATCCTGTTAGTGACCCGACATCCTGTTCATGACCCAACGTGCAATTAGTGATCGTACATCCTTTTAGTGACCCAACGTCCTGTTAGTGACCCGACATCCTGTTAGTTACCCAGCACCCTGTTAGTGACCCAACGTCCAGTTAGTGATACAACGTCCAGTTAGTGATACAACATCCTGTTAGTGACCCGACATCCTGTTAGTGATTGTACATCCTGTTAGTGACCCAACATCCTGTTTGTGACCCAACGTGCAGTTAGTGATCGTACATCCTGTTAGTGACCCAACGTCCTGTTAGTGACCCGACATCCTGTTAGTTACCCAACACCCTGTTAGTGACCCAACGTCCAGTTAGTGATACAACGTCCAGTTAGTGATACAACATCCTGTTCGTGATCAAACATCCTGTTTGTGACCCAACGTCCTGTTAGTGATCCGACATCGTGTTAGTGACCCAATGTCCTGTTAGTGACCCGACATCCTGTTGGTCACCCAACATCCTGTTAGTGATACAACGTCCTGTTAGTGACCCAACATCCTGTTAGTGACCCGACATCCTGTTAAAGACCCAACGTCCAGTTAGTGATCGTACATCCTGTTAGTGATACGACATCCTGTAAGTGGCCCGGCGTCCATGTAGTGACCCGACATCCTGTTAGTGACCCAACATCCTATTAGTGGCCCGACATCCTGTTAGTGACCTGACGTCCTGTTAGTGATACAACACCCTGTAAGTGACCCAACGTCCAGTTAGTGATCGTACATCCTGTTAGTGACCCAACATCCTTAGTGACCTGACATCCAGTTACTGATCCAACATCCTGTAAGTGACCCGAAATCCTGTTTGTGACCTGACGTCCAGTTAGTGACCTAACATCCTGTTAGTGATACAACATCCTGTTAGTGACCCAACGTCCAGTTAGTGATCGTACATCCTGTTAGTGACCCAACATCCTGTTAGTGACCCAATGTCCAGTTAGTGATCGTACATCCTGTTAGTGACCCGACATCCTGTTAGTGACCTGACGTTCAGTTAGTGACCCAACATCCTGTTAGTGATACAACATCCTGTTAGTGACCCAACGTCCAGTTAGTGATCGTACATCCTGTTAGTGACCCAACATCCTGTAAGTGGCCCGGCGTCCATGTAGTGACCCGACATCCTGTTAGTGACCCAACATCCTATTAGTGGCCCGACATCCTGTTAGTGACCTGACGTCCTGTTAGTGATACAACACCCTGTAAGTGACCCAACGTCCAGTTAGTGATCGTACATCCTGTTAGTGACCCAACATCCTTAGTGACCTGACATCCAGTTACTGATCCAACATCCTGTAAGTGACCCGACATCCTGTTAGTGACCTGACGTCCAGTTAGTGACCCAACATCCTGTTAGTGATACAACATCCTGTTAGTGACCCAACGTCCAGTTAGTGATCGTACATCCTGTTAGTGACCCAACATCCTGTTAGTGACCCAACGTCCAGTTAGTGATCGTACATCCTGTTAGTGATCCGACATCCTGTTAGTGACCTGACGTCCAGTTAGTGACCCGACATCCTGTTAGTGACCCAACATCCTGTTAGTGACCCAACGTCCTGTTAGTGATCCAACATCCTGTTAGTGACCCGACATCCTGTTAGTGACCCAACGTCCAGTTAGTGATCGTACATCCTGTTAGATATACGACATCCTGTAAGTGACCCAACGTCCATGTAGTGACCCGACATCCTGTTAGTGACCCAACATCCTATTAGTGGCCCGACATCCTGTTAGTGACCTGACGTCCTGTTAGTGATACAACATCCTGTAAGTGACCCAACGTCCAGTTAGTGATCGTACATCCTGTTAGTGACCCAACATCCTTAGTAACCTGACATCCAGTTACTGATCCAACATCCTGTAAGTGACCCGACATCCTGTTAGTGACCTGACGTCCAGTTAGTGACCCAACATCCTGTTAGTGATACAACATCCTGTTAGTGACCCAACGTCCAGTTAGTGATCGTACATCCTGTTAGTGACCCAACATCCTGTTAGTGACCCAACGTCCAGTTAGTGATCGTACATCCTGTTAGTGACCCAACATCCTGTTAGTGACCTGACGTCCAGTTAGTGACCCAACATCCTGTTAGTGATACATCCTGTTAGTGACCCAACGTCCAGTTAGTGATCGTACATCCTGTAGTGACCCGACATCCTGTTAGTGACTTGACGTCCAGTTAGTGACCCAACATCCTGTTAGTGATCGTACATCCTGTTAGTGACCCAACGTCCAGTCAGTGATCGTACATCCTGTAAGTGACCTGACATCCTGTTTGTGACCCAACATCCTGTTAGTGATACAACATCCTGTTAGTGACCCAACGTCCAGTTAGTGATCATAGATCCTGTTAGTGAGCCAACATCCTGTTAGTGACCTGACGTCCTGTTAGTGATCGTACATCCTGTTAGTGACCCGACATCCTGTTCGTGACCCAACGTCCAGTTAGTGATCGTACATCCTGTTAGTGACCTGACATCCTGTAAGTGACCAAACATCCTGTTTGTGACCCAACGTGCAGTTAGTGATCGTACATCCTGTTAGTGACCCAACGTCCAGTTAGTGATACAACGTCCAGTTAGTGATACAACATCCTGTTAGTGACCCGACATCCTGTTAGTGATCGTACATCCTGTTAGAGACCCAACGTCCAGTTAGTGATCGTACATCCTGTTGGTGACCCAACATCCTGTTTGTGACCCAACGTGCAGTTAGTGATCGTACATCCTGTTAGTGACCCAACATCCTGTTAGTGACCTGACGTCCTGTTAGTGATCGTACATCCTGTTAGTGACCCGACATCCTGTTCGTGACCCAACGTCCAGTTAGTGATCGTACATCCTGTTAGTGACCTGACATCCTGTTAGTGACCAAACATCCTGTTTGTGACCCAACGTGCAGTTAGTGATCGTACATCCTGTTAGTGACCCAACGTCCAGTTAGTGATACAACGTCCAGTTAGTGATACAACATCCTGTTAGTGACCCGACATCCTGTTAGTGATCGTACATCCTGTTAGAGACCCAACGTCCAGTTAGTGATTGTACATCCTGTTAGTGACCCAACATCCTGTTTGTGACCCAACGTGCAGTTAGTGATCGTACATCCTGTTAGTGACCCAACGTCCTGTTAGTGACCCGACTTCCTGTTAGTTACCCAACACCCTGTTAGTGACCCAACATCCAGTTAGTGATACAACATCCTGTTCGTGACCAAACATCCTATTTGTGACCCAACGTCCTGTTAGTGACCAAACATCCTGTTAGTGACCCGACATCCTGTTAGTGACCCAACGTCCAGTTAGTGATCGTACATCCCGTTAGTGATACGACATCCTGTAAGTGGCCCGGCGTCCATGTAGTGACCCGACATCCTGTTAGTGACCCAACATCCTCTAGTGGCCCGACATCCTGTTAGTGACCCGACATCCTGTTAGTGACCTGACGTCCTGTTAGTGATACAACACCCTGTAAGTGACCCAACGTCCAGTTAGTGATCGTACATCCTGTTAGTGACCCAACATCCTTAGTGACCTGACATCCAGTTACTGATCCAACATCCTGTAAGTGACCCGACATCCTGTTAGTGACTTGACGTCCAGTTAGTGACCCAACATCCTGTTAGTGATACAACATCCTGTTCGTGACCCAACGTCAAGTTAGTGATCGTACATCCTGTAAGTGACCCGAAATCCTGTTAGTGACCCAACATCTTGTTAGTGATACAACATCCTGTTCGTGACCCAACATCCAGTTAGTGATCGTACATCCTGTTAGTGACCCAACGTCCTGTTAGTGACCCGACATCCTGTTAGTTATCCAGCATCCTGTTAGTGACCCAATGTCCAGTTAGTGATACAACATCCTGTTAGTGACCAAACGTCCTGTTTGTGACCAAACGTCCTGTTAGTGATCCAACATCCTGTTAGTGACCCAATGTCCTGTTAGTGACCCGACATCCTGTTGGTGACCCAACATCCTGTTAGTGACCCCACGTCCTGTTAGTGATCCAACATCCTGTTAGTGATCAAACATCCTGTTAGTGACCCAACGTCCAGTTAGTGATACAACATCCTGTTAGTGACCCGACATCCTGTTAGTGATTGTACATCCTGTTAGTGACCCAACGTCCAGTTAGTGATCGTACATCCTGTTAGTGATACGACATCCTGTAAGTGACCCGGCGTCCATGTAGTGACCCGACATCCTGTTAGTGATCCAATATCCTGTAAGCGACCCGACATCTTGTAAGTGACCCGATCTCCAGTTAGTGATCCAACATCCTGTAAGTGACCTGACATCCAGTTAGTGACCCAACATCCTGTAAGTGACCCGATGTCCAGTTAGTGATCCAACATCCTCTAAGTGATGCAAAATCCTGTTAGTGGCCCCATGTCCAGTTATTGAGCCAACATCCTGTAAGTGATCCAACATCCTGTAAGCGACCCGACGTCCAGTAAGTGACCTGACGTCCAGTTGGTGACCCAACATCCTGTAAGTGACCCGATGTCCAGTTAGTGATCCAACATCCTGTTAGTGGCCCCATGTCCAGTTATTGAGCCAACATCCTGTAAGTGATCCAACATCCTGTAAGCGACCCGACGTCCAGTAAGTGACCTGACGTCCAGTAAGTGATCCAACATCCTGTTAGTGACCCAATGTCCAGTTAGTGAGCCAACGTCCTGTAAGTGAGCCAACATCCTGTAAGTGACCAGACGTCCAGTAAGTGACCCGACGTCCAGTAAGTGATCCAACATCCTGTTAGTGGCCCGACATCCAGTTAGTAACCCAACGTCCAGTTTTTGATCCAACATCCAGTTAGTGCCCAAAATCCAGTTAGTGACCCAACATCCTGTAAGTGACCCAACATCCAGTGAGTGATCCAACATCCTGTAAGTGAGCCGACGTCAAGTTAGTGATCCAACATCCAGTTAGTGGCCCGACATCCAGTTAGTGATCCAACATCCAGTTATTGATCCAACATCCTGTAAGTCACCAGATGTCCTGTTAGTGATACAACAACCTGTAAGTGACCTGACACCCAGTTGATGACCCAACATCCTGTAAGTGACCCGATGTCCAGTTAGTGATCCAACATTCTGTAAGTGACCTGACATCCAGTTAGTGACCCAACATCCTGTAAGTGACCCGATGTCCAGTTAGTGATCCAACATTCTGTAAGTGACCTGACATCCAGTTAGTGACCCAACATCCTGTAAGTGACCCGATGTCCAGTTAGTGATCCAACATCCTGTAAGCGATCCAACATCCTGGAAGTGATCCAACATCCTGTTAGTGACCCCATGTCCAGTTAGTGAGCCAACATCCAGTAAGTAATCCAACATCCTGTTAGTGGCCCGACATCCAGTTTGTGACCCAATGTCCAGTTAGTGCCCAAAATCCAGTTAGTGACCCAACATCCTGTAAGTGACCCAACATCCAGTAAGTTATCCAACATCCTGTAAGTGACCCGATGTCCAGTTAGTGATCCAACATCCAGTTAGTGATCCAACATCCTGTGAGTGATCCAACATCCTGTGAGTGACCCGATGTCCAGTTAGTGATCCAACATTCTGTTAGTGACCTGATGTCCAGTTAGTGATCCAACATCTGATGAGTGACCTGACGTTCAGTTACTGACCCAACATCCCGTTAGTGGCCTTTCATCCAGTTAGTGATCCAACCTCCTGTTAGTGACCCGATGTCAAGTTAGTGATACAACATCCTGTGAGTGACCTGACATCCCATCAGTGATCCAACATTGTATAAGTTACCAGACATCCAGTTAGTGATCCAACATCCTGTTAATGACCCGACGTCCAGATAGTGACCCGACATCCAGTAAGTGATCCAACATACTGTTAGTGGATCGACATCCTGTGAGTGACCCATCATCCATTTAGTGATCCAACATCCTGTTAGTGACCCGATGTCCTATGAGTGATCCAACATCCTGTTAGTGACCTGATGCCCAGTTAGTGATCCAACATCCTGTGAGTCACCAGACGTTCAGTTAGTGAGCCGACGTCAAGTTAGTGAGCCGACGTCCAGTTAGTGATCCAACATCCTGTTAGTGATCCAACATCCAGTTAGTGATCCAACATCCTGTGTGTGATCCACCATCCTGTGAGTGACCCAACATCAAGTTAGTGATCCAACATTCTGTTAGTGGCCCGACATCAAGTTAGTGATCCAACATCCTTTTAGTGACCCGATGTCCAGTTAGTGATCCAACATCCAGTTAGTCATCCAACATCCTGTAAGTGACCCAAGATCCAGTTTGTGATCCAACATCCAGTTAGTGATCCAACTTCCTGTGAGTGATCCAACATCCTGTGATTGACCCGATGTCCAGTTAGTGATCCAACATCCAATGAGTGACCTGACGTTCAGTTAGTGATCCAACATCCAGTTAGTGACCCAACATCCAGTTAGTGATCCAACATCCTGTAAGTGACCCGATGTCCAGTTAGTGATTACACATCCTGTTAGTGGCCTGACATCCACTTAGTGATCCAACATCCTGTTAGTGACCCGATGTCCAGTTAGTCATCCAACATCCTGTTAGTGACGTCCTGAATGTGACCTGACATCCTGATTGTGACCTGACATCCTGAATGTGACCTGACGTCCTGAATGCCACCTGACGTCCTGAATGCGACCAGACGGTCTGAATGTATTCTGATGTCCTGAACGCGACCTGACGTACTGAATGTGATCTGACGTCCTGAATGCGACCTGATGTCCTGAATGCGACCTGACATCCTGAATGCAACCTGACATCCTGAATGTATTCTGATGTCCTGAATGTGACCTGACGTCCAGAATGCGACCTGACGTCCTGAATGCGACCTGACTTCCTGAATGCGACCTGACATCCTGAATGGGACCTGACGTCCTGAATGTGACCTGATGTCCTGAATGTGACCTGACGTCCTGAATGCGACCTGACGTCCTGAATGTATTCTGAAATCCTGAATGCCACCTGACGTCCTGAATGCCACCTGACATCCTGAATGCCACCTGACGTCCTGAATGCAACCTGACGTCCTGAATAGATTTTGATGTCCTGAATGCGACCTGTCCTGAATGCGACCTGACGTCCTGAATGCGACTTGACATCCTGAATGTATTCTGACGTCCTGAACGCGACGTGACGTCCTGAATGTCACCTGACATCCTGAATGTATTCTGACGTCCTGAATGTAACCTGACGTCCTGAATGTATTCTGACGTACTGAATGTGACCTGACATCCTGGATGTGACCTGATGTCCTGAATGTGACCTGACGTACTAAATGTGACCTGACATCCTGAATGTGACCTGTCGTCTTGAATGTGACCTGACATCCTGAACGCGACCTGACGTCCTGATGCAACCTGACATCCTGAATGCGACCTGACATCCTGAATGTATTCTGACGTCCTGAATGCGACCTGACGTCCTGAATGTGACCTAACGTACTGAATGCGACCTGACGTCCTGAATGTATTCTGACGTACTGAATGTAACCTGACATCCTGAATGTGACCTGACGTCCTGAAACTGACCTGACGTCCTGAATGCGACCTGACGTTGTGAATTTATTCTGACATACTGAATGCGACCTGACATCCTGAATGCGACCTGACGTCCTGAATGCGACCTGACGTCCTCAATGTATTCTGACGTCTTGAATGCGACCTGACGACCTGAATGTGACCTGACGTCCTGAATGCGACCTGACATCCTGAATGTATTCTGACATCCTGAATGCGACCTGACATCCTCAATGTGACCTGACGTCCTGAATGTATTCTGACGTACTGAATGTGACCTGACAACCTGAATGTGACCTGACGTCCTGAATGTGACCTGACGTCCTGAATGCGACCTGACGTCCTGAATGTATTCTGACGTACTGAATTTGACCTGACATCCTGAATGTGACCTGACGTCCTGAATGCGACATGACGTCCTGAATGTATTCTGACGTACTGAATGTGACCTGACATCCTGAATGCGACCTGACGTCCTGAATGTATTCTGACGTCCTGAATGTATTCTGACGTACTGAATGTGACCTTACATCCTGAATACGACCTGACGTCCTGAATGTGCCCTGACGTCCTGAATGCGACCTGATGTCCTGAATGTGACCTGACGTACTGAATTTGACCTGACATCCTGAATTTGACCTGTCGTCCTGAATGCAACCTGACATCCTGAATGTGACCTGACGTCCTGAATGCGACCTGACGTCCTGAATGTGACCTGACGTCCTGAATGTGACCTGACATCCTGAATGCGACCTGACATCCTGAATGTGACCTGACGTCCTGAATGTATTCTGACGTACTGAATGTGACCTGTCGTCCTGAATGCGACCTGACGTCCTGAATGTATTCTGACGTACTGAATGTGACCTGACATCCTGAATGCGACCTGACATCCTGAATGCGACCTGACATCCTGAATGTGACCTGACGTCCTGAACGCTACCTGACGTCCTGAATGCAACCTGACGTCCTGAATGCGACCAGACGGTCTGAATGTATTCTGATGTCCTGAATGCGACCTGAAGTACTGAATGTGATCTGACGTCCTGAATGCGACCTGATGTCCTGAATGCGACCTGACGTCTTGAATGTGACCTGACGTACTGAACGTGACCTGACATCCTGAATGCGACCTGACGTCCTGAATGTGACCTGACGTCCTGAATGTATTCTTACGTACTGAATGTGACCTGACATCCTGAATGCGACCTGACGTCCTGAATGTGACCTGACGTCCTGAATGCGACCTGACATCCTGAATGTATTCTGACGTCCTGAATGTGACCTGAGGTCCTGAATGTGACCTGACGTCCTGAATGCGACCTGAGGTCCTGAATGCGACCTAACATCCTGAATGCGACCTGACGTCCTGAATGTGACCTGACATCCTGAATGTATTCTGATGTCCTGAATGCGACCTGACATCCTGAATGCGACCCAATGTCCTGAATGCGACCTGACGTACCGAATGTGACCTGACATCCTGAATGTGACCTGACGTCCTGAATGTATTCTGACGTACTGAATGTGACCTGACATCCTGAATGTGACCTGATGTCCTGAATGTGACCTGACCTACTGAATGTGACCTGACATCCTGAATGTGACCTGTCGTCCTGAATGTTACCTGACGTCCTGAATGCGACCTGACGTCCTGAATGCGACCTGACATCCTGAATGTATTCTGACGTCCTGAATGCGACCTGACGTCCTGAATGCGACCTGACGTCCTGAATGTGACCTGACATCCTGAATGTATTCTGACGTACTGAAAGTGACATGACGTCCTGAATGCGTCCTGACGTCCTGAATTCGACTTCACATCCTGAATGTATTCTGACGTACTGAATGTGACCTGACGTCCTGAATGCGACCTGACGTCCTGAATGTATTCTGACGTCCTGAATGCGACCTGACGTCCTGAATGTGACCTGACGTCCTGAATGTATTCTGACGTACTGAATGTGACCTGAGGTCCTGAATGCGATGTGCTGAATGTGACCTGACGTCCTGAATGTGACCTGACGTCCTGAATGCGACCTGACATCCTGAATGCAACCTGACATCCTGAATGTATTCTGACATCCTGAATGCGACCTGACGTCCAGAATGCAACCTGACGTCCTGAATGTATTCTGACGTCCTGAATGTGACCTGTCGTCCTGAATGTGACCTGACATCCTGAATGCGACCTGACATCCTGAATGCAACCTGACGTCCTGAATGTATTCTGACGTCCTGAATGCGACCTGATATCCTGAATGGGACCTGCAGTCCTGAATGTGACCTGATGTCCTGAATGTGACCTGACGTCCTGAATGTATTCTCACGTCCTGAATGCGACCTGACGTCCTGAATGTATTCTGACGTATTGAATGTGACCTGACATCCTGAATGCGACCTGACATCCTGAATGCGACCTGACATCCTGAATGTGACCTGACGTCCTGAATGCGACCTGACGTCCTGAATGTATTCTGATGTCCTGAATGCGACCTGAAGTACTGAATGTGATCTGACGTCCTGAATGCGACCTGATGTCCTGAATGCGACCTGACGTCTTGAATGTGACCTGACGTACTGAACGTGACCTGACATCCTGAATGCGACCTGACGTCCTGAATGTGACCTGACGTCCTGAATGTATTCTTACGTACTGAATGTGACCTGACGTCCTGAACGCGACCTGACGTCCTGAATGCGACCTGACATCCTGAATGCGACCTGACGTCCTGAATGTATTCTGAAATCCTGAATGCGACCTGAGGTCCTGAATGTGACCTGACGTCCTGAATGCGACCTGAGGTCCTGAATGTGACCTGACGTCCTGAATGCGACCTGACGTCCTGAATGCGACCTGATGTCCTGAATGTATTCTGACGTCCTGAATGTGACCTGACATCCTGAATGCGACCTGACATCCTGAATGCGACCTGACGTCCTGAATGTATTCTGAAATCCTGAATGCGACCTGAGGTCCTGAATGTATTCTGGCGTCCCGAATGCGACCTGCAGTCCTGAATGTGACCTGATGTCCTGAATGTGACCTGACGTCCTGAATGTATTCTCACGTCCTGAATGCGACCTGACGTCCTGAATGCGACCTGACGTCCTGAATGTATTCTGACGTACTGAATGTGACCTGACGGCCTGAGTGCGACCTGACGTCCTGAATGCGACCTGACGTCCTGAATGTGACCTGACGTCCTGAATGCGACCTGACGTCCTGAATGTATTTTGACGTACTGAATGCGATGTCCTGAATGCGACCTGACGTCCTGAATGTGACCTGACGTCCTGAATGTATTCTTACATACTGAATGTGACCTGACATCCTGAATGCGATGTGCTGAATGTGACCTGACGTCCTGAATGCGACCTGACGTCCTGAATGTGACCTGACGTCTTGAATGTATTCTGACGTACTGAATGCGATGTGCTGAATGCGACCTGACGTCCTGAATGTATTCTTACATACTGAATGTGACCTGACGTCCTGAATGCAACGTGCTGAATGTGACCTGACGTCCTGAATGTGACCTGACGTCCTGAATGTGACCTGACGTCCTGAATGCGACCTGACGTCCTGAATGTATTCTGACGTACTGAATGCGATGTGCTGAATGTGACCTGACGTCCTGAATGTGACCTGACGTCCTGAATGTATTCTTACATACTGAATGTGACCTGACGTCCTGAATGCGATGTGCTGAATGTGACCTGACGTCCTGAATGCGACCTGACGTCCTGAATGTTACCTGACGTCTTGAATGTATTCTGACGTACTGAATGCGATGTGCTGAATGCGACCTGATGTCCTGAATGTTACCTGACGTCTTGAATGTATTCTGACGTACTGAATGCGATGTGCTGAATGCGACCTGACGTCCTGAATGTATTCTGACGTACTGAATGCGATGTGCTGAATGCGACCTGACGTCCTGAATGTGACCTGACGTCTTGAATGTATTCTGACGTACTGAATGCGATGTGCTGAATGTGACCTGACGTCCTGAATGCGACCTGACGTCCTGAATGTATTCTGACGTACTGAATGCGATGTGCTGAATGCAACCTGACGTCCTGAATATGACATGACGTCCTGAATGTATTCTTACATACTGAATGTGACCTGACGTCCTGAATGCGATGTGCTGAATGTGACCTGACGTCCTGAATGCGACCTGACGTCCTGAATGCGACCTGACGTCCTGAATGTATCCTGACGTACTGAATGTGACCTGACGGCCTGAGTGTGACCTGACGTCCTGAATGTATTCTGACGTCCTGAATGTGACCTGACGTCCTGAATGCGACCTGACGTCCTAAATGTATTCTGACGTACTGAATGTGATGTGCTGAATGCGACCTGACGTCCTGAATGTGACCTGACGTCCTGAATGTATTCTTACATACTGAATGTGACCTGACGTCCTGAATGCAACGTGCTGAATGTGACCTGACGTCCTGAATGCGACCTGACGTCCTGAATGTGACCTGACGTCCTGAATGTGACCTGACGTTCTGAATGCGACCTGACGTCCTGAATGTGACCTGACGTCTTGAATGCATGATGTCCTGATTGCGACCTGACGTCCTGAATGTATTCTGACGTCCTGAATGCGACCTGACGTCCTGAATGTGACCTGACGTCCTGGATGCGACCTGACGTCCTGAATGTGACCTGACGTCCTGATAGTTCTCACATCACAGCCTTCGTGATAAATGAGGGATGGACATGAGGCTGAGGGCCCTCAGATCTGACGTCATGAATCAGTTGCATGAAGACTAAAAAACACGGGTACCTGAAACATTCAAACTGATACTTAAATGATTCAAACTGGGAATCTAACAGCTAAAAATGTAACAAAAAATTACAAAAACATATATTAATAAATAAATGAAATTTTTTAGTCAGGACTGATTGACTATGGATGTGAACACCTGAAGTGTGTAAGTCATTTTTGGACAGGGACAAAAACGTCCCCTTAAAGGCTCTTTGTTAAGGTGTGTTCACACCGCAAGCGACCCAGCTACCAAAGTCGCGTCACCCACTGAGGTAGCGTCGGGCATCCATAAGTAGCCTACCTGTTTTTTCGCCTGCCATCGGTCGGTGACGTCACGTCCGCTCGAGTTTTACCGCGATCGTATCGTATATCACATAATAGGGTGTATGAGCGGACATTATTCCTGTGTCCTTTTCACTCACTTATCAAATACAAAACTCTGCAGCTGATGATGCAGCAGCATCCTCTGTGAGTTTACTGTGGTCCGTCTGCAAATGTCATTAGTTCCGCCTATGTGGAAGTCATCCGCCCTGTAGTCCGGATGAATAACAGCACCGTCACACATACACACACACCGCTGATTGGCTGATGCTGCACAGCCACGCACGACATCGCCTGAATAGAGCAACTTTTTTTTTAACTTTGACATCGCGCGACGAGTGAAGTGGTCGTCTTGTCGCCAGCTGTCGCATCGCGGGAGGGTTAGCCCCGCCCCATCGCGGGCCGCGGCTGTGCCTTGACTTTGCATGGAGAGTGATCGCCGAGGTAGGCTACAGGCTACAGGTAGCGTCCGGTGTGAACGCACCTTTACAGTTACAGACAGAAAAAATGTCTGATGATGGTTTGAGTTTGAAATCTGAACATTTATGAAGAAAATGCACAACAGTGTAAAATATGACAAGACAAAACATCTCCACTGAGAAGTTATCAGAGAAAGTTTACCATCATACCCTTCAGGTATGGTGGTTAAAGATTACCAAATTAAATGCTAATAAAAAAATTAACATTAACTAATACAATGATTAACTCATAAGATTATTATTTTTAAAAATTAACATTTCATTCTCATTTCATTATTAACATTTTCATGTATTTGTTTATTTTACTTAGATTATTTAAATTAATGTTCCTGTCAATTTAAAGTCTATTTGATATTCTCCAACTGTGATAATAAAATAAAATAAAATATTACCTCTTATAATACTATTATTAACAAATTATTTTTAAGTAATTAAATTTGAATTTATCAATTAGCGTAATATTTTATATTAATATTTTATCAAATATAATAAAGATATTTAAAAAATTGAGGTGCAAATTGATACTCCCTATTTTCTTGCCTCTGTTCTGATGTTAATTCTCAGCGCAGCTGTATCCACCTGATTCAGGCCGAGCATTGGCTGGGTCTGCAGAGGCACTGACCCATCAGAGGGCTCAGAGGAGAAGTGGGCGGGGCCTGCTGACAGAAGCACCCATAGACATAAACACTAGACGCCGCGCTGCCTGTGTCCGCCCAGCGCTTTGATACGTCAGCGCGGCCGCCATATTGTGACGGTCGAGTCAGCCCTGTCAATCAAAACATGTCATCGTGAAAGCGATGTGTTTTCTGATAAAAACACGAACGTTTCCATTTACGTGGATGTCAAGCATCATTTTAGACACCGATTTATAGTTATCGACGTAAAATACTCATGTAAATTCTTTAGGTTGCTAATCGGCGCTGGAGTGGCAGCTATTTTGTTCAATAAGCAATAATTGAGAGAAATGAAAGAAGTCGGCAGATCGGATATCAGAACTGCATGGGGCATAGGAACATTTTATTAAATACTTACATACTTAACATATTTACAGATACTTTCATTTTTATATTTCATATATCATATTTTACATATGTACACGTCATTTAATATTTTCATTTCATATTTACATTTTTTTTACTTTTGTACACATCATTCAAAATTTACATTTAATGTATGCATATTTTGAATATTATTTATAATTATTATTTAGATATAGTATATATAAATATATGATATATATATATACATATATATATAAATACATATATTTATATATATATATGTATATATATGTATATGTATATACATATATATATATGTATATATATGTATATATGTATATATACACATACATATATATTTAGCCCATGCGACATTAACTTCGGAGATAGATAAGTTGGAATTGTTGAAAATGCTTTCTATTCTTCCGCTCAAGCTAGCCCTGAACAACAACAGCGACGTCTATTCGGTTCATTTATTTATATATTATATATATTTATTTATAAATATCTTATAAATATAAATATACATATATATATACACGTATATATTCATATTTATTTATATCATTTATATTTATTTATTTATACTATATTTATTTAAATAGTAATAATAAATAGTTTTCAAAATATGCATATATTAAATGTAAATATAGAATGTTGTGTTAATAAGGAAATTATGCATTTATTAAATTTAAATATAGAATGATGTGTAAATATGAAAAATATGAACATATGAAATGTAAATACCGAATGAAGTGTTAAGTAAAATATGCATATATTAAATGCAAATATTGAATGTGTAAATATGAAAAATATGATATATTAAATATAAATATAGAACGAGTAAATATGTAAAATGATATATGTATCTGTATGATATATGTTAGTATCTGTAAATGTGTTAAGTATGTAAATTAAATGTTCCTATGCCCCATGCAGTTCGATATCCGATCTGCCGACTTCTTTCATTTCTCTCAATTGTTGCTTATTGAACAAAATAGCTGCCACTCCAGCGCCGATTAGCAACCTAAAGAATTTACATGAGTATTTTACGTCGATAACTATAAATCGGTGTCTAAAATGATGCTTGACTTCTACGTAAATGGAAACGTTCGTGTTTTTATCAGAAAACACATCGCTTTCACGATGACATGTTTTGATTGACAGGGCTGACTCGACCGTCACAATATGGCGGCCGCGCCGACCTATGATCCGGCCAGTCGGTGAGGCGTCTAGTGTATATGTCTATGGAAGCACCTGCCTGATCATCCCCTCGTGCTTCTTGTCTCAGACCTTTGGCCCTGACCTTCTGCAGGTCGTCATCTGACCCCAGCCCTGCGAGCTCACTACATGACGTGTTTCAGTCATCTGCGCCGCGTGCGCGACAGCCTGCACATGCCCATACCTGCTGACGTCACCGTGTTCATTTGCGCTCCAGCCCCAACCTGATCATCTATCATCCAGGCCGCAGAGGTCAGACAGTTAACCCGGGTTAATGAGCGGCGCCTTCGCCCCGCACCGACACGCACCTCCGCGGTCAGACCGTAACAAACACAGGTACAATTATCACGGGCTTCATTAGGGAGGTTCGTCTGTCACACAGGAGAAACAGCAGACAGAGATTTTCTGATTTATGAGGCCTGCGTCATAATCATGTTTAAGCCTGATTTAAACTTTAAACTCGAGCCTCCATGTTTGTTCAGATTAAACAGATTCAGATTAATCAGACCTCAAAGCCTTTTATTTTGTTTGTTCATTTACTTTTCTTAAATTCATACATCAAAATAAAATAACAAAAACACAGCGAAAAACCCCAGTCTGTCATAAATAAATATAATGGAACAACACAAGACTTAGGAGAATATAGCAGCCTGAGATTGAACTGAACAAACATATGTCACAGTTCAGGACAGTATTTATTATTTATTTACCTTTAATGACACACCGTTGAAACCATCCTAAAATTATCGTTTTATTATGGTCATCATACCACGATTATCTTTATAAAATAAAGGCCACGGGAATAATAATTATGCTGTTGTTAATTTTGTTTTTTCTTTAATTATTAATTGTACTGTCCTTATTCCTTTCTTCTTCTTCTTCTTCTTCTTCTTCTTCTTCTTCCTATTTTTATTATTATATATTCTTATTCTTATTATTATTATCATTATTCTTATTATTATTATCATTATTATTATTATTATTATTATTATTATTATTTCTTGCAGCGTAGATGTCATTATCGCTGTTCCTGTTCATTTTATTTCTTTATAATTCATGTTGATCTACCATTGTTGTTTTTATATAGGATTGTTGTTCTAATTATTTTTAGGTCCACGTGGTAAGTTTTTTATTGTCATTATATATTATTAGGTTTTTTGTTTTGTGTTCTTTGAAAGAAACTTCACTTTTTCGGAAGGTGTTTTTTTTCCACTAAATCGTAATAGATGGTTAAACCTTCAATTTCACGATTAAAGGGTGACAACAAAACGAACTATTGAAGTTTAAACCGAACCAGTCACATGTCAGATGCCTCGCTTTATTTGAGCATATTATTATTCTTTATATATTTCATTTATTTTAATGACCTTTGGATGTGATTATTTCAGCCGAACACGTGGACACCGTCCGGCTGAGTCCATGTCTGAGTATTTACCGAGCGGCGGAGCCCGGAGCTTCTCTGTCTGTCTTTGGCCAATCACAGGGCGACAGCTCTCAGCTCCACACAGGCAGCACAATGAGGAAATAAAAATAAAAATCTATAAGGTGATGAGCACTCAGGCCTCTTTACCCTCCTGCCTCACCGTCTGACAGTTTTAATCTCAGCTCCAAATAGATTTAATCTGATGAAACATAAATAAAGTGTGGACAGCTCTGAAGATGGATTTATTTAAGCTCCAGGTTTGATTCTGATATTTTTACTTTTATAACTAATCACAGATTTAATCCGAGCCCTCACAGAATCACAGACCGCAGAGGTTTTACCTGAAACAACGGATTAAAATTTAACTACTGAAATATATATTTTAAAAATCTTTAAATACTTAATGAACATTTTAACCCTTTCATTCTTCGTCACAGCCCGCGTTTCTGCAGACCGTGAACGTGCACAGTGGTTATTAACCACAGCAGGGCGCGTTCACGAGCCCCTTTAAATCATAAGATAGATAGATAGATAGATAGATAGATAGATAGATAGATAGATAGATAGATAGATAGATAGATAGATAGATAGATAGATAGATAGATAGATGTTTACTGTTCAACTCGTCCTCCTGTTTTATTTTAATTATTCAGGTTTAGTTAAAGAGAAACAGAATTTTCAGCTCCATAAATCTGGATCAGGTGTTTACACCCACAAACAAACCAGGACACTGAAGTGAGTACGGTCACACAGTTTTAGATAAATATTTATATTTCAGTGATTCCTAGAAAATGACATTAAGACACTGTTTGAGTGAGCGGACGATGTTTCATTTCATACAAACACATTTTGTTTTTTTTATCATAACTTCTTTAAAGTAGCACTAACACTAACAGCTCTGTTTTATTTTCTGCTCTCAGTTTAAGTCACAGGAAGTCTTTTGAAAACAGATTTTGGCTGTTTATTTTTGATTAGTGATAAATTAATTATTACAGTTAATCAGTAAAACACTCTCTGCCTGGACCAGGACCTCATGAGGGCCACATTATTAAAACACTTTAAAATATTGATAATGACAAACATGAAGGAAGAATGTGAAACCTTCAGTAGAATCAATAAAATAATTTTATTATTCAGTCATTTATTTTATTGAGTCAGTCTGAAGGCTCTTTTATGATATTAAAATAATATTAAAATAATATTAAAATAATATTAAAATCATGACGGTGTACATTCTTATTATTCTTTCAGACTGATGAACTAAGAAACTTTATTAGATAATGTAGATTTAACATTGATTTAAATCAAACCATCATCAGTCCTCCGCTGGATTTGGATTTTAAACATGATGAATGAATCACAGACCTGCAGACTCCTGAGTCTGAACCCCCTGCTCTGACCCGGGACCACCAGGGACCGGTCTAAGGGGTCAGACTGGATCCAGAACAGACCTGCAGGCACATATTGACAGGGGGCCAAAACACAAACCCCCCAAACCTCAGACCTGCACCAGGAGACACCAGGAGGTCACAAGACCTCCAAACCTCAGACCTGCACCAGGAGACACCAGGAGGTCACAAGACCTCCAAACCTCAGACCTGCACCAGGAGACACCAGGGGACCCAAGACCTCCAAACCTCAGACCTGCACCAGGAGACACCAGGAGGTCACAAGATCTCCAAACCTCAGACCTGCACCAGGAGACACCAGGAGGTCACAAGATCTCCAAACCTCAGACCTGCACCAGGAGACACCAGGAGGTCACAAGATCTCCAAACCTCAGAGCTGCACCAGGAGACACCAGGGGACCCAAGACCTCCAAACCTCAGAGCTGCACCAGGAGACACCAGGGGACCCAAGACCTCCAAACCTCAGACCTGCACCAGGAGACACCAGGAGGTCACAAGATCTCCAAACCTCAGACCTGCACCAGGAGACACCAGGAGGTCACAAGATCTCCAAACCTCAGACCTGCACCAGGAGACACCAGGAGACCCAAGACCTCCAAACCTCAGACCTGCACCAGGAGACACCAGGAGACCCAAGACCTCCAAATCTCAGACCTGCACCAGGAGACTTCTGCAGGAGATAGGACAATTATGAGTCATCTCACAGGATCACTGAGGACTATGGAGGACTATGGAGGACTATGGAGGACTGCAGAGGACTGCAGAGGACTCAAGACCAACGTCCTGGTTTCATGTCTCTGTGAGCTCCTTTACTTCAGTTTTATGAATCAGTGTAGGACCTTGATGTCTTTGCTGTCCCATCTCGTCCTTAAATCCCAGTCCTGCTTGAGACTTGAGATGAAACTCAAACTCTCCTTTGTTTCTTCATTTCTGCATTTAAGACCATGTTCACGTTTCTGTTCAAAAGTTTAAGTTTTAGTGCACCATGGAGCCAGTTTTAAGGTTTACGTGGTTTTACTTCCATCATGGTGTCCTACAGGGGTCTGTACTCGGCCCTCTTGATTTTAAATTAGTTATATTTTGTAGCCTATGAGTGTCTTCGGTTCTGCTCTTTGTTTCTTACCAAACTTTGACGGCGTCCCTCAGGGATCCGTACACGGCCCTCTCTTGGTAGCATCTTTGTCTTCATTCTTCATTTAAATTTTATATTAAACGGTTCAGTTTGTCCAGAGGCGTCTGGATTTAAGAGTCTAAAGATAAACGATGAAGTTCTGGTGTCTCTTAACGAGCTCTCTGACAGGACTGTGATAAATCTGAGGGTTAACGGAGTTTCAGGATAAATATGACACTATTCATCAGAACACTACTCTCAATTTACTTCATTATTTTTCATGTGAAAATTAGGCTCACTTGAGTTTCCACCCCTGCTGTTCAATCACATTAAAATGTTTGTCTCATTGTTAAAATGTTGTGTTTAAATAATTTTAGGACATTTTAATAAATCTGAACTGTGATTATTTTGACCTGTAATGAGATCAGATATGATTTACACTAACACCTGCTGTAAAATATTAAGATTAAATTTATATTTCAACAAGTTTGACTCTAAAGAAATCCAGCATTAACAATTATTTAGAAACTGAATCAAGCAGTGTGTGATTTTAATAAAATTGTATTTCCTCTGTAGAACTTTGTGTGTGTCCTATAAAGTCCCAAGTGTGGTGCAGTCAATCTTTGTGTAACAAAAAAAATGTATGTATGTCATATAGTTTTCTAAAATACTGTGATAAATACAAATAAAGAGAAAAAAGGAAAAGTACATTTGAATAATGACTTTAGTCCTGTTTTAAACACGTGGACTCGTCACGTCTGTCTCTCCTCAAACTCAGTTAAATGAATAAAGTTGACCTGCTTTGGTAATAAAACATCTAAAGGTGTTTCTTCATTTGTATCTGAACAAAACTCATTCATAAAAGATTATTTCATTAATCATGTCCGATTATAGACTGAGTATGAGCATCATAAACACTTTGACTCTTATTTCAGGCCTTTTATGGCCTGGACTAAAGAACTGGATTTATTGAGTAATTAAGACAGAATTAATAAAGACATGATTTACTAAGATATGATTAAGATGGGATTTATAAACACAGCATTAATAAAGACATGATTTACTAAGATATGATTTATTATTTTTTATAATACAGGCTTTTTTAAGACAGGATTTATTAAGACAGGATATATTTATACAGGTTTAATAAAGACGTGATTTATTAAGACAGCATTAATAAAGACATTATTTATTAAGATATGATTTATTAAGATGGGATTCATGAACACAGCATTAATAAAGACATGACTTCTTAAAAAAGGATTTATTAATCCAGCATTAATAAAGACAGGATTAATTAAGAAAGACTTTGTTCAGACAAGATTAATTAAGACAGGGTTAATTAGTACAGGACTTATTAAGACAGGGTTTATTAAGACAAGATTAACTAATACAGCATTAATTAAAACATGATTTATTCAGACAGGATTAATTAATACAGGCTTTGTTAATACAGGATTATTTAATACAGGCTTTGTTAATACAGGATTATTTAATACAGGCTTTGTTAATACAGGATTATTTAATACAGGCTTTGTTAATACAGGATTATTTAATACAGGCTTTGTTAATACAGGCTTTGTTAATACAGGATTAATTAATACAGGCTTTGTTAATACAGGCTTTGTTAATTCAGGCTTTGTTAATACAGGATTTATTAATACAGGCTTTGTTAATACAGGGTTAATTAATACAGGCTTTGTTAATTCAGGCTTTGTTAATACAGGATTATTTAATACAGGCTTTGTTAATACAGGATTTATTAATACAGGCTTTGTTAATTCAGGCTTTGTTAATTCAGGCTTTGTTAATACAGGCTTTGTTAATTCAGGCTTTGTTAATACAGGGTTAATTAAAACAGGCTTTGTTAATACAGGATTAATTAATACAGAATTAGTTAATACAGGATTAATTGTAATGATTGGGTCTTACCCTGTCGAATCTGCTGGTTCAGGCGTTTTAAGACTGAACAGGAACAAATGAAGTTGGAACACATGCTGATTTAAAAAGTTCATTTTCAGCTAAATTCAATAAAATATTATAATGAATATCAGGAGGAAATGAATCAGGTGGAGCTTCAGATCTTCACCAATCAAAGAAAAGATTGTGAACATCAGAGTTTTTATCAGTTAATAAACTGAGTTTAATTTAATCTTTTCCTCTGCCTGTGCTGCAGTGAAGAAGCTTAAACTGAGCTTTTTATTGAAGTCAACAGTTTCATCCAATTTTTCTCTCATATCATTTTAACTTTCTTTATAAAATCACCAACAGGAGCAAAAGAACAGGATCGGGTTTCATTTAGGAAAATGTTCTTATCTCTGCTTATCACATCTAAACACCGATTTAATCTTTTATTTATGGGTCTGTGCATTTATTTATGTTTGTGCTCGGAACATTAGTGCTGATGAGTGTGGTTCAGGGGCTCATTTACTGTCTATTATTCCATTTCTGTGCTCATTAATCTGTCGGAGCTGCAGCACAGAAGTTTGTTCTCTTTATGTAGATATACTAAATTCAAAATCTCTCTCTCAGGAGGGGGCAGAGAGGCAGCAGTTACTCACATGTATGACACTTAAAACAAAATAAAGAACAGAAAATAAGAGCTGATTTACAAAGAAGAGAAACTAAACGATCAGTCCTGCAGTCTAACTGTTCAATAACTCTCCCAGTGATCGAAGGGTTAATACCATCCTCTACCAGGCTCCTTAAAACATGATCTTATTTTTATTCATTTTTATCATTAATCTGTTAAGGTTCATTTGTCTGAGGGCAGGACGGAGCAGCAGTTAAAGTAGAAACAGAAAATCATCAGAACAAGAGAAACAAAGATGGCTGCAGGGGCTCAGAAGTTATTTTATTCTTTTATTTATTGTACTTTATTCTTTTATTTAATTGTTTATTTGACGGGACAGCAAATATGGTGGGGGTTCACAGGAGTAAATATGCTGATGTCTGTGTGCTCCAAACATAGATAAATAAATAAAATAAATAAATAAATAAATAAAGAAGATCAGGAAACCAGCACGAAGTCAAACGGATCCAGAAAACAGACTTTAAAGACTTTTCTGTCCGAGTTCAGGACCAACACCTGATGATGGACCAACGCTGTGACGTGTCCTGGTTTAATTATAATAATTATACAAATATAAATTGATAAATTAAATGGATGCAAACTAAACTTTTTGTTTTCCTCAGGTCTCGTCATTCTTGATAATCAGACCACCGCTGCTGCAGCATTTTAATCAGAAAAGGAAATTAAACTCAAAAAACTAATCACTGGATGGGCTCACAACATTTGGTGATCATAAAGCAGTCATTATAAGAAAAGACATTAAAGTTATTACGGGATATAAATGGATCTCATCAGGTCCATTTAGAGAGAAATCCAGTTTGTCCCGTTAAATTCACATAAACTGATCAACTGAACTTTACATTAAATATTCTGTTCATCATCTTCACAGCTCGGCCATCAGCTGCATAAATCTATAAACCATCATTTTAAGGAGCATCAATCTAAAACGGTGATGAATGAAATGGATTCAGTGACATAAAGTTAAGCCTGAAAGGTCAAAAGTTTATAATGTCGTTATTCCTCGATGTGATTCTGTTTATTAAAAATGACTTCAAGTTTTTTATTTGACTAAATGATTGGCAGCTTTGTTGTTACAGATAGAGATAACTAAATGAGTGAAATAACAGCGGAGATTTTCTGGTTCAATAATGTTAAAAATACAATAATAAATATTATAGATTCATGAGAAACAGCTGAAAACATCAAACTGATGCAGAAGAACATTTACAAAAGTCTCTTCATTTTGTCTCTCAAACTCGTCCTGTTTCAGTCCTGAGTCTTCATGTGGACAGAAAAGGCGCAGCCCCTGTTTTTATTTATTTTTCTCTTTTTCCTGCACTTTCGGTGGATATAATTTATGTGCCGTTGAAGGAGAGCGTGTTCCTCCTGCTGAACATTTCCCTGAACTCTCCAGCTCATAAATCCTCCGTTTGAGTCCATGTTGGTTTAAAGGACTGAGACAGGAAAGATAAAAATACAAAGAAAAAAAGAAAAACAGCTTCATCATGTTTGTGTGTGTGACAGAAATCCTGCTCATCTGAAATAAGACATTTAATTAGTTTATTTGTTTGTAGAAGAGACAGATTATTTTATTTTATTATTTTATGACATCAGTTTAACACAAACGCACGAATCTGTTTGATTTCCATTTAAATGTATGAATTTTCTTTTGTCTCCATGCTTCTCTTTGTTCACTTTCTCTGTTTCTGTGCAGCCGCACTCACGCTCCAGTGTGTGTGAGCGTGCACGTGTGTGTGTGCACGAGTGTGTAAGGGATATCCTTTCGGCCTTGGGAAAAAATCAGTGTGCGACAGACTGACAGAAAACAGACTGTGGCATCGAGCTTCCTCTCAGCTAATGAATTCCTGATCACACACACACACATGCACACGCGTGCACTAAATCACACACTAATGTGCACGAAAATACACACACACACACACACACACACACACACACACACACACACACACGAAGTCTTTCCTCAGCACGAGCGCAGACCTGAAGGAGTTTACAAACTGAAAACTTCAGCCAGAAATTCAAACAGAAATGTTTTAACTAATAATAATAATAAAAAGTTCTGATTTGATCCTTATTGTTGGATTAATGAACTTATTAGTGAAGGACAGAGGCTGCAGACAGTGTAAGGGCGTAGCTTTGATTTCGACAGTGGTATAAAAGTGCTCCAAGGCCGCACCCCTGAAAATGTATGTTTGCATGTATGACTGTTATGTCACATCATGTAGAGCTGATCAAACAAACAAACAAACAAACAAACAAACAAACAAACAAACAAACGACCATATTCAGAAAATAAATGTTCTTTATCCTATACCTCCAGCCTCTCCTCCACCATCTCCACTAGTCCCTGAAAAAAGTAGATTAATGCGCGACACATGACCAGTGGGGCAATTTGGGATGCAGCAGCCATAAATTTTGATAGTTTGGTTATAGTGTAAGGAAAAAATACAGTTTCCCAATTATTACAGATAAGTGTAACTCATTCCACAACAAAATGATTGTATAAAATCATGTTTGTTATCTGAGGTTTTATTGCATTTTTTCCAACAAACTTTTATTGTTGGTCTTTAATGTCTGCTGCCTTTCAACACACAAATGATACATGGTTAATAAATAAAAAAATAACCCAAAAAGTTTTTCTCTTTGGTATTAAATATAAGTTTTTTTTTAGTTGTAACACTGTTTACTATGCTTGAGTTTCATGTAAGGGACCATGTGGTAGCTATGGTCCCGAGCGTCCATACCCAATTCTACACCCCTGGATGAGTGAACAACTAAATTAATCTGAAATATTATTTAAAGTTTTAAATTAGATTATTAAAATTAAGATTAAGGATAAATCTGTAAATTACACAAATAATAAATATTGTTAGGACTCATGTGTAAAAATGTAATTAATAATCTAATTTAATCTTCTGATGAGGTTATTTCCATGATTATGATTATAAGAGAAAACAATCCTTACTCCTGAATCAACTTAATAAAAGGAAAATAATTTTGCTTTAATTTCATCCAAACCTCCTCAGACTGAGACGAGCCTTCTCCTGATTGTCTCTCTTGATCTGGGTGAAAACCAGTGGCCCGCGGCCCACATGAGGCCCTGATCCTCACACGTGGGGCCCATCAACCAATTATAAATATGAGGAAAATGTCAAAATCAGCCAAATATATTTTTTATCTGTCTTTAAAACAACACCATAAAATATCATAACTCAGATCTTTTCCATAAAACCTTAAATAACTGCTGTACGTTCTGTTCAATTTGTTAAAATCATTTGGTGTCATTATTTATGTAAAATATATTTGACACAAGTAAACCTGTATATAAAAAAAGAAACGTTATCAAACACGGTTAATGTAAACTCTTTCAGATGCATTGAAGGTGATGTGTAAATCATAAATGTATGTTTCTGATGTTCTTTATCATCCTGTGCAGAGTGGGTCAGCAGACTTTTACAGCTGCGTCAGTTTAAAAATATAAAACAATCTAACATCCAGATAAGAACAGATTTATTTACAGACATTAAAAACTCTTATTTCTGAATTTAAGACTGAAACAAACGTCTGTGACAAAGAAACAGTGAGCAAGAAGACAATGAAGGAGAATTATTAAAGAAAGAAAAAAAAGTTAAAAACAGATCAGTGTGAGTTTAATTAGTTTAAGCAGGGACATTCAGGACATTCACAACATTCAGGATAAATAGATATTAGACATATTAGCATAATTCTATCAAAAATCATTGATATTATGAAGTGAATTTTATATAAAGTAGACCAGACTGCCTCTTCTTTTATATTTAGTCATAACACAGCTGAGCTCTGTTTTCTTATTTCTCTTCTTTCCTTTTATTTCAGAGGTCATGACTGCTCGGTCTGTTTGACATGTGACATGATATAAATAAAGAGAAAATGTAGCGTAAAAACATAAGAGCAAACATCCCAATAAAGTTAAACTGTGATTGTCTATAAACTAAAAGCAAAACTATTTGTACAATATAATTTCATAGCATTTAAATTCTCTGAGAGCAGCTCATTCAGATGTCAATGATTGGCCCTGAGGATAAATAAATATACAAATATCTATATTATTTGCTGGCAGATTTATTGTATTTAAATAAAATTTCAAACCACAAAAAACAAGTCAGTCCAAGCTACTTAACAGATGAGCAGAATGTGTTTGTGTTATTTCATAATCATTTAAAAAAAAATCATTTAGAAACCTTCAGCTGATCACAGCATTATTACATAAATTTAAAACTAAATATAGAAAATAAATGGATCAGTGTCTGACTGATCCAACATCAGTGTCCTTCTCTGGTTAAAAATATAAAACATAAAATTTTAAATTTAATCCTTTAAGGCCCAAGACCATAGATTCTAGCCAGAAAATTATATTTTTTCTGGAGCTGAAATGTTTGTTTCACTTTCTGCTAAAATCCATAAAAATATCAAAATGTCCATAAAATTCAACATAAAGATTTTTCGTATCTCATTTGATACATTAGGTGTTTTTGACAACTGATAATCCATTTGAGGACATTTTTATCATTTATTTATTCATTTATTGTATTCAGATGTTTTTTTTTTGTAATTTGTTGATCTTATTGAGTAGATAGAGGTATTATAAAAGTATGTATCAAATATGATACAATTGGCTTTATAGGGTTAGAATTTAAAATTTAAAATTTAAAATTTAAAATTTAAAATTTAAAATTTAAACTATAAAATATAAAAAATAAAAAATAAAACACCCTCCTCTGAGTGCTTCCCCCTGCTGTGTCGGCTCTGGGGCCTCATACGGGCCCCTCGCCCGGGGCCTCGGGCTGGAGCGTCATTATCAGGCCCTGCTTTGTGTTCTGCTGTTTCTGTGCATCCTGGATGTCATGAATATGAAGTAATCTGATTACTCGTGCTGCTGCTGCAGCATTAAAGAACACTCAGAGTCAGCTCAGAGCTGTAACCCGATGAAGGAGATGGATTGGCCCTCTGATGGCCTCTGGAGGAGGAGGAGGAGGAGGAGGAGGAGGAGGAGGAGGAGAAGAGCTGCAGCGTCCTGTCTGACCAGCAGGGGGCAGAGTAAAGCTCTTCATCACAGCCTGATGGCTGCAGCAGCAACAACAACATCAACATCACCATCATCTTCATCATCATCAGAGCCTGTGTGTGTGTGGGGGGGGCGGCGTCCTGAGGATCCCGTCTGAAGGCCTCTGTGGGCTCTGCTCTGAGACAGACGGCTGCTTTAAAACTCTTACCTGAAGGGGCAGAGCCCCTAAATCCTGGACTACAGGCCTCAGCAGCAGAACTCTACGGACTCACATCAGGGGTCACTGCTGGTGCCCCAATAAGTGAAGAAAAAGAAGAAGTCAAGAAGTTTTCACACCTACAGATAGAAAAACACAGCAGTCATGTTTCCTTGGGATCATTTCATATTCAGTTTCAGTTTCTTATTTGTTTGGCTCCCCTGTTCTGACCTTGAGGTCGGAATATCTTCACTCTCCTGAAATATCATGCAGACAAAAGCTCGGACCTTTCTAAAACATTTCTCTGTTTTAGTCTTTATTCTTAATGTTATCTAAAATGATGGAGTACATTATTACAAGAAGGAGGAGATACTGGGAGAGGATATATCACCAAAGGTTCTGCTATTTGGCGATGATAGACCAGGAATTCAGCTGGATCACCAGCATGATGAATGGATTAGCCTGCTGCTGTGTTTAAATGTAACTGTCACTTAATTTTTTACTCCTATTCATGACACAGGAACAGATTACATCTGTCCCGGGAGCTGGCCCACATCGTGTGGCCCCTGTGCTCTCCCTGTTGCTGAAGTGACAGCGACTACTACTGTCGTCTCCACCGAGTCTTTCCAGCACACCGTGGCCATGGTGGCGGGGATCATTCAGACTGCCTGGAGCACATTTAACAACAAGGACAAGGAGAGGCGTTCATTTGATTGATGAAGATGACACTCAGCTGTGTCATCTCACGCCTTCTCTCCTCCCTGTGCCAGAGAGAGGGACGGAGACTTGAGGTGCACCTCGGTGTGCCGGACTGCACCGTGCACAAAAATTGCAAACTGCCCTGGACACACCTGTTGATGCGACACAGGCACTGTGCACCTGCCCTCCATAAAGGGTTAGTAGATGATGATTTTATCCAAGAGGAAAACAGGACTTCACAAATTCAAGGAAACATAAAAAATGTCTTAAACTTTACACTTCAGATTTTAGTCGACTAAAGTAACAGCAGAGTTCATCGACTGACACTAGACTTGAATTAAAACAATGTAGATGACTAAATAATTGCAAAAAAAAATAATAATTAAAATAATAATAATAGTACATTTTATTTACAAAGCGCCTTTCATGACACCCGAGGACACTGTACAAATTAAAAACAACAAAATACTGGAGAGCAGCGGCAACCAGTCATGCCGGCGTCCACTCACCCCGAGGTTGCAGAAAAGGAGACGGGAGGAGAGGAGAGGAGAAAAAACAATTCCTATCAAGGCAACTGGGATCACAGTGTGGAATTGGAAAAAACATCTCAGCACATGAGCAACACATTATAACAAACACGTAGACGAGCACATGGGGACAAAGAAGGCGTTAAGTTGGAGGAAGATGTCTGAATGGGGGGGAGGTGTATGGGTAAGCCGTGACCTCGACTCAGCTTCAGTCCTGCTCGTAGTCTCCACCATCTGATAGATGACTAAATTATGACTAAAATTAAAACTAAATATTAAAGTGCTGTCATAATTAACTCTGGCTCCATCTCCGTCACTCATACCAATGTAGGCAGGAATGAGGGTGTGTGATTAAGACCGTGGACCAAGACCAGGGACAGAGACCAGGAACTAGGACTATGGACTAAAACCATCTGGTCTTAAGACCAACAACACATCAGGCTCTAATTTCCCAGACCAGGCGCAGGTGCAGCACATCTGCCCTGTGCCGCGCCGACAGAGTGTGTCCGGCGCACTTTGCACGTTTCGTGCACCAAGGTGTATCCACACCATCCCTTCCACCGGCGCAAGGGAGGAGGGAAGGCGTGAGTGGATCTAACACGGCTGGGTGTTTTCTTCACCAAATAATATTGTCAATCACGTTTGCCCAAATATTTTAACAACCGCTGTCCAATGTAAAAAAGGTTGTAGTAGTGTAAGAAGGGCCAAGAGAAAGCTGTCAGATCAAAGATGGCACACGGTGGCCCCTCCACCGGCCTCAGACGAGCTCAGCGGAGGACATCACGTCCTTCACCTGTATATACGGGAGGCATATAAGCACCTTTAAGGACAGAGCTTTGCAGGTGTTCTCTCCTTTCCCGTGCACTCTGCTGCTGTCCCTGCTGTCGGATGTGCTTCGCCTGCGCCGTGAATAGACCAGGTGGGAGCTGGCTTGCTTTCAGGTTTCACGCAGGTTTTTGGCACAAAATTTCACTGCGCCAACCTGAATCCGTTGACACCTACCCCTGTTGCGTCGCCACACCCATCTCAGCATAGCCGGTCTACCAAATTTCTTTATTGGCGGTGCGGCATACAAAATTAACACTGCGTGGGGTGCACCAGGCTATGCCACCCTGCAAAACTAGGGCCCATCCAGCTGACGTCTGTCTGTAGAGAGCTGCCATTACACCTACTGAACCTCTGATGCAGTAAAACTTCTGTTTTTTTATTACTGATTGATGTTTTTCTTCTGATGTGTATTAAATATGTAGATGTGTTTAATGTTTTCTGTGTCAGTCTGCCTCTGTGTGACCTATGAACTCAGTCAGGCAGGTTCAGGTTTGAGCCTGTGTCCTGCTCATCTCCTCAGTAACAAAACTGTTGTTTTACTCTGGGCTTTGCTCAGAAAGGGTTTGTCTAATCCTCAGGACGGGGACAATGAGGACCTCAGACGCAGGACAGCTGCGGTCTCGTGGACACTGTACAGTGCTCCAGGTCCAGGTCCAGGTCCTGGTCCTGGTCCTGGGGCAGCATCAGTCCCTGCTGACCAAGCTCACTTAACCTTTTGTTCCTCTGACCAGAGACCCAGAGGCCACCAGCACCCCCTCAGTAACTGGATTATCCATGGAGCAGGACCTGGTCTGGGTTTTGTCTCAGGAGCATCTGGTCCCTCTCTCTCTCTCTCTCTCTGTCTTTCTCTCTCCCTCCCTCTCTCTCTCTCTCTCTCCCTCTCTCGTTCTAGTTGTTGTTTCTGCAGCGCTGCTTCACAGCACAGATCCATCAGGAAGTTAATCCACTTATCCACATCATAACAAGGAGCTCTGGGCTCTGACAGAAGACCCTGTACCAGGACACGGGGGCGTGGACCAATAAAACAAATCCAGAAGAAGCTTCAGTGGAAAAAATAAAGGATGTGAAATGACCACAGAGTTTCCTTTGGGGTCAAATGGAGCAGTCAGGGGTCAGCTAGGGGTCAAGGGGAGGAGCTAAGGAGTGAAGGACATCATCGAAAAGGTTTAACACACCTTTAAGTGAGACTCTGTCCTCTCTGTTAGACTCTGTCCTCTCTGTTAGACTCTGTCCTCTCTGTTAGACTCTGTCCTCTCTGTTAGACTCCGTCCTCTTTGTTAGACTCTGTCCTCTTTGTTAGACTCTGTCCTCTCTGTTAGACTCCGTCCTCTCTGTTAGACTCTGTCCTCTTTGTTAGACTCTGTCCTCTCTGTTAGACTCTGTCCTCTTTGTTAGACTCTGTCCTCTTTGTTAGACTCTGTCCTCTCTGTTAGACTCTGTCCTCTCTGTTAGACTCTGTCCTCTCTGTTAGACTCTGTCCTCTTTGTTAGACTCTGTCCTCTCTGTTAGACTCTGTCCTCTCTGTTAGACTCTGTCCTCTCTGTTAGACTCTGTCCTCTCTGTTAGACTCTGTCCTCTTTGTTAGACTCTGTCCTCTCTGTTAGACTCTGTCCTCTCTGTTAGACTCTGTCCTCTTTGTTAGACTCTGTCCTCTTTGTTAGACTCTGTCCTCTCTGTTAGACTCTGTCCTCTCTGTTAGACTCTGTCCTCTTTGTTAGACTCTGTCCTCTCTGTTAGACTCTGTCCTCTCTGTTAGACTCTGTCCTCTTTGTTAGACTCTGTCCTCTCTGTTAGACTCTGTCCTCTTTGTTAGACTCTGTCCTCTCTGTTAGACTCTGTCCTCTTTGTTAGACTCTGTCCTCTCTGTTAGACTCTGTCCTCTTTGTTAGACTCTGTCCTCTTTGTTAGACTCTGTCCTCTCTGTTAGACTCTGTCCTCTCTGTTAGACTCTGTCCTCTTTGTTAGACTCTGTCCTCTTTGTTAGACTCTGTCCTCTTTGTCGGACTCTGTTCTCTCTGTTAGACTCTGTCCTCTCTGTTAGACTCTGTCCTCTCTGTTAGACTCTGTCCTCTTTGTTAGACTCTGTCCTCTTTGTCGGACTCTGTCCTCTTTGTTAGACTCTGTCCTCTTTGTTAGACTCTGTCCTCTTTGTTAGACTCTGTCCTCTTTGTCGGACTCTGTTCTCTCTGTTAGACTCTGTCCTCTCTGTTAGACTCTGTCCTCTCTGTTGGACTCTGTCCTCTCTGTTAGACTCTGTCCTCTTTGTTAGACTCTGTCCTCTTTGTCGGACTCTGTTCTCTCTGTTAGACTCTGTCCTCTCTGTTAGACTCTGTCCTCTCTGTTAGACTCTGTCCTCTTTGTTAGACTCTGTCCTCTTTGTCGGACTCTGTCCTCTTTGTTAGACTCTGTCCTCTCTGTTAGACTCTGTCCTCTCTGTTAGACTCTGTCCTCTTTGTTAGACTCTGTCCTCTTTGTTAGACTCTGTCCTCTTTGTCGGACTCTGTTCTCTCTGTTAGACTCTGTCCTCTCTGTTAGACTCTGTCCTCTCTGTTAGACTCTGTCCTCTTTGTTAGACTCTGTCCTCTTTGTCGGACTCTGTCCTCTTTGTTAGACTCTGTCCTCTTTGTTAGACTCTGTTCTCTCTGTTAGACTCTGTCCTCTTTGTTAGACTCTGTCCTCTTTGTTAGACTCTGTTCTCTCTGTTAGACTCTGTCCTCTTTGTTAGATTCTGTCCTCTCTGTTAGATTTAAATTAAATTAATTAAATCTTAAATTATCAGATGGCTCAAACTGAGTTATAAATGCATGATATTTACTCCACGCACCTGCAGACACCAGTTAACACGGGAACGAGTTAGTCAGTATCACCAGAGAAAAGTTCTCTTTTTACTGCCTGTGTTTTATGATGTTGTAGCTGTATGAGCAGAGCTCAGCGTGTTTCCAAAGGGGAGGAGAAAGATCTGTCTGCCCTTTTCAGAGACAAGATTTTTACTTTCTGTTCAATTTAAATCAAGTCCTTGGTTACAGACACTGAGACGAGACGTAGATGGACAAACACAGCAGGACATGACCTTCAAATCATCACCCTTATGTTTTAGCCAGAGTCCAGTCTGTGTTAGCATCAAGCTAACCCGTTAAGATGGTCTACGACAGGGGAAGTCTGGGCAGTGAGGACAAGGAGGTGCTCATTAAAGCACACCGTGGCCGAAGCTGACCCTAAAGTTAGAGCCAATAACAGGGCTTAAAGCAGGAGCTGTGGAGTGGTGATCAGTCATCTGTGGAGCAGCAGAGAGCATGAGGCTCTGAGGTAGCTCCTGTAACATCAGCGAGTGTTTGTGCAGTCTGATAAGAAAGGCTATCTGAACTCTTTCCACCATGAGCTCACTGAAACAGCCTCCAAGTGTGTGAGGCTTCAGCCCACAGTCTGGTTCCCAGGGTGTGCATGTGTGTCTGTCTGTGTGTGTGCGTGTGTGCATGTGCATGTGTGTGTGCGTGCTGCAGCGAGGTGCCGCCGTTATCGGCCGAGCAGGAGGGAGGCTTGGCTGCACTAACAGGAATGCCTCTCGTCAGTCTGACACAGTCCAGCTGTCTCCAACACTCAGAGGGAGCGTCAGCGTCACGTGACGGCGTGCTCCAACCGTTGACCTGCAGGGCGAGGGCGAGCACGCCTGCTGCTGATGTCCAGGTGACTGCCCTGCCCCCACCTGGACGGTTCACAAGTCATATCATAGCTGTCAAACAATGCCTGGCCAAAAAAAAAGTCATCACAACAGATAAAAGGTCACATATAAACTTCTGCAAAGTCACAAGAGGGCAGGAAATGATCTGCCCGTCACATCCAAGGTTTACCAAAGATCCTGTGTTGATGACGGAGAGTCTGACCACTGCACAAAGCCTACTCCAGCACATCCCAAGATAATAGCCCATGCAGTAATTATTCAGTAGGAGGCTCGTACCCGTTTGCTTAGTAAAATCCAGGTGGTGACTCTTTTTTTTGGCCAGGCAGTGTATTATATTCATGATGTGAATATTGTTTTTGTCCATCGTGTTAATTCCTTAGTCTGACTTTACTTGTTTCTGCATGTTACAACATGCTTACATAATTTTATTCACTTAATTTTTAATGCTCGTCTATTTTGATGTCTTTTTATGATATTTTGATAAACTGTGAATAAGAGAAACTGAAACAACCCAGTTTCCCTCCTTTATCGCAGTCCGTCTATAGATAGATAGATAGATAGATAGATAGATAGATAGAGGGATGTTTTAAAGGAAATAGAGCTGTATTATTTTTGTATCTGTGAAACTGCTTTGAAATGCATTCATAAAGGAAAAAATATGAATATTATAAAAGTATACTTTGATTACATTTAATGTTCTAAATCCTGCGTTAAAAATCGCCTTAACTGTCCTGAATTCTTCATGAGACTCATTAAATCAAGATTTATAGTTATTATGTGAAATTCAGAAAAGTTGTGAGAGCTATGCCACAGCACTTCTGACATAAGGATAGAATAAAAGCACTTTTATTGTGTTGAACTTTATACAGTCCCGATCAAAATCTTAAGACCAGTTTAAAAATTGCTAGAATATGCATTTTGCACATTTGGACCTTAATGAGGTTTTAAGTAGAGCTGCAATATACAAAAGCAAGAAGGGGGAGTGAGACAAAAAACAGTTTGAAAAAGTTATTAATTGAAAACAACAAGTAAACTGAAATAGGCTGTTTATTAGCCAATCAAAAGTTTAAGACCACAGGCTATTAAAGCCAAAATCTGCTCAAATGTTCATTTTCTGTCAGGCATTCACACGGTCATGCCCTCCTGATGGCTAAAGCTAAGAAGCTTTCTCTTCTTGAACGTGGTCGGATCATTGAGCTGCATATGCAAGGCCTCTCGCAGCGTGCCATTGCTGCTGAGGTTGGACGCAGTAAGACAGTCATTCTACATTTTCTGAAAGATCCTGAGCATTATGGAACAAAAAAGTCAAGTGGTAGACCCAAAAAAATTACACCTGCACTGAGCCGGAGGATCCGATTGGCTGTCCGTCAAGACACAGGGCGGTCCTCGACCCAAATTAAGGCCCTTACTGGTGCCGACTGCAGCACAATAACCATCAGACGGCATCTGCAGAAAAAGGGTTTCAAAAACAAAAATGTTTCCTTAAGACCTCTTCTCCTTCAACGCCACAAAACTGCCCGTTTAGACTTTGGAGCATCAAACATGGGACATTGAAAGGTGGAAAAAAGTTTTATTCTCTGATGAGAAAAAATGTCACCTTGACGGTCCAGATGGCATCAACGTTACTGGCATGACAAGGAGATCCCACCTGAGATGTTTTCTACCCGGCACAGTGGAGGGGGGTCCATCATGATCTGGGTGCTTTTTCATTCAGTGAACACTGGAGCTTCAGGTGGTGCAGGGTCGTCAAACGGCGGCTGGTTACGTGCAGATGTTGCAGAGGGCATCCCTCATGACTGAGGGCCCTCGTCTGTGTGGTAACAGCTGGGTTTTTCAACAGGACAACGCTGAAGTTCACAATGCTCGCTTGACCAAGGACTTCTTCAGGGAGAAGAATATCACTCTTTTGGACCATCCCGCATGTTCCCCTGATTTAAATCCCACAGAGAACATTTGGGGATGGATGGCAAGGGAAGTTTATAAAAATGGCCGTCAGTTCCAGACAGTTGATGCCCTTCATGAAGCCATCTTCACCACTTGGAGCAATGTTCCCAAAAGCTTCCTGGAAACACTCTCATCAAGCATGCCCAAACAACTTTTTGAAGTGATTAACAAGAACGGTGGAGCTGCTCATGACTGAGTCCTACTGAGAAACATTTTTGTTCTGGTTTGGAGAGATTTTTGTAACTTTTTGAACGATGGTCTTAAACTTTTGATCAGCTGATAAACAGCCTATTTCAGTTTACTTGTTTTCAATAAATTACTTTTTCAAAGTGTTTTTTGTCACACTCCCCCTTCTTGCTTTTGCATATTGTAGCTTTATTTAAAACCTCATTAAGGTCCAAATGTCCAAAATGCATATTAAAGCAATTCTTCAACCAGTCTTGAGAAATACAAAATACAACAGAAAAAAAATAAAGATACTCAAGTAAAGA
This sequence comes from Scarus forsteni, assembly GCA_036419115.1. Taxonomy (NCBI): domain Eukaryota; kingdom Metazoa; phylum Chordata; class Actinopteri; order Labriformes; family Labridae; genus Scarus; species Scarus forsteni. Next base: position 2,625,014 of record JAZDUH010000490.1, read on the forward strand.
AAATAATTTCAAATATGTACAGACACAGACGAGCACAGAGCTCAGATTATTTATGTAAACATTTTTCTCTCTCATATAAAACCAAAGATCAACTCCATTTCACTTCTTCTTGAGCCATGACTACTATCCACTGAAAATTTCATTAAAATCCAACAAGACCTTTCCAGTTTTTTGCTCGGACAGAAAAACAAACTTGAATAAAATCATGACCTCTATAGCAGAGATAACAATGTTGATAAAATCATTCTCAGAAATTGTTAATAAATATTTTATGAGTGAGGACAGTATTATTGTGGCCTCATGGTAATCTCTGACAGCTCAGGGCTTTCAGACTGCCGGCATGAGCCGAACATCTGTGCGTCCCCTGTGCCAAGATCTTTGGAATCAAGGGCTTACTATTAACCTGAGCCACACATCTCTGCCAGGATGTGGTGCAGTTAACATCAGACTGTGGAAAATTAAGCCTCAAACTGACCAACACTGTTTGCTGCTTAAAGGAATGGATAAGAATGGAGATCAGTTATATGAATCATGGAGAAGATCCCTGAACTGCAGACCAGCAGGACTCCACTCTGTGGCCGTTGACCCTCCTTCCCCGACCCAATCAGACATTGCTTGGACAGCCAATCAGCACCATAGCCTCTTGTATCCCCATCAGAGTGTTTCCAAAGGGGTGGGAGAAAGAGCTGCTGCTGATCTTCTTTCTTTTATTCTGCTTCAGTCAAACAATGTGCAATATTCCCATGTGCAGTAGCTTTACAAATGTGTAAATAATTCTTATAATCTAGCTTTTACTTTTATATCTCTGGTCTTTATGATTAAATACACACTGTTTTTATACGTACTCTATTTTTTTATTCATGATTGCTGCCCCATATTGCAAATATCCCCATGTGGGCAGAATAAAAGTTAACTCTAATCTACTCTTAATCCTTGATAACAGACACACGGACACGATGAGAACGGTCAAACACGTGGACCTTTAAGGCTTTTGTCCACAAGATATCTTTATAAGACAAAGTCAAGTTTTCAGAGAAAACTTCATGAAAATTAAAACACACACAAAGGCACAACGATGCTGTTTATAAGCATTTAACAATTTCTGTGACAAACAACAATTTTATACAGAGAGGTTTGACTTTAAACTTTATTTCAACATCCAGGTGGCCCTCCAAGCCAGTGACTCTTTTAGAGTAGAGACAGACAGACAGACGGACAGACAGACGGACAGAGAGATGGACAGACGTAGAGACAGACGTAGAGACAGACGGACAGACAGACAGACGGACAGACAGACAGACGGAGTGACAGACAGACAGACAGACAGACAGACAGACAGAGAGATGGACAGACGGAGAGACATACAGACAGACAGTCGGAGAGACAGACGGACAGACAGACAGACAGACAGACGGAGAGACAGATGGACAGACAGACAGACAGTTGGAGAGACAGACGGACAGACAGACGGACAGACAGACGGACGAAGAGACAGTCGGACAGACAGACTGACGGACAAAGAGACAGACAGATGGACAGACAGACAGACAAACCGACAGACAGACAGATAGACAAACGGAGAGAAAGATAGACAGACAGACAGACAGACGGACAGACAGACAGACTGAAGGACAAAGAGACAGACAGACGGACAGACAGACGGACGGAGAGACAGACAGACAGATGGACAGACAGACAGACGGACAGACAGAGAGTCAGACAGACAGACAGACAGACAGACAGACAGACAGACGGAGAGACAGACAGACAGACAGACAGAGAGATGGACAGACGGACAGACAGACAGACAGACAGATAGTCGGAGAGACAGACGGACAGACAGACAGACAGACAGTCAAAGAGACAGACGGACAGACAGACAGACAGATGGACAGACAGACAGATGGACTGACGGACAAAGAGACAGACAGACGTACAGACAGACAGACAGAATGACAGACAGACGGAGAGACAGACAGACAGACGGACGAAGAGACAGATGGACGGACAGACAGACTGACGGACAAAGAGACGGAGAGACGGACAGACAGACCGACAGATGGCAGACAGACAGACGGACGGACAGACAGACAAACAGACAGACAGACGGAGAGACAGACGGACAGACAGACAGATGGACAGACAGACAGACGGAGAGACAGACAGACAGACAGATGGACAGACAGACAGACGGACGGACAGACAGACTGAAGGACAAAGAGACAGACAGACAGACGGAGAGACAGATAGACAGACAGACTGACGGACGAAGAGACAGACAGACGGACAGAGACAGACAGATGGACAGACAGACGGAGAGAGAGACAGACAGACAAACAGACAGACAGAGAGATGGACAGCCGGAGAGACAGACGGAGAGACAGACAGACAGACAGACGGACAGACAGACGGAGAGACAGACAGACAGACAGACAGAGAGATGGACAGACGGAGAGGCATACAGACAGACGGACAGACAGACAGACGGACAGACAGACAGACAGATGGACAGACAGAGAGTCAGACAGACAGACAGAGAGATGGACAGACGGACAGACAGACAGACAGACAGATAGTCGGAGAGACAGACGGACAGACAGACAGACAGACAGACAGATGGAGAGACAGACGGACAGACAGATGGACAGACAGACAGACGGAGAGACAGACAGACAGATGGACAGACAGACGGACGAAGAGACAGTCGGACAGACAGACTGAAGGACAAAGAGACAGACAGACGTACAGACAGACAGACAGACAGACGGACAGACAGACGGAGTGACAGACAGACAGACAGAGGGATGGACAGATGGAGAGACATACAGACAGACAGACAGACAGACAGACAGTCGGAGAGACAGACGGACAGACAGACAGACAGACAGACGGAGAGACAGATGGACAGACAGACAGACAGTCGGAGAGACAGACGGACAGACAGATGGAGAGACAGACAGACAGACAGACAGACAGACGGACAGACAGAGGGACGAAGAGACAGTCGGACAGACAGACCGACGGACAAAGAGACAGACAGACGTACAGACAGACAGACAGAGGGATGGACGAACGGAGAGAAAGATAGACAGACAGACAGACGGACGGACAGACAGACGGATGGACAGACAGACTGAAGGACAAAGAGACAGACAGACAGACGGACAGACAGACAGACAGACGGACAGACAGACGGACGGACAGACAGACGGACGGACAGACAGACTGAAGGACAAAGAGACAGACAGACGGATAGACAGACAGACAGACGGAGAGAAAGACGGACAGATGGACAGTGAGACAGAGAGACAGACGGACAGACAGACAGAGAGTCAGACAGACAGACAGACAGTCGAATAGACAGACGGACAGACAGACAGACAGATGGACAGACGGACGAAGAGACAGAAAGACGGAGAGACAGACAGACAGAATGACAGACAGACGGAGAGACAGACAGACGGAGAGACAGACAGACTGACAGACAAAGAGACAGACAGACGGACAGACAGACCGACAGATGGACGGACAGACAGACGGAGAGACAGACAGACAGACGGAGAGACAGACGAACAGACAGACAGACAGACAGAGGGAGAGACAGACAGACAGACGGATGGACAGACAGACAGACGGACGGACAGACAGACTGAAGGACAAAGAGACAGACAGACGGACAGACAGATGGGCAGACAGACAGACGGAGAGACAGATAGACAGACAGACTGACGGACGAAGAGACAGACAGACGGACAGAAACAGACAGATGGACAGACAGACGGACAAAGAGACAGACGGACAAAGAGACAGACAGAATGACAGACTGACGGACGAAGAAACAGACAGACGGAGAGACAGATAGACAGACAGACAAACAGACAGACAGAGAGATGGACAGACGGAGAGACAGACGGAGAGACAGATAGACAGACAGACGGACAGACAGACGGAGAGAGAGACAGACAGACAGACAGAGAGATGGACAGATGGAGAGGCATACAGACAGACGGACAGACAGACAGACGGAGAGACAGACAGACAGATGGACAGACAGACAGACGGACAGACAGAAAGAGAGATGGACAGACGGACAGACAGACAGATAGTCGGAGAGACAGACGGACATACAGACAGACAATCGCAGAGACAGACGGACAGACAGATGGACAGACAGACAGACGGAGACACAGACAGACAGATAGTCGGAGAGACAGACGGACAGACAGACAGACAATCGGAGAGACAGACGGACAGACAGATGGACAGACAGACAGACGGAGAGACAGACAGACAGATGGACAGACGGACAGACAGAGGGATGGACGAACGGAGAGAAAGATAGACAGACAGACAGACAGACGGACGGACAGACAGACAGACAGACAGACGGACGGACAGACAGACTGAAGGACAAAGAGACAGACAGACGGATAGACAGACAGACAGACGGAGAGAAAGACAGACAGATGGACAGACAGACAGAGAGACAGACGGACAGACAGACAGAGAGTCAGACAGACAGACAGACAGTCGAATAGACGGCCGGACAGACAGACAGACAGATGGACAGACGGACGAAGAGACAGAAAGACGGAGAGACAGACAGACAGAATGACAGACAGACGGAGAGACAGACAGACGGAGAGACAGACGGACAGACGGACGAAGAGACAGACGGACGGACAGACTGACTGACAGACAAAGAGACAGACAGACGGACAGACAGACCGAAAGATGGACGGACTGACAGACGGAGACACAGACAGACAGACGGAGAGACAGACGAACAGACAGACAGACAGACAGAGGGAGAGACAGACAGACAGACGGATGGACAGACAGACAGACAGACGGACAGACAGACTGAAGGACAAAGAGACAGACAGACGGACAGACAGATGGGCAGACAGACAGACGGAGAGACAGATAGACAGACAGACTGACGGACGAAGAGAAAGACAGACGGACAGAGACAGACAGATGGACAGACAGACGGACAAAGAGACAGACAGACAGACAGACTGACGGACGAAGAAACAGACAGACGGAGAGACAGATAGACAGACAGACGGACAGACAGACGGAGAGAGAGACAGACAGACAGACAGAGAGATGGACAGATGGAGAGGCATACAGACAGACGGACAGACAGACTGACAGATGGACAGACAGACAGACGGACAGACAGAAAGAGAGATGGACAGACGGACAGACAGACGGAGAGACAGACAGACAGATAGTCGGAGAGACAGACGGACAGACAGACAGACAATCGGAGAGACAGACGGACAGACAGATGGACAGACAGACAGACGGAGAGACAGACAGACAGATGGACAGACGGACAGATGGACGGACAGACAGACTGACGGACAAAGAGACAGACAGATAGACGGACAGACTGACGGACGACGAGACAGACAGACGGACAGACAGACAGACAGATGGACAGACAGACGGACAGACAGACTGACGGACGAAGAGACAGGCAGACGGACAGACAGACATACAGATGGTACATCTGATACATCTTTGCGAAATAACTTGATTTGAAACAGTCTTAAAGAACTTTAAGGTAATGGGTACTGCCATCATCAGTTGTTGTCAGCTGTAGCCGTAGGAGGTAATGGCTAATTGTTGTTAGCTGTTAGCAGTTAAGTATAGCCGCTACGTACGCTAAGTCACACCTGGCATAGTTGCTTGATATGATTGGTCTCTGATGAGTTTGAGGAGCCCAACGATCATCCAATCACAAGCCGCTGTTGCATTTGAAGTTTCTGCCCCTGAAAACATTTGACCGTCTCTTTTCCAGATGGAGGTGAAATATTTCCAATATGGAGCTGTCCGTCCGGAGTGTCAGAATAAGACAGAGAGACGAAGCAGTATGCTTGTTTTTGTTTTTGCTTTTTGTTTCTGTTGTTTTTTTCCTGTCTGATGGATGAACTCATGATTAAGACTGAAACAGCATGAACTAAATCAAAAGACAAATCAGCCTAAAAAGTTCAAGAGTGAAAGATAAAAAAAACATCTATTATAAAGAAAGTCATCTGTGTGTGTGCGTGTGTGTGTGTGTGTGTGTGTGTGTGTGTGTGTGGTAGTGTGTGTGTGGTAGTGTGTGTGTGTATGTGTGTGTGTGTGTAAGCGCGCGCCTGTCTGCAGTGTGTTGATTTGTTCATGTGTTTATGTGTGATCATGTGTATGTTGATGTGTGTGTGTTGATGTGTGTGTTGATGTGTGTGTGTGTTGTTGGTGTGTGTGTGAGGGCTCTTACCTGCTCTGGATCCATGCAGATGATGGCATCCATCAAACCAAACACAGGAAGCTGATTTGGCCTAACAGCGTAATCACTGGCGCCAGACGTGGTAGCGAGGGCGAGCGTCTGTGAGAGCGTGAGAGGCCTCAGATAGCAGACCAACGCTGACCACGGCCAGATCGACCAATCAGAGCGCAGCAGAGAGGCCAGCCTGAAGAAGGTATGGCAGGAATGTTAGACTTTATATTTTTAAAGAAAGAGTCAGAAGAGTTTTATGTTTTCAATTAGCTGGATCATTCAGGCCTTGATCAACTTTTCAGACACTTTACAGACTAAATATTCATTTTGATGTTTTGACCTCTGCTGCCTCCATCACACGACCCTGCACGAGCAGCCAAGGTGGATCCAGAAGTTTTTTTGATTTAAAGATTTATCTTCTTTGAAAAGCATTTTCATAATTAACCTTAATGAACAGAAAGTTTGATGTCAATAAATAAAAAGCAAAACAAGAGAAGATGTTAATGTCAGAGTTTTTGAGGCTTGTTTTATGCACTGCATTCTTAAAAAATCACTTTCACCTGCACTCTATACACCAAACATGTTTTCCAAATTTCAGATCATCAGTTTAAGCAAGTTTAGAAATCCATCCAGACAAATCCAGACCTGTCTAAAAATGTCCTCTCAGCTTAAAAATAAATAAAGATAAATCACTTGAGCCTCCGGAGTAGAAAAATAATGTTTATAGCTACTTAGTGCTAATATGTGGTCTCTTAGCAACCCCCTTGTTAGGCCTCGTTAAGGTCATGTGACCTGTTGTCATCCATTATCTAATAACTGTCCAGATAACAGGTTTGTTTAGACTGCACGGAGAGTGTGTGCATGTGCGTGTGTGCATATGTGTGTGTGCATGTGTGTGCACATATGGTTCCTGATGATGGCCATTTAAAGGTGTCAGACTGGAGCCACTGCAAATTACACACACACACACACACACACACACACACACACACACACACACACACACACACACACTCACATTTGTGTGTCTGCAGCTGAACCTCTTGAGCTAAAGTGCAGGATTTATCCACGACACCGTCTCTGCCTGAGGGCGAGGACTCCTTAAACCCTCACAGGGTTTGTTTTCATGTTTATTAGTAATTATGATATAGAATATATGTTTTATGTTCAAGAGGAAGAACCACAGCATCGTCATCAAACTGACCGTTATTGATCATTGACACACTGACTGATTCAAACACCAGCTGCAGGGCTCTTACTGATTCAGAGGTAACCAGAAAGCACTTGGAGAGCACAGACCTCCACAAAGGCAGCTCATGTTAGTCTGTCACATCTATGAACACCAGTTCTATGATAAAGTTTCCATCACAATATGATTGATGACCCTGAAAACACACACCAGCCCTCAGAATCATGTTGATCATTATTATATAGACAGAAAACATCCCTCAAGAATGGGCGTCATGGGGATCACCACCAAAATCAAACCATTTCTAAGTTGGACCATGAACAACATCTCCTGAAAATGTCTGCATAATCTGTGCAGGAGTTTTTACAGAATCTTGCAAACAAACAAACAAACAAACAAACAGAACCTCGTTGATGGAGGGAGCTGGCCTCTGATTGGTCTGATCTGCGTTACCTCCCATGTTTGACAAAGGCCCATAATCCTCTATCTATCTATTAAAGCATAGATCAACACAGCCCACACCGCGGTGCAGCGTGTGCTTTAAGACAGCCCGGTTCACTTCATTATCTCTGAACTAATGATGAATAAGTATGATTTTAATCCTCACATAGGGCTCCCCTGCTTCATACTAATAAGAGGACTTATTATTTCAACTGTGTCACTTTGAAATGAAACGGAAAGGATCATAAAGACATTTGGGAATTATAAAACAAAGGTGATTAGTGCCAATGCATTTCTTCTAAAATCACACACCATAAACTCCAGAATAAAAAACTGCAGATCAGCAGGTAAAGGTTGGAACAGATACAGACGGTCAGTAGAAACTTTTCTTTATGCTGTGGCACAGGAATAGCAAAAGTCTGACAGCTGAGGTCTTTAACACTTCTTAAAGTAAGAGCATGTTTGTAGATGTTTCCTGTCTTTACTGTCTGAAGACGCTTCTGAAAAGTCTGTTTATGTTTAAATGATGAAAATGAGTTGAAAGAGAAAATAAATGAATTACCTGTAAAGAAGAATCTGAAGTTTGTTCATCTTCAAACTTTAATTAAACCTGTTTAAACAGACGGAGGACTCGAGTGTGTGTTCAGAAGGTCACAGGGGTCACCGGGGGTCAGAGCGTTAAAACAGACAGGCTGAAAGTTTGTAACCTTTGACCCTGGCTTGTGCCTGGGTCAAAGAGTGTCGCTCCACACACACACACACACACACACAGCCATGTTAACGGCTCTGCTCCGTCGTCTATTTCTGGGTTTTGTCTCTCGTATAAATAGATTCACCTTTGACCCCAGACATCGACAATCACACACACACACACACTGCTCTGTTGCTCTGCAGACTGTTAGACAAAATGAAGCCAAGCTGTCTGAGCTGTGATCTTTGACACACTGATGTTCAGTCAGGAGTTTGAGGAGCCTGAAAATAGTTTATCTACCACAGTGTAGCCAACAAGACTGTTAAGAAGGGCTGCTCAGCTGTTTAAGTGAAGAGCAGAGCTGCACCATCTGAGAGCTCTGCTGCTAACAGGAACTCTCACTCTGTGTGAACTTAAAGAAAAGATGAGCCATGAAACTAAAGATGACCCACCATCCTCCCTCACCAACTGTCTCCTTGAAATAAAGTCCTGGTTCACCGTCAACTTCCTCAAACTGAACAGTGATAAGACAGTAATGTTACTAATTGGCACTCGCTCCACTCACAAAAATCTAACAGTTTCACCATTCCATTCGACCACTCCTCCATCTCCCCCTCCCCCCAGGTAAAGAGTCTGGGTACGTTGCCATGGAGACTCGCCACACTAAGAAGTGAACCCGTCTCGTAGAACAGGAAACCCGGAACCTACCCTCAAAGTTACCTCGCTAGGCAGTAATCCTGTTTCGTAGAACAGACCTCTGGTATGCTCTGGCTCTGTGGAAACATCTCTGAGACAAACATGAGAACTTCTGACTGGAATGACGACGTCAGCTTCATGAGCTGGAGTATAGAAATAAAGAAGAGACTGAAAAGCAGAGTTCATGCTCACAGGTGGAAGAGCTCGACGTCTGCTGCAGGGTGAAACAGTCCCAAACTCAGAGACCTCCTGCAGGAGAATCAAACACTCTGAGACGTCTGCCCAATCATTCAGGAGGGAGCTGACTCCAGGAAACACTGCACTGTCCCTTTAAGGCTGTGGACTCATTCACTCAGACAGCCCTCGCTTTCATGAGCCAATACATGGTTCCTGAGGATTATCACGGGGTGGAAGTCCACCATCACGACAGCCCTGACGATGATCATGAAGATGTCACAGATTCAGAAGAACAGGCTGAAGAGGAGGAGGAGGAGGAGGAGGAGGAGGAGGAGGCAGCAGCTGATGTTAGAGGCAGATCTTCTCTGACTGACGGCTCAGATCAGATCAGCAGGTCTCAGCAGGGCTCACATCACCTGCTGCAGCCCGAGGCTCTCCCTGATCAGTATCTGCTGCTGCTGTCATTGTCCAATCACAGAGCTCAGACCTGACCAGGACTGTAAACACGTTAATGTTCGCTCCTCCATGTCTGACGTGACTGAGCTCAGGTCAGAAGATAAACTCTGGCTCAGGGGGTTTAGACCTGGAGCAGACTGATGTGGTCTGAGCGGCTGGGTCAACAGATAAACGCTAAAACACACACTCGGTCCTCCATACGGAGGCCCAGAGAGGACAAACTTCCATCTGTCTTTAAAGAGTCGATAAGAAGTAAAAACACGATGATCAGACCAGCAGGGACCAAAACAACAGGACGCAAACACTTTATTTATTTATGATGATATGTTGGTGCATTTTTAACGCTTCAATAACAGGACAGAAATATCCAAACGTTAATATTTATTTATAAATATGACACTAATATGACATCACTCAGCCCTGGGGACAGCAGAAGGGCCTCTGTTGTAACAGACTATAATAAATGACTATAAAGACGTGGAGGTGTGGATTAAAGCCTCGATGGAAACAGAGTTTAGTTAATCGGAAGATGTCACCGAGCCTGTCAGAGGAGTCGCCTGAACACTCAGGAGCTGAAACATGAGCGTGGACTGAAATAGCATCAGCCTGTCATCTTACAGATTTAATCATAGTTAATTTGGATGAAGTGATGTCAGTGTGCTCGCCAAACAAAAGGAGGGCAGAGGGACACGTGTGCTCAGATAGTCCCAAAACAAAGACATCACCACACACTCACAGGTACCAGGTCTGTTTGTTATAAGGGACTCCTCTTTTTGAAAAGATGCTGTGAATATGGTCAGATGTGTGCTGAGCTCTTTTGGGCGGGTTCTAAACGTGCAGTGTCATGTGGGCTGGTGCTGCATGCTCCATATAAACTCATTCAGGATGTTACACTGATTGTTCTCTCCCACTCTGAACACAAATCTGAACTTAAATGTAAAAACAAGGACAAAAATAGGATGCACCAGCTACTGTTTTCATTCATGTTCTCCTGAGGATCAACTTAAAGCCAAATCATATGACTTTGTCTTTTTTACTACAAAAATCGCGGTTAGACTGTTGAGGCACTTCAGACTAATAACATCAACACCAGGCCGTCTTAAATACAGAAACTGGAGGCTAAAGCCAGCCGCTCCACATTTAAATCTGCTACAGTAATATTTCATATGAATAAAATTTAAATACGCTTTATGTAGTTTAACTTCACACAAGAGTGAAAAATACCTCAGTTATTTTTTAAATCTCCTTCAGCCTCAGTAAAGCTTGTTTGGGCTTGTTTTTATTGACCTGGTTGTTTGTGTTACTGAAACTATCTGGAGCCATCAGCCTCCATCTTGTTTCTCTCTGCAGAAGCAGGTTGTCGCCGTTACTGTCCTTGAGTACAAGTGTAGCAAGTAAAAGAGATCTGCTGATCTCAATGGGACGAACCTGGTTAAATAAAGGTTAAATAAGTATGCTACAAAACATGCACTTGTAGTGCACCAGAAAGTATACTGATTTAATACGCCTTCAGAGTAAGTTGGAACATTTTAAGTTTACAAAAGTGCAATTTCAAATATACAAGTATAACATCACAACAACAGAACATTCTGGCAGATTAGACAATAAGATGAATGCCTGACGGCTGTTACTGTTATGTGAAGCACCACAAAGCTAATGTTGCTAACCTGTCCAGTAGAAAGACGGCGACATCCACGTCAGTTTCCAGGTCTTTCAGTTCGTGGAGTTCCCTCCACCGTCGGGAAGCAACACCAATGTTGACCCGGGTCTTCGCTCTTTCATGGTCATAGCCCTTCTTTTTCACTTTTCACTCCTCTGACCTTTTTCTTTTGGGCTGTTTTTCAGCCATTGCTACTGCACCTATTGTATCTCTCTCTTACGCTAACTGCGCACGCTACGTAACCTACGACTCCCCCTCCCCCCTCCGTCTGATCTGCACATGAGTATGATCGCCCCCTGGATGTGGGGGGATGTACCCTGTTTTGGTTACTCGGCCTGAGCCACAGTATTCACCCGCTGAAATTCAGAGCCAAGGCTGTGTATTGAAACCAGACTTTTTTTTCAACATGCTGTCAGTGGGGACATCTTGTGGATGGAGAGGAGAAATACAGTGAATTTGACAAATAGTGCATTAAATTAGAAGATTAGAAGATCACTGACTACACCTTTAAGTATATATATACTTTCTTGGAATTCCCTTAGTGCACAGATTAAAAACTGTATCACCATCAAACTCTGACAGACTAAATAACAGTTTGTTTAATTCTATTAAACAAACTGTACCATCTATTCTCGGCGCAGGTGAAGCACATTCGGTGTTAATTTGGTGACAGCCGCACAATATGCACACGTCCCCAAACCTCAGAGGCAGGTCTCCAGAGTGTCAGGCACATTTCAATGTAATAGACAATCACAGCAATCACTATTTAATGTAACCATCTGAACCAGCATATACATTTGTATCTATATTAATTGTCCCATCACATCTGATGTCGGATCAGAGCAGTTTGTCATAATGGGTGCACCTCATTGTGCTGGACTGCGCCGTGCACGAAAATTGCAAATACCCGGACTGCACCTAGTTGCGGCGGCGCAGGCGTGGCACAAGCCTGGTCTACAAAATTAGAGCCCATCATCTTCAATATATTTTGAGCTTCCACTGTGGATTATGTCACTGTTCTTTGCATCAGGAAAGTTTTCTGATACCCTAAATGATTGTAGGAGCTGCGAGGCCACAGTTTAGTGAGCCCTCTTCACTCAGATCACACTTCTGCCCCTTTAGTATCCATCCTATCCAAGTTAAAGAATGAATTCAATTCATGGTAAAACCACCTCGAGGAAAGAAAACTAACTTAAATAACCTGCTGGTTCACATGTAATGATGAACTGACTGAGCTATTTTCACCGTAGTGCCCATCCCTGCACCTGAGCTGCTGCTTCAGGTGATTCAAGGTGTTAGTGACACCTGAGCTCACTGTTGTGTGACTGTTGCTGACTGCAGAGAGGAGACACTGTAGAAACATTTTATTTACTTTAATCGTTTAGGGACAAGTGTATATTATTTTTTTGCTAAAAGATTTGTAAAGTGATGCTGGATCTGGAAGTGGAGGAGGTCAACCTGAAACGGAGGGTGTACACCACACACACACACACACACACACACCCACACTGGTGCAGACACTCGTTTAGATGAAAGCGAGGTAAAGCAGTGGTTTTATCTGTGCCGCTCAGTAGGAGGCAGAGAACATGGCAGCACGGTGCACTCGTGGTGCGGTTGACGGGTTGTGTGGCAGGTATATGGGCTGGAATGTGGTCGTTAAACATGGAGCAGAATCACCCCAAGGTTCTCGAGCACCGCCTCAGGTGGGGTGGGGGTTAAAACTGGGGGCAGAGAGGGGAGCTGGTCTGCACGGGGGTGACGGTGAAGTCTGCAGAGGAGGTGTTAGGGGGGTCTGAGCCCTCAGAATGTTGGTGCTCTGGTCATTTGGGTGGAGGGGGAAAAATCTGATATGAGGCCCGATGGTGTTTGATGTCATGTTGACTTTGTCCTTGCGCGGCAGAAAGTAAAAAATAGTCAAACACTTGACTTAACCAGTCCAGACAGATATCGTACTTTAAGGAGTGAAAGTCTAAAATAAGGCATTGAACTGTTCGTAATGCAGAGAAAATACCTGCCAATGCAACAAAGAAGTTTGACTCAGAAAGGGTCTAAAATGGTTTCATATCTGCTCAAGTTAAAGCTGTCTTGTCTTATTGACAGATTATTTTGCTTATTATAACAAGCGACTCAGGCCTTATTTTACATTTAGATTTTGGATAAAAATTCAGTCCAGTGAGATTTGTTGTTGTTTGTCTCGAAACTGGATGAGTACCATCACTTAGACCTGAGTGTGCTTGTTGCTGACTCACTTTGACAAAAAAAGTCTCACTTTTAGATATATGCCTGATGGAAATACACACTTTAAGATGAGTTTTATAGCATCAAAATAGGTTATCTATAAATGCTATTCCTTAGCTTCACGGTCGGGTCGGACAGGGCTGGACTGGCCTGGATACTCAACTTCAGGAACAAGACAATTAAAACTAGAGCAAATTTATATTATTCAGACACGTCTTAGAGCACCGGGCTGTAAGTAGCCATATATAGCCGGCTACAAAACTACGATGCTAAGTTGCTTGTTGTCACACATCAAAAACCGAGACCTCCATGAAGGGGTGGTCTGGATCCGCTCCATCTCCCTACATTTGGTGCGGTTTCACTGGTGTGAAACAAAGTGGTCTGAACAGATCTACTTTTGATGCATTACTTCCTGTTAATCCTGCGGTTGAATCTTTTGCTTACTCAATTTGTGGATTTGTTTATTCTGGTTGAGGATTATGATGATTTACAAGGGTCCAGAAGGTCTCTGATGCCGTCTCAAACACTATAAAAAAACACACTTGAAGGAAAATGTAGAAGAGAGCGAAATGTAAACATTGGTTGTTTGGTGTAGGAAACGGTTACCATGGCAACCCCTTCTTCGTTCTCCTCCATAGCAGGTTTGGTAACAGTTACGTGCATATCGCCCCCTGCTGCTTCAAACTGAGGGGCCGTTTAAATGGAAACTCCTGACTTGAAGACGCAAAGATTCTTCCTTTCCGTTTTCGAATTCTTCTGCATTTAGATGACAACGCTCGGAGACGAGTTAATCCCCTGTAAATCCGCTGTAGTGTGCATGCCGGTTCAGTAGATGGCGGTGTAGGTCTTCAGAGAGACAGCGCTGCTACATCACACGAACGAAGAAGAAAAACTTTCACAAACAACAATGGCGAATAGACGCACAGAGAAGCAGGAGTTTCTTTTTTGGACAACAGATCAGTTCGGACAACAAACCTGTGTGGATAGTTTTTTCTGGATAACAAACCGAGCACGGTAAGACGCTCACACGTTACTTGACGGACAGAGGAAGCTGCTGTTGTTCCTGGTATGCGCGCGCAGCCTCCATGTGAAAGAGTACTGCGCATGCAGTGACGTCAGCGTTTCACCCTGAAACGCTCTGCTCTGTGTTTACACGAGGCCGGATGGAGGAGTGGATTCAAATCTTTCCGCTCTGGGGAGCGGTTTCAAAAGTTTGCGTTTTCGGTGGAAATGCAACGTGGTCTCATCTAAATGGAAGGCCAAAACGCAACAAAATGTTTGCGGAATTGACCGTTTTCGGCGTCATGTAAACGGCCCCTGAGTAAATACACAAGTGGGCCCAGGCATGGTTCGATGTTGCCAGTGTGAATGCAAGCCAGCGGGGGAGGGGGAGGGGGGTGAACTGCACCGCAGCACGGTTCGAAACAAGTGGGCCTAATGTGAAAACGCCCTTAGTGATAGTTCATGCAGACTGGATGTTCTTGGACCAAAGTGGACGTCAGGCTCCTGAAAGAATCAGGACCGTCCTGTTCACACTGAAATCTGGAGTAAACCAGGATAAGATGTTCCTCCAGACTTTTGGCCCCTGGTCTGTGGTGAGTCTGCAGCCTCCTCAGACTCGTGGACTTTCCCGCTCAGACTCGTGGCCCTCCTCTGTGCTGGGGGAGTTTCCTGTATGTGGTGTCTACACTGTAAAGCTTAGCAGGACCTCCACCTTTATGTGAGTCCATGTGTGTGCCAGCCTGATTATGCAGACAGGACATAAAAGCTGGGTGGCCCTCTATTGGCCCTGTGTCTCCTCCACTCAAGATCAGGGACCTCGGTCACCTGATCCTCATAAAAACAACTTTATTAGCTACTCTGAAGACGACAAAGTGTGTGTGCGAGTGTGTGGGCGCAGCAGCTTTGTGAGGACCAGGGGGACCCTCAGGAACACGCTGGTCTTCATCTGCAGAGCTCTGCTTCACCGACGGCACAGGGACAGAGCATTTAGGCACCAGGTGAGGAGCTCCAGGTGAGGAGCTCCAGGCAAGGAGCTCCAGGTGAGGAGCTCCAGGTGAGGAGCTCCAGGCAAGGAGCTCCAGGTGAGGAGCTCCAGGCGAGGAGCTCCAGGTGAGGAGCTCAAGGTGAGGAGCTCAAGGCGAGGCAGAGCTCGTCTAAAACATGAACTCAGCTCATGTTTACTCACCATGGAGAAAGAGCAAACATATAACACTGGACTAAACAGGACACAGTAATACTGGAATAAAAGTCAGATCAAATGGTGATAATAATAATAATAATAATAATGATAATAACAATAATAATAATAATAATAATAATAATAGTAATAATAATGATAATAATAATAATAATAAAAATAATAATAACAATAATAATAATAGTAATAATAGTAATAATAATAATAATAATAATAATAATACCAATAATAATAATAATAATAATTTTAATAATAACATTTTTAATAATAATAATAATAATAATAATAATAATAAAAATAATAATAACAATAATAATAATAGTAATAATAGTAATAATAATAATAATAATAATAATAATAATACCAATAATAATAATAATAAAAATAATAATAATAACAATAATAATAATAATAATAATAATAATAATAAAAATAATAATAATAACAATAATAATAATAATAATAATAGTAATAATAGTAATAATACCAATAATAATAATAATGAAAATAATAAAATAATAACAATAATAATAATAATAATAATAAAAATAATAATAATAATAACAATAATAATAATAATAATAATAGTAATAATAATAATAATAATAACAATCATAATAAAAACAATCATAATAATAACAATAATAGTAATAATAATAACAATAATAATAATAATAATAATAATAATAATAATAATAATAATAATAATAATAATAATAATAAGAGGAAGAAGAAGATTGATACCACTGCCAATAATATTATGAGTACTACTACTACTGCTACTAGTAATAATAACAATAATAAAAATAATAGTAATCTATTTTCAGAGGGCTTGAACCTAACCCTGCTGACTTTGGGCGAGAGGTGGGGTACACTCTGCACCAGTTGTCAGCCAATCACAGGGCCATATAGAGAGACAGACACACTGAGTCACCAGTCAACCTAATGAGCATGTTTGAAGTCTGTTGGAGGAAACTGAGTGTCCTGAGAGAACCCATGCATGCACAGGGAGAACACACAAACTCAGAAAGGCCCTGACCTCCACAGGGATTGAACCCGCAACCCTCCTGCTGTGAGGCACATGCACTACCAGCTGCACCACCATGCCACCTATGATAACAACAACAACAACAATAACAATGATATATTTATCAATATTAATAAAATAACAGAAAAATAAATATAATACAAGAATAATAAATATAGTTCCTCACTGATGGGTGAGTTACTGTCTCTCTCTCTCTGTTTACAAATCATTTAAAAGCTCATGAACTATGGCCAATATTTTCTAAAAATGTAAACAAGGAACTTTTTCACTTCTCTTGTTAACCATCACTGGAAAAGAAAGTTTCCTAGACTGAGGTAATAATAATAACAATATTTTTAATTATTATTATAATAGTAGAATGATATTGGAAATTAAAGGTGTAGTCAGTGATCTTCTAATCTTCTAATCTAATGCACTATTTGTCAAATTCACCGTATTTCTCCTCTCCATCCACAAGATGTCCCCACTGACAGCATGTTGAAAAAAAAAGTCTGGTTTCAATACACAGCCTTGGCTCTGAATTTCAGCAGGTAAATACTGTGGCTCGGGCCGAGTTACCAAAACAGAGTACACCCCCCACGTCCAGGGGGTGATCATACCCATGTGCAGATCAGACAGAAGGGGGAGGGGGAGTAGTAGGTTGCGTAGCGTGTGCAGTTAGCGTAAGAGAGAGATGCAATATGTGCAGTAGCAATGGCTGAAAAACATGCCAAAAGAAAAAGGTCAGAGGAGTGAAAAGTGAAAAGAAGGGCTATGACCATGAAAGAGCGAAGACCCGGGTCAACATTGGTGTTACTTTCTGACGGTGGAGGGAACTCCACCAACTGAAAGACCTGAAAACTGACGTGGATGTCGCCGTCTGTCTGCTGGATAGGTTAGCAAAATTAGCTTTGTGGTGCTTCACATAACAGTAACAGCCGTCGGGCATTCATCTTATTGTCTCATCTGCCAGAATGTTCTGTTGTTGTGATGTTATCAATAATGACAGTTGAGTTGTCTGATGAGTTACATTAGCTACATTGGTCAGCTACGCAGTTTCTACAGCCGTTTCCATGACGACGCATGTCCATCAGCTTTCGGGGGTGGAGCCAGGGGTGAGGTATGAAGGGAGAGGCGGGCCTAAATTCGCTTATAAACAACCTCTCCACTCGTTTTCTCCCACATCGCTGACTGCACCTTTAAATGATAGCTTTCCACACTAAATGCTGTCATAATAAATTAAGAGTTGTTGTCAGTTTTGGAGGTGTGATTATCTACCTGTTGCTCCTGGTGGTGTCTGAAGATCACTGATAATACCGTCCAGTGTATTATCAGTGACGTCTGTAGTTTCATTAGCGTGTTTCTGCTGTTTGCTGAGTTCACTCTGTTATGAGTCACATCTCTCAAAGAGCAGCTACTGCACATAAAAAGTCCTGATATTGTGTGTTTATGTTTTTCAGTATGAAGGTCTGATCAGCACCATGGTAACCCTGCATCATCAGGCCAACACCATCAGGAGGTCCACGATGATGGAGGTCTGGACCGTGACCTACACGCTGACCAAAAAATAAAACACTCTGCAGCATTACAGCCCCGATAGGCTGCACTGACCGGCTGTAGGTTAATAAAACTAAAGGTCATGTGAATTATGAACGTCTGGTGTGCAAAGGCCTTAAGTCTGTTATTTTAACTCCAGAACATTAAACTTTTAGCACAAAGCTCTTTGTTAAATATAATTCTGTTGTAAATAAGCAGCAGACAGCCAATATTAGAATTATACTAATAAATGATTTAAAAGAATTAGTGATAACTGTTAAGTCAAGTGCAGAGCCTGTAACAGTTTAAAATGTGTAAATTCTCCTTTTCTATCTCTGATGTGAATGAACAGTCAGAAGATAAATGAACATCACACAAACAGACGTCCTCCCTCAAACAGGCAAGCCAGAGAATTTAGAAACATGGAAAATAATGAAGGTTATTGCTAAAATATCTCATCAATGATTCAGTTTATGAATCAGTCAGGTTCTTGTAGAGGCTGACTAACAGAAATAAGGAGTTCAGTCAGTACGGGAACGTTTAAAGAGCTTAAAGTAAAGACTCCTTGAATGTGTTATTTTAGGGGAACAGTAAATATTAAAGGGCTCTGAGGTTTATGAGCAGACAAAACCATCTTCAGTCATAAATTTAAGTCTTTTACTGTTTCCATGTGAGAATTTGTGCATATCTGCTGATTACACCGACTCAGCTTCAGACCTCAGACAGTCTCTTTAATAATGACTTAACTCTGAATAACCCTGAAAATGAAAAGTAAACATCCGCACAGGTCCAGAAGTGTCATTTTGTAATGCAGCGTTGTCAGACTAAATATTCCCACAATGCACTGTGGGAGCGGAGGAGGCGCTCACAGCTGGGAAACATTAGAGCTAATAGTGGACGAGGGTGAGACATTTTCAGGAAACATGAGGTTACTTCAGCTTTTATTCTGCCATGGGGAGGAAAAATGTTTGGACGGAAACGAGAGGCTGCGATAAAACAAGAGAGGAAGAATCTGTACCTCCATTAACCTGGTGATAAAGACAGAAAAACACATTTGTGACAAACAGATTAGTTAAGGTAGAAGGAAACCAGAAAAGAGCTTGTATCCAAAACACAGACATTCATGAGCAGCTGATCAAATCACTAAGTCACCTGTTGACAAGGTAACCGTTTAAACCATAACACTTTCTGAGTGCACACGCAGCTGACCATGTTTCAGCCATCATCAGTCTGATCTGATGTCTCTATTGATTGTTGATGGTATTTTATCAGCTCTGACCTCTGACCTGTCTCCCTCCACACAGGGTCGTGCTCGTCTATGTCCAGAGCACAGGTGGACAAGAGCTCACGGTTTAACAGTGAGTTCATCTTAGGCCTCACTTTTTCATCCTTGACAGTAGAGACAAAGAGCTTCAGTGTAGAGTCCACACTGTCAAGATACATGCAGGAATCAGGTCATCCTTTCAAAACGCTATTACCTACAGCAACAAATGATCTATGGCCAGTCCATGTCAATCAAAACAGTAACCCTGATGATGAAGCGTGCTCTGCTGCTTTACACAAGTCAGCTGGTAAATCACACTCTCACTGATCAATCTCAATCAATCAATGGTAAATGGTAAATGGACTTGAGCTTAAATAGCACTTGACTACTCAAAACTGCTTTACACCGCAGGTCACACCTACCCATTCACACCCATTCACTCTCACATTCACTCACTGATGGTTCAGAGTTTCTATCTTAGTTATCCATCAGTATCTCTAACACATTCACGCCCTTTCATGCCCATTTACACACCACTGATGCAGCAGTAGGAGCAACTTGGGGTTTAGTGTCTTGCCCAAGGACACATCGCCATGTGTCGCCCGGAGCTGGGCTTGAACCTACAACCTCCCGATCACTGACCAAGCGCACTATCCCACTGCACCACCGACGCCCCATAAAATCTTTATTTGTAAAGCACCAATTCATAACAAGTGTTATCTCAGGACACTTTACAATAGAGCAAAAAGCTCTTCATTTTACGGATACACATATATGCATAGGTACATATATACATATAAAGATACCCATATACATATATCTACAAATATATCTATCCAACACCAACATGAATCCATATAGCCAATCATGAATCCCTCCATCATGGCTCAAGAAAAAAGTCTAACCTGGAGCTTCAGTCTAACCTTAAAGGTAGAGAGGGAGTCTGCCTCTTGAACTGTGGTCGGGAAATGGTTCCAGAGACGAGGAGCCTGGTAACTGAAGGCTCTACCTCCCATACTACTTCTACAGACTGACAGTACCACAAGTAGGCCAGCATTTTGGGAGCGTAATGTTCTAGAGGGGTTGTAAGGCACTACAAGCTCTTTAAGATAGACTGGTGCCTGTCCACTGAGAGCTTTATAGGTGAGGAGAAGAATCATGAATTCTATTCTAGATTTTATTGAAGCCAATGCAGAGAAGCTAATACAGGAGTAATGTGGTCTCTTCTCCTCGCTCTAGTCAGTACACGTGCTGCAGCGTTTTGGACCAGCTGAAGTGTCTTAAAGCTGTGGTCTACGATTTGAAACCGCAGCCTGCCCCCCTTCCCTCCCCTCTCCCCTCCGTGTTCCAAGATCCCGCCCCCAGCTCGTGTCGCCTCATATAGCCCCCTCGGGCAGAGCTACGAGGGACTAGCACAATATATCAGCAGCAAACTCAATCAAAAACAGCTCAGCTCAACTGAAAGTATCAAACACGACAGACATCTCCCTTATAACACACAGCAGTAGCCATTTCAATTGGACCGGCGGCAATGCGGGTCTGGCGCCGCCAGAGCGGAGCCGAGTGTGGGGGAGGATTTATCTTTCTCAGCCTGTCCTCCCCAGCTCAGCTTACAGTGCAAACGACAGCGGCTAACAGGCTAACCCGCTCCCCTACAAGTTATTAGCCCGCAGGCACAAACTAACCAGAGTTATTCAGCAGACATCTCCCACTGTAGTAAACAAAGCCATTACCTGATCTAACATGTTTTTTCTGTGAGTCTTATAACGTTGTTTCAGCGTTCATTTAAATCCTGCTTCGAGGAGTTACTGGAGCGCCAGCATTACGACAGTCACCGTGCGTGCTCATGTGTAGCAAGTTCTTATATTCCTGTTAATGTAAACTATAGCACTAATACTCGAATCTGCGAATTTGTCAAAAAAAGAACAGAATCTGTGTCATACAGGATGAGTTAGTAATCAACCTATGGATGGATTCATGTAAATAGAGAGTCAGTGCAGTCTGCTGTTAGCTCAAAGAAAATAGCCTAGGATCGTCTGATGGTTCTGAATGGATTTTTTTCGTTCTTTTTGGTCTTTATACTGTGTAGATAGGACCATAGGACCATAACAGCCTTATAAACGGTGTTATTAATATGTACAAAGCTTCCAAATCGTAGACCATAGCTTTAAGCCACTTGCTGGGACAGCCTGAAATAAGAGAGTTACAGTAGTCCAGTCTAGAGGTAACAAAAGCCCCATCACTCTGGGACAGGCGCTGATCTGTCAAACAATTGTGGTTTTGCAGTTGTTCAGTAAATCACATATCAACATGGTTGTTTGATTTGTTGGTCAGTTGTTCTCGTCAATTTTACACTTGGAGGGTTCAGTTCAGTGTTCCGGTCGTTTTGTTGTTCAGTTGTGCAGTTGTTCCGGAAAGCAGTTGTATGTGTTAGCATCAGTTTTGGAATTGTACAGTTGTGCCGGTTGTTCAGTCAGTTTCTTGTTGTTCAACTGCCCAGTGGTTCAGTTGTTCAGTTATGCAGTTGTTCAGTTGCTCGGTTCACCAGCAGTTGTTCAATTTTGGCAGTTGTTCAGTTTTGCAGTTGTTCACTGCAGTTGTTCAGTTGTGCAGTTGTTCAGTTTTGCAGTTCACGGTTGTTCAGGTTTTGCAGTTTCGTGAAGTTGTTCAGCAGCAGCTGTTCAGTTTTGAAGTTGTTACGAGTTGAATGCGCAGTTGTTCAGTTTGCAATACAGGGTTCAGGAAGAAGAAAAGTCAGTTTTTGAGTTGTTCAGTTGTGCAGTTGTTACAGTTTTTGCAGTTGTTCAGTTCTATTGCAGTTGTTCAGTTTTGCAGTTGTTCAGTTTTTGCAGTTTTCGGCAAACTGCAGGTTAGTTCAGGTTTTTTCAGTTTGTGTTAGTTTTGCAAAGTTTCTCCTCAGTTAAATTGTCTTGCCAACTG
Organism: Scarus forsteni; assembly: GCA_036419115.1. Taxonomy (NCBI): domain Eukaryota; kingdom Metazoa; phylum Chordata; class Actinopteri; order Labriformes; family Labridae; genus Scarus; species Scarus forsteni. Next base: position 2,647,800 of record JAZDUH010000490.1, read on the forward strand.
CAGTTCCTCTGGTTGTTCAGTTGTTCAGTTGTGCAGTTGTTCAGTGGAGCAGTTGTTCAAGCTGTTCAGTGGTGCAGTTGTTCAGTTTTGCAGTTGTTCAGTTTTTGGTTGTTCAGTTGTGCAGTTCTATTGCAGTTGCAGTTGTTAGTTGTTCCAGTTGTTCAGTGGGGCAGTTGAATCAGCTGTGCAGTTGTTCATATTTTATGCAGTTGTTCAGTTTTATATATCAGTTAGTGCAGTTGGTGTGTGTTGCAGTTGTGCAGTGCTAGTTTTGCGTCTTGTTCAGTGCAGTTGTTCAGTTTTGTTTCTCATTTTTGCAGTTGTTCAGTACAGTTGTTCACTTTGTATTCGTTCAGTTTTGCAGTTTCTCAGTTTTCCAGTTGCAGTTGTTCAGTTTGACTGTCAGTTTGTGCTGTGTTCAGTTGTTCTTTCAGTTGTGCAGTTCGTGCAGTTGTTCGCAGTTGTTCAGTTGTGCAGTTCATGTACCATAGAAGCTACATCTCATTTTCAAGAGGTCCTCATGTCACCAGATAGTTGTGTTCTTCATTTTCTAGAAATATAATCTTAAATGTTCTTACTGAAAATAAGAATTTATAGCAGTGTGAACTCATGGGTGCCCAGACCACAAAGTGCATCCCAACCATATTTTGTCTCCTTTAAATATAAATGAGTTAAGGCCTCTTCAGAGAGAGGAGAGAGGGAGAGAGTGATAGAGCCCATTGTTGCCAGACTCCCCCCGTGCAGTCTGAGCCTGTTACATTTTGCAGGTGCCGTCTAATTTAAACTAATTTATTTAGCTTTTGATTTAGCGGCCTCAGCTAGTTGTTCAGCGTTGCAGCTGTTCAGCTGGTCCTAACAGCTGGTGCTTTGGTCCTAACAGAGTGTTGTTCTTAGCTTTGTAAAAGAGTTGTTAAAGTTTTAAGTCCTAACCTTAAAAAGGTAGAGAGTGTCAGACTCCCAGAACTTGTACAATTGTTAGTGGAAATGTTGTTCCAGTTGTTCAGAAGAGGAGGCCTGATAACTGAAGTTCTCAAGCTCTACCTCCCCATACTACTTTTTGGAGATTAATGGTACCACAAGTAGGGTTTCCAGTTCGGTTGTTGTTCAGTTTTGCAGTTCAGTGTGGTTCGGTTGTGCAGTTGTTCAGGTTTGCAGTGTTGTCAGTTGTGCGGTTGTTCAGTGTTCAGTTGTGCAGTTTTGTGCAGTTGTTCGGTGTTCAGTTGTTCAGTTTTGTCAAAAGTCCAGTTTCAGTTGTTGTTCAGTTGTGCAGTTGTTTGTTCGGTTGTGCAGTGGTTCAGTTGTTTCAGTTTGTTCAGTTGTTCAGTTGTGCAGTTGTTCAGTTGCAGTTGTTCATTGTTTGTTCAGTTGTCAGTCAGTTTTGCAGTTGTTCAGTTGTGCAGTTGTTCAGTTCCCCAGTTGTTCAGTTGTGCAGTTGTTGTTCAGTTTTTGTTGTTTTGTTCAGTTGTTCAGTTTTTGTTGTGCAGTTGTTCAGTTTGCAGTTGTTCGGTTGTGCAGTTGTTCAGTTGTTCAGTTTGTGTCAGTTGTGCAGTTGTTCAGTTAGTTGCAGTTGTTCAGTTGTTGCAGTTGTTCAGTTGTGCAGTTGTTCGGTTTGCAGTTGTTCAGTTGCAGTGTTGCAGTTGTTCAGTTCAGTGTGTTGCGGTTGTTCAGTTTTGCAGTTGTTCATTTTGCAGTTGTTCAGTTGTTGTTCAGTTGTGCAGTTTTGTTTGAGTGCAGTTGTTCAGTTGTGCAGTTGTTCAGTTGTTCAGTTGTATTGTTGTTGTTTTTTGCAGTTGTTCAGTTGTTCAGTTGTGCAGTTGTTCAGTTTTGCAGTTGTTCAGTTTTGCAGTTGTTCCGGACAGTTGATTATTCAGGTTGTTCAGTTGCAGTTGTTCAGTTTGCAGTTGTTCAGTTGTTGCAGTTGTTCAGTTTTGCAGTTGTTCAGTTGTTCAGTTGTTCAGTTGTGCAGTTGTTCAGTTGTGCAGTTGTTCAGTTGTTGCAGTTGTTGTTTAAGTTTTGCAGTTGTTCAGTTGTTGCAGTTGTTCAGTTGTGCGGTTGTTCAGTTTGCAGTTGTTCAGTTGTGCAGGTTGTTCAGTTTTGCAGTTCAGTTTGCAGTTGTTCAGTTGTTCCGGTTATTGTTCAGTTTGCAGTTGTTCAGTTTTGCAGTTGTTCGGTTGTTAATTTGCATTGTTCAGTTTTGCAGTTGTTCATTGCAGTTGTTTTGCAGTTGTTCAGTTTTGCAGTTGTTCAGTTTGCAGTTGTTCAGTTGTTCAGTTTGCAGTTGTTCAGTTCAGTTGTTGCAGTTGTTCAGTTGTTTCAGTTGCAGTTCAGTTTGCAGTTGTTCAGTTGTGCAGTTGTTCAGTTTTGCAGTTGTTCGGTTGTTGCAGTTGTTCAGTTTTGCAGTTGTTCAGTATTTGCAGTTGTTGCAGTTGTTCAGTTGTGCAGTTGTTCAGTTGTGCAGTTGTTCAGTTGTGCAGTTGTTCAGTTTTGCAGTTGTTCACAGTTTGCAGGTTGTTCAGTGCAGTTGTTCAGTTTTTGCAGTTGTTCAGTTGTGCGGTTGTTCAGTTTGCAGTTGTTCAGTTGTGCAGTTGTTCAGTTGTGCAGTTGTTCCAGTTGTTCAGTTTTGCAGTTGTTCAGTTTTGCAGTTGTTCAGTTTTGCAGTTGTTCAGTTTCTGTGCAGTTGTTCAGTTTTGCTCAGTTGTTTGCAGTTGTTCAGTTTTTGCAGTTGTTCAGTTTGCAGTTGTTCAGTTTTGCAGTTGTTTGCAGTTGTTCAGTTGTTCAGTTTGCAGTTGTTCAGTTGGCAGTTGTTCAGTTGTTCAGTTTTGCAGTTGTTCGCAGTTGTTCAGTGTTCAGTTGTTCGCAGTTGTTGTGCAGTTGTTCAGTTTTGCAGTTGTTCAGTTTGTGCAGTTGTTCAGTTTTGCAGTTCAGTTGTTCAGTTGTGTTGTTGTGTTTGTTCAGTTTTGCAGTTGTTGTTCAGTTTGCAGTTCAGTTGTTCAGTTGTTGTTCAGTTGTGCAGTTGTTCAGTTTTGCAGTTGTTGTTCAGTTGCAGTTGTTCAGTTTGCAGTTGTTCAGTTGTGCAGTTGTTCAGTTTTGCAGTTCAGTTGTTCAGTTGCAGTTGTGCAGGTTGTTAAGTTCAGTGCAGTTGTTCAGTTTTGTGCAGTTGTTCAGTTGTTGCAGGTTGTTCAGTTGTGCAGTTGTTCAGTTGTGCAGTTGTTCAGTTGTGCAGTTGTTCAGTTGTGCAGTTGTTCAGTTGTTCAGTTGTTCGGTTTGCAGTTGTTCAGTTTTGCAGTGCAGTTGTTCAGTTGTTCAGTTGCAGTTGTTCAGTTGTTGCAGTTGTTCAGTTGTGCAGTTGTTCAGTTGTGCAGTTGTTCAGTTTTGCAGTTGTTCAGTTTGCAGTTGTTCGCAGTTGTTCGGTTTTGTTCAGTTTTGCGGTTGTTCAGTTGTTCAGTTTTGCAGTTGTTCAGTTTTGCAGTTGTTCAGTTTTGCAGTTGTTCAGTTTTTTGCAGTTGTTCAGTTGTGCAGTTGTTCAGCAGTTGTTCAGTTTGTTCAGTTGTTCAGTTTTGCAGTTGTTCGGTTTTGCAGTTGTTCAGTTTGCAGTTGTTCAGTTTTGCAGTTGTTCAGTTGTGCAGTTCAGTTTTTGTTCAGTTGTTCAGTTGTTCAGTGCAGTTGTTCAGTTTTGCAGTTGTTCAGTTGCAGTTGTTCAGTTGTTCAGTTGCAGTTGTTCAGTTTTGCAGGTTGTTCAGTTTTGCAGTTGTTCAGTTTTGCAGTTGTTCAGTTGCATTGCAGTTGTTCAGCGGTTGTTCAGTTTTGCCAGTTGTTCAGTTGTGCAGTTGTTCGGTTTTGCAGCAGTTGTTCAGTTGTTCGGTTGTTCAGTTGTTCAGTTGTTCAGTTGTTGCGGTTCAGTTGTGCGGTTGTTCAGTTTTGCAGTTGTTCAGTTTAGTGCAGTTGTTGTGCAGTTGTTCAGTTGTGCAGTTGTTCAGTTGTTTTGCAGTTGTTCAGTTTGCAGTTGTTCAGTTGTGCAGTTGTTCAGTTGTTCAGTTTTGCAGTTGTTCAGTTGTTGCAGTTGTTCAGTTTTGCAGTTGTTCAGTTGTTCAGTGCAGTTGTTCAGTTTTGCAGTTGTTCAGTGCAGTTGCAGTTGTTCAGTTTGCAGTTGTTCAGTTTTTAGTTGTTCAGTTGTTGCAGTTGTTCAGGTTGCAGTTGTTCAGTTCAGTTGTGCAGTTGTTCAGTTTTGCAGTTGTTCAGTTGTGCAGTTGTTCAGTTGTTCAGTTGTTCAGTTGTTGCAGGTTGTTCGCAGTTGTTGGTTGTGCAGTTGTTCAGTTTTGTGCAGTTGTTCAGTTGTTCAGGTTGTTCAGGTTTGCAGTTGTTCAGTTGTTGGCAGTTGTTCAGTTGTGCAGTTGTTCAGTTTTGCAGGTTGTTCAGTTTGTTCAGTTTTGCAGTTGTTCAGTTGTTCAGTTGTTCAGTTGTTCAGTTGTTGCAGTTGTTCAGTTGTGCAGTTGTTCAGTTGTTCAGTTTTGCAGTTGTTTGCAGTTGTTCAGTTTTGCAGTTGTTCAGTTTTGCAGTTGTTCAGTTGCAGTTGTGCAGTTGTTCAGTTTTGCAGTTGTGCAGTTGTTCAGTTGTTCAGTTGTTCAGTTGTTCCGGTTGTTGCAGTTGTTGCAGTTGTTCAGTTGTTCAGTTGTGCAGTTGTTCAGTTGTGCAGTTGTTCAGTTTGCAGTTGTTCAGTTTTGGTTCAGTTGTTCAGTTTTGCAGTTGTTCAGTTTTGCAGTTGTTCAGTTGTGCAGTTGTTCGGTTTTGCAGTTGTTCAGTTTGCAGTTGGTTCAGTTGTTCAGTTGTTCAGTTTGCAGTTGTTCAGTTTTGCAGTTGTTCAGTTGTGCAGTTGTTCAGTTGTTCAGTTTTGCAGTTGTTCAGTTGTGCAGTTGTTCAGTTGTGCAGTTGTTCAGTTGTTGCAGTTGTTCAGTTTTGCAGTTGTTCAGTTTTGCAGTTGTTCAGTTGTTCAGTTTTGCAGTTGTTCAGTTTTGCAGTTGTTCAGTTGTGCAGTTGTTCAGTTTGCAGTTGTTCAGTTGTTCAGTTTTGCAGTTGTTCAGTTGTGCAGTTGTTCAGTTGTTCAGTTGTGCAGTTGTTCAGTTGTGCGGTTGTTGCAGTTGTTCAGTTTTGCGGTTGTTCAGTTTTGCAGTTGTTCAGTTTTTCGGTTGTTCAGTTTTGCGGTTGTTCCAGTTTTGCAGTTGTTCAGTTGTTGCAGTTGTTCAGTTGTTCAGTTTTGCAGTTGTTCAGTTTTGCAGTTGTTCAGTTGTGCAGTTGTTCAGTTTTGCAGTTGTTCAGTTTTGCAGTTGTTCAGTTGTTCAGTTTTGCAGTTGTTCAGTTGTTCAGTTGTTCAGTTGTGCAGTTGTTCAGTTTTGCAGTTGTTCAGTTGTGCAGTTGTTCAGTTTTGCAGTTGTTCAGTTTTGCAGTTGTTCAGTTGTGCAGGTTGTTCAGTTGTTGCAGTTCAGTTTTGCAGTTGTTCAGTTGTTCGGTTGTTCAGTTGTTCGGTTTGCAGTTGTTCAGTTCAGTTGTTCAGTTGTTCAGTTGTGCAGTTGTTCAGTTTTGCAGTTGTTCAGTTGTTGCAGTTGTTCAGTTGTGCAGTTGTTCAGTTTGCAGTTGTTCAGGTTGTTGCAGTTGTTCAGTTGTGCAGTTGTTCAGTAGTTCAGTTATGCAGTTGTTCAGTTTTGCAATTGTTCAGTTGTGCAGTTGTGCAGTTGTTCAGTGTTGCAGTTGGTCAGTTCTCAAGATGTTCAGTTGTGCAGTTGTTCAGTTATGCAGTTGTTCAGTTTGGCGGTTGTTCAGTTGTGCAGTTGTTCAGTTGCGCAGTTGTTCAGTTGTTCAGTTATGCAGTTGTTCAGTTTTGCGGTTGTTCAGTTTTGCAGTTGTTCAGTTGTGCAGTGGTTCAGTTGTTCAGTTTTGCGGTTGTTCAGTTGTGCAGTTGTTCAGTTTTGCAGTTGTTCAGTTTTGCGCAGTGGTTCAGTTGTTCAGTTTTGCAGTTGTTCAGTTTTGCAGTTGTTCAGTTGTGCAGTTGTTCAGTTTTGCAGTTGTTCAGTTTTGCAGTGGTTCAGTTGTTCAGTTTTGCAGTTGTTCAGTTGTTGCAGTTGTTCAGTTTTGCAGTTGTTCAGTTTTGCAGTTGTTCAGTTTTGCGTTGTTCAGTTGTTGCAGTTGTTCAGTTGTGCAGTTGTTCAGTTTGCAGTTGTTCAGTTGTGCAGTTGTTCAGTTGTGCAGTTGTTCAGTTTTGCAGTTGTTCAGTTTTGCAGTTGTTCAGTTGTGCAGTTGTTCAGTTTGCAGTTGTTCAGTTTTGCAGTTGTTCAGTTGTTCGGTTTGCAGTTGTTCAGTTTTGCAGTTGTTCAGGTTGTTCAGTTGTGCAGTTGTTCAGTTTTGCAGTTGTTGTTCGGTTGTGCAGTTGTTCAGTTTTGCAGTTGTTCAGTTTTGCAGTTGTTCAGTTTGCAGTTGTTCAGTTGTGCAGTTGTTCCAGTTGTGCAGTTGTTCAGTTGCAGTTGTTCAGTTGTGCGGTTGTTCAGTTGTGCAGTTGTTCAGTTTTGCAGTTTTGCAGTTGTTCAGTTGTTCAGTTGTTGCAGTTGTTCAGTTGTTCAGTTGCGCAGTTGTTCAGTTTTGCAGTTTCTCAGTTTTGCAGTTGTTCAGATTTGCAGTTGTTCAGTTTTGCAGTTTCTCAGTTTTGCAGTTGTTCAGTTTTGCAGTTTTTCAGCTGTGCAGTTGTTCAGTTTTGCGGTTGTTCAGTTGTGCAGTTGTTCAGTTTTGCAGTTGTTCAGTTTTGCAGTTGTTCAGTTGTTCAGTTGTGCAGTTGTTCAGTTTTGCAGTTGTTCAGTTGTGCAGTTGTTCAGTTGTTCAGTTTTGCAGTTGTTCAGTTTTGCAGTTGTTCAGTTGTGCAGTTGTTCAGTTTTGCAGCTGTTCAGTTTTGAAGTTGTTCAGTTGTGCAGTTGTTCAGTTTTGCAGTTGTTCAGTTTTGCAGTTGTTCATTTTTGCAGTTGTTCAGTTTTGCAGTTGTTCAGTTGATCAGTTGTTCAGTTGTGCAGTTCTTCAGTTGTGCAGTTCTTCAGTTGTTGCAGTTTTGCAGTTGTTCAGTTGTGCAGTTGTTCAGTTTTGCAGTTGTTCAGTTTGCAGTTGTTCAGTTGTTCAGTTTTGCAGTTGTTCAGTTTTGCAGTTGTTCAGTTTTGTGCAGTTGTTCAGTTGTTCAGTTGTGCAGTTATTCAGTTTTGCAGTTGTGCAGTTGTTCAGTTTTGCAGTTTCTCATTTTTGCAGTTGTTCAGTACTGCAGTTGTTCACTTGTGCAGTTCTTCAGTTTTGCAGTTTCTCAGTTTTGCAGTTGTTCAGTTTTGCAGTTGTTCAGTTTTGCAGTTGTTCAGTTGTGCAGTTGTTCAGTTTTGCAGTTGTTCAGTTTTGCAGTTGTTCAGTTGTTCAGTTTGCAGTTGTTCAGTTGTGCAGTTGTTCAGTTGTTGCAGTTGTTCAGTTGTTCAGTTTTGCAGTTTGTTTCAGTTTTTCAGTTGTTCAGTTGTTCAGTTTTTGCAGTTGTTCAGTTTTGCAGTTTCAGTTGTTCAGTTGTGCAGTTTGTCAGTTGCGCAGTTGTTCAGTTGTTCAGTTATGCAGTTGTTCAGTTTTGCGGTTGTTCAGTTTTGCGGTATTTCAGTTGTGCAGTTGTTCAGTTTTGCAGTTGTTCAGTTGCGCAGTGGTTCAGTTGTTCAGTTATGCAGTTGTTCAGTTTTGCAGTTATTCAGTTGTGCAGTTGTTCAGTTGCGCAGTTGTTCAGTTGTTCAGTTTGCAGTTGTTCAGTTTGCAGTTGTTCAGTTGTTCAGTTGTGCAGTTGTTCAGTTTTGCAGTTGTTCAGTTGTTCAGTTGTTCAGTTGTCCAGTTGTCCAGTTTTGAAGTTGTTCAGTTGTGCAGTTGTTCAGTTTTGCAGTTGTTCAGTTGTGCAGTTGTTCAGTTTTGCAGTTGTTCAGTTGTTCAGTTGTGCAGTTGTTCAGTTGTGCAGTTGTTCAGTTGTGCAGTTGTTCAGTTTTGCAGCTGTTCAGTTTAAAAGTTGTTCAGTTGTGCAGCTGTTCAGTTTTGCAGTTGTTCAGTTGTGCAGTTGTTCAGTTGTTCAGTGTTGCAGTTGTTCAGGTGTTCAGTTGTGCTGTTGTGCTGTTGTTCAGTTGTGCAGTTGTTCAGTTCTGCAGTTGTTCAGTTGTTCAGTTGTGCAGTTGTTCAGTGGAGCAGTTGTTCAGTTGTGCAGTTGTTCAGCTGTGCAGTTTTTCAGTTTTGCAGTTGTTCAGTTTTGCAGTTGTTCAGTTGTGCAGTTGTTCAGTTGTGCAGTTTCTCAGTTTTGCAGTTGTTCAGTTGTTCGGTTTTGCAGTTGTTCAGTTTTGCAGTTGTTCAGTTTTGCAGTTGTTCAGTTGTGCAGTTGTTCAGTTGTGCAGTTGTTCAGTTTTGCAGTTGTTCAGTTGTGCAGTTGTTCAGTTTTGCAGTTTCTCAGTTTTGCAGTTGTTCAGTTGTGCAGTTGTTCAGTTTTGCAGTTGTTCAGTTTTGCAGTTGTTCAGTTGTTCAGTTGTTCAGTTGTTCAGTTTTGCAGTTGTTCAGTTGTGCAGTTGTTCAGTTTTGCAGTTGTTCAGTTTTGCAGTTGTTCAGTTGTGCAGTTGTTCAGTTTTGCAGTTGTTCAGTACTGCAGTTGTTCAGTTGTGCAGTTCTTCAGTTGTGCAGTTCTTCAGTTGTGCAGTTGTTCAGTTTTTGCAGTTTTCAGTTCTTCAGTACTGCAGTTGTTCAGTTGTGCAGTTGTTCAGTTTTGCAGTTGTTCAGTTTTGCAGTTGTTCAGTTATGCAGTTGTTCAGATTTGCAGTTGTTCAGTTTTGCAGTTTCTCAGTTTTGGAGTTGTTCAGTTTTGCAGTTTTTCAGCTGTGCAGTTGTTCAGTTTTGCAGTTGTTCAGTTGTGCAGTTGTTCAGTTGTGCAGTTGTTCAGTTTTGCAGTTGTTCAGTTTTGCTGTCATTCAGTTTTGCAGTTGTTCAGTTGTGCAGTTGTTCAGTTTTGCAGTTGTTCAGTTGTGCAGTTGTGCAGTTGTTCAGTTTTGCAGTTGTTCAGTTCTGCAGTTGTTCAGTTGTTCAGTTGTGCAGTTGTTCAGTGGAGCAGTTGATCAGTTGTTCAGCTGTGCAGTTTTTCAGTTTTGCAGTTGTTCAGTTTTGCAGTTGTTCAGTTGTGCAGTTGTTCAGTTGTTCACTTATGCAGTTGTTCAGTTTTGCAGTTGTTCAGTTTTGCAGTTGTTCAGTTGTGCAGTGGTTCAGTTGTTCAGTTTTGCGGTTGTTCAGTGGTTCAGTTGTTCAGTTTTGCAGTTGTTCAGTTGTGCAGTTGTTCAGTTTTGCAGTTGTTCAGTTGTGCAGTTGTTAAGTTTTGCAGTTTCTCAGTTTTGCAGTTGTTCAGTACTGCAGTTGTTCAGTTGTGCAGTTGTTAAGTTTTGCAGTTGTTCAGTTGTGCAGTTGTTCAGTTGTTCAGTTGTGCAGTTGTTCAGTTTTGCAGTTGTTCAGTTGTGCAGTTGTTAAGTTTTGCAGTTTCTCAGTTTTGCAGTTGTTCAGTACTGCAGTTGTTCACTTGTGCAGTTGTTCAGTTTTGCAGTTTCTCAGTTTTGCAGTTGTTCAGTTGTTCAGTTGTGCAGTTGTTCAGTTGTTCAGTTTTGCAGTTGTTCAGTTTGTGCAGTTGTTCAGTTGTGCAGTTGTTCAGTTTTGCAGTTGTTCAGTTATGCAGTTGTTCAGATTTGCAGTTGTTCAGTTGTTCAGTTGTTCAGTTGTTCAGTGCAGTTGTTCAGTTTTGCAGTTGTTCAGTTGTTCAGTTGTGCAGTTGTTAAGTTTTGCAGTTTCTCAGTTTTGCAGTTGTTCAGTACTGCAGTTGTTCAGTTGTGCAGTTGTTAAGTTTTGCAGTTGTTCAGTTGTGCAGTTGTTCAGTTTTGCTGTCATTCAGTTTTGCTGTCATTCAGTTTTGCAGTTGTTCAGTTGTGCAGTTGTTCAGTTTTGCAGTTGTTCAGTTGTGCAGTTGTTCAGTTGTGCAGTTGTTCAGTTGTTCAGTTTTGCAGTTGTTCAGTTGTTCAGTTGTTCTGTTGTGCAGTTGTTAAGTTGTTCAGTTGCGCAGTTGTTCAGTTGTTCAGTGTTGCAGTTGTTCAGGTGTTCAGTTGTGCTGTTGTTCAGTTGTGCAGTTGTTCAGTTGTGCAGTTGTTCAGTTGTGCAGTTGTTCAGTTAGACAGTTGTTCAGTTGTTCGGTTTTGTAGTTGTGCAGTTGTTCAGTTTTGCAGTTTTGCAGTGGTTCAGTTGTTCAGTTTGACAGTTGTTCAGTTGTGCAGTTGTTCAGTTGTTCAGTTGTGCAGTTGTTCAGTTTTGCAGTTGTTCAGTTGTTCAGTTGTGCAGTTGTTCAGTTTTGCAGTTGTTCAGTTTTGCAGTTGTTCAGTTTTGCAGTTGTTCAGTTGTGCAGTTGTTCAGTTTTGCAGTTGTTCAGTTTTGCAGTTGTTCAGTTCTCCAGTTGTTCACAGTTGTTCAGTTGTGCAGTTGTTCAGTTTTGCAGTTGTTCAGTTGTGCAGTTGTTCAGTGGGGCAGTGGTTCAGTTGTTCAGTTATGCAGTTGTTCAGTTTGGCGGTTGTTCAGTTGTGCAGTTTGTCAGTTGCGCAGTTGTTCAGTTGTTCAGTTATGCAGTTGTTCAGTTGTTCAGTTGTGCAGTTGTTCAGTTTTGCAGTTGTTCAGTTTTGCAGTTGTTCAGTTGTTCAGTTGTGCAGTTGTTCAGTTTTGCAGTTGTTCAGTTGTGCAGTTGTTCAGTTTTGCAGTTGTTCAGTTTGCAGTTGTTCAGTTGTTCAGTTGTGCAGTTGTTCAGTTTTGCAGTGCAGTTGTTCAGTTGTGCAGTGGTCCAGTTGTTCAGTTTTGCGGTTGTCCAGTTGTGCAGTTGTTCAGTTTTGCAGTTGTTCAGTTGTGCAGTGGTTCAGTTGTTCAGTTTTGCGGTTGTTCAGTGGTTCAGTTGTTCAGTTTTGCAGTTGTTCAGTTTTGCGGTTATTCAGTTGTGCAGTTGTTCAGTTTTGCAGTTGTCCAGTTGCGCAGTGGTTCAGTTGTTCAGTTATGCAGTTGTTCAGTTGCAGTGGTTCAGTTGTTCAGTTTTGCAGTTGTTCAGTGTTCAGTAGTTCAGTTATGCAGTTGTTCAGTTTTGCAGTTGTTCAGTTGTTCAGTTGTGCAGTTGTTCAGTTTTGCAGTTGTTCAGTTTTGCAGTTGTTCAGTTGTTCAGTTGTGCAGTTGTTCAGTTTTGCAGTTGTTCAGTTGTGCAGTTGTGCAGTTGTTCAGTTGTGCAGTTGTTCAGTTTTGCAGTTGTTCAGTTTTGCGGTTGTTCAGTTGTGCAGTTGTTCAGTTGTGCAGTTGTTCAGTTTTGCAGTTGTTCAGTTGTGCAGTTGTTCAGTTTTGCAGTTGTTCAGTTGTGCAGTTGTTCAGTGGGGCAGTTGTTCAGCTGTGCAGTTTTTCAGTTTTGCAGTTGTTCAGTTTTGCAGTTGTTCAGTTGTGTAGTTGTTCAGTTGTGCAGTTTCTCAGTTGTGCAGTTGTTCAGTTGTTCGGTTTTGCAGTTGTTCAGCTTTGCAGTTGTTCAGTTGTGCAGTTGTTCAGTTGTTCAGGTGTGCAGTTGTTCAGTTTTGCAGTTGTTCAGTTGTGCAGTTGTTCAGTTTTGCAGGTGTGCAGTTGTTCAGTTGTGCAGTTGTTCAGTTTTGCAGTTTTCAGTTTTGCAGTTGTTCAGTTGTGCAGTTCTTCAGTTGTTCAGTTGTTCAGTTGTGCAGTTGTTCAGTTTTGCAGTTGTTCAGTTTTGCAGTTGTTCAGTTGTGCAGTTGTTCAGTTTTGCAGTTGTTCAGTTTTGCAGTTGTTCAGTTGCAGTTGTTCAGTTGTGCAGCTGTTCAGTTTTGCAGTTGTTCAGTTGTGCAGTTGTTCAGTTGTTCAGTGTTGCAGTTGTTCAGGTGTTCAGTTGTGCTGTTGTTCAGTTGTGCAGTTGTTCAGTTGTGCAGTTGTTCAGTTGTGCAGTTGTTCAGTTTTGTAATTGTTCAGTTTGACAGTTGTTGAGTTGTTCGGTTGTGCAGATTGACAGTTGTTCAGTTGTGCAGTTGTTCGGTTTTGCAGTTTGTTCAGTTTTGCAGTTGTTCAGTTTTGCAGTTGTTCAGTTGTGCAGTTGTTCAGTTTTGCAGTTGTTCAGTTGTGCAGTTGTTCAGTTTGTTGCAGTTGTTCAGTTGTGCTGCAGTTGTTCAGTTTTGCAATTGTTCAGTTGTGCAGTTGTGCAGTTGTTCAGTGTTGCAGTTGGTCAGTTCTCAAGATGTTCAGTTGTGCAGTTGTTCAGTTATGCAGTTGTTCAGTTTGGCGGTTGTTCAGTTGTGCAGTTGTTCAGTTGTTCAGTTGTTCAGTGTTGCAGTTGTTCAGTTCTCCAGTTGTTCAGTTGTTCAGTTGTGCAGTTGTTCAGTTTTGCAGTTGTTCAGTTTTGCAGTTCTTCAGTTGTGCAGTTGTTCAGTTTGCAGTTGTTGCAGTTGTTCAGTTTTGCAGTTGTTCAGTTGTGCAGTTGTTCAGTTTTGCAGTTGCGCAGTGGTTCAGTTGTTCAGTAATGCGTTGTTCAGTTGTTCAGTTGTTCAGTTGTTCAGTTGTTCAGTTTTGCGCAGTGGTTCAGTTGTTCAGTTATGCAGTTGTTCAGTTTTGCGGTTATTCAGTTGTGCAGTTGTTCAGTTTTGCAGTTGTTCAGTTTTGCAGTTGTTCAGTTGTTCAGTTGTGCAGTTGTTCAGTTTTGCAGTTGTTCAGTTTTGCAGTTGTTCAGTTTTGCAGTTGTTCAGTTGTTGCAGTTGTTCAGTTGTTCAGTACTGCAGTTTCTCAGTTTTGCAGTTGTTCAGTTTTGCAGTTGTTCAGTTTTGCAGTTTTGCAGTTGTTCAGTTGTTCAGTTGTGCAGTTGTTCAGTTTTGCAGTTTCTCAGTTTTGGAGTTGTTCAGTTTTGCAGTTTTTCAGCTGTGCAGTTGTTCAGTTTTGCAGTTGTGCAGTTGTTCAGTTTGCAGTTGTTCAGTTGTGCAGTTGTTCAGGTTGTTCAGTTTTGCAGTTGTTCAGTTGTGCAGTTGTTCAGTTTTGCAGTTGTTCAGTTTTGCAGTTTTTCAGCTGTGCAGTTGTTCAGTTTTGCGGTTGTTCAGTTGTGCAGTTGTTCAGTTTTGCAGTTGTTCAGTTTTGCAGTTGTTCAGTTGTGCAGTTGTTCAGTTTTGCAGTTGTTCAGTTGATCAGTTGTTCAGTTGTGCAGTTCTTCAGTTGTGCAGTTCTTCAGTTGTGCAGTTGTTCAGTTTTGCAGTTTCTCAGTTTTGCAGTTGTGCAGTTGTTCAGTTGTTCAGTTTTTGCAGTTGTTCAGCAGTTGTTCAGTTTTGCAGTTGTTCAGTTGTTCAGTTGTGCAGTTGTTCAGTTTTGCAGTTGTTCAGTTGTGCAGTTGTTCAGTCTGTTCAGTTTTTGCAGTTGTTCAGTTTTGCAGTTGTTCAGTTGTGCAGTTGTTCAGTTTGCAGTTGTTCAGTTTTGCAGTTGTTCAGTTGTTCAGTTGTGCAGTTGTTCAGTTGTTCAGTTTTGCAGCAGTTGTTCAGTTGCAGTTGTGCAGTTGTTCAGTTGTGCAGTTGTTCAGTTTTGCAGTTGTTCAGTTGTTCAGGTGTTCAGTTGTGCAGTTGTTCAGTTTTGCAGTTGTTCAGTTGTGCAGTTGTTCAGTTTTGTAAGTTGTTCAGTTGCAGTTGTTCAGTTGTTCAGGTTGTTCAGTTGTGCAGTTGTTCAGTTTTGCAGTTTGCAGTTGTTCAGTTGTGCAGTTGTTCAGTTGTTCAGTTCTGCAGTTGTTCAGTTGTTCAGTTGTGTTGTTGTTCAGTTGTGCAGTTGTTCAGTTGTGCAGTTGTTCAGTTTTGCAGTTGTTCAGTTTTGCAGTTGTTCAGTTGTGCAGTTGTTCAGTTGTGCAGTTGTTCAGTTTTGCAGTTGTTCAGTTGCGCAGTTGTTCAGTTTTGCAGTTTCTCAGTTTTGCAGTTGTTCAGATTTGCAGTTGTTCAGGCAGTTGTTCAGTTGTTCAGTTGTGCAGTTGTTCAGTTGTGCAGTTGTTCAGTTGTGCAGTTGTTCAGTTTTGTAATTGTTCAGTTTAACAGTTGTTCAGTTGTGCAGTTGTTCAGTTTGCAGTTTCAGTTTTGCAGTTGTTCAGTTGTGCAGTTGTTAAGTTATGCAGTTGTTCAGTTTGGCGGTTGTTCAGTTGTGCAGTTGTTCAGTTGCGCAGTTGTTCAGTTGTTCAGTTTTGCAGTTGTTCAGTTTTGCAGTTGTTCAGTTGTGCAGTTGTTCAGTTTTGCAGTTGTTCAGTTTTGCAGTTGTTCAGTTGTTCAGTTGTGCAGTTGTTCAGTTTTGCAGTTGTTCAGTTTTGCAGTTGTTCAGTTGTGCAGTTGTTCAGTTGTGCAGTTGTTCAGTTGTGCAGTTGTTCAGTTTTGCAGTTGTTCAGTTGCAGTTGTTCAGTTGTTCAGTTTTGCAGTTGTTCAGTTTTGCAGTTGTTCAGTTGTGCAGTTGTTCAGTTTTGCAGTTGTTCATTTGTGCAGTTGTTCAGTTGTGCAGTTGTTCAGTTTGCAGTTGTTCAGTGGTTCAGTTGTTCAGTTTTGCAGTAGTGGTTCAGTTGTTCAGTTATGCAGTTGTTCAGTTTTGTTCAGTTGTGCAGTTGTTCAGTTTTGCAGTTGTTCAGTTTTGCAGTTGTTCAGTTGTTCAGTTGTGCAGTTGTTCAGTTTTGCAGTTGTTCAGTTGTTGCAGTTGTTCAGTTGTTCAGTTGTGCAGTTGTTCAGTTTGCAGTTGTTCAGTTTTGCAGTTGTTCAGTTTTGCAGTTGTTCAGTTTTGCAGTTGTTCAGTTGTGCAGTTGTTCAGTTTGCAGTTGTTCAGTTGTGCAGTTGTTCAGTTTTGCAGTTGTTCAGTTTTGCAGTTGTTCAGTTGTTCAGTTGTTTGCAGTTGTTCAGTTGTGCAGTTGTTCAGCAGTTGTTCAGTTTTGCAGTTGTTCAGTTTTGCAGTTGTTCAGTTGTGCAGTTGTTCAGTTGTGCAGTTGTTCAGTTTTGCAGTTGTTCAGTTGCAGTTGTTCAGTTGTTCAGTTGTTGCAGTTGTTCAGTTGTGCAGTTGTTCAGTTGTGCAGTTGTTCAGTTTTGCAGTTGTTCAGTTTTGCAGTTGTTCAGTTGTGCAGTTGTTCAGTTTTGCAGTTAGTTGTTCAGTTGTGCAGTTGTTCAGTTTTGCAGTTGTTCAGTTTTGCAGTTGTTCAGTTGTTCAGTTGTTCAGTTGTTCAGTTGTTCAGTTTTGCAGTTGTTGTTCAGTTGTTCAGTTGTGCAGTTGTTGTTCAGTTTTGCAGTTGTTCAGTTGTGCAGTTGTTCAGTTTTGCAGTTGTTCAGTTTTGCAGTTGTTCAGGTTTTGCAGTTGTTCAGTTGTTGCAGTTGTTCAGTTGTGCAGTTGTTCAGTTGTGCAGTTGTTCAGTTTTGCAGTTGTTCAGTTGTGCAGTTGTTCAGTTGTGCAGTTGTTCAGTTGTGCAGTTGTTCAGTTGTTCAGTTGTGCAGTTTCAGTTGTTCAGTTGTTCAGTTGTTCAGTTTTGCAGTTGTTCAGTTGTGCAGTTGTTCAGTTTTGCAGTTGTTCAGTTGTTCAGTTTTGCAGTTGTTCAGTTGTGCAGTTGTTCAGTTTTGCAGTTCTTCAGTTGTTCAGTTTGGTTCAGTTGTTCAGTTTTGCAGTTGTTCAGTTGTGCAGTTGTTCAGTTGTTCAGTTGTGCAGTTGTTCAGTCAGTTGTTCAGTTGTGCAGTTGTTCAGTTTTGCAGTTGTTCAGTTGTGCAGTTGTTCAGTTGTGCAGTTGTTCAGTTGTTGTTCAGTTGTTCGGTTTTGCAGTTGTTCAGCTTTGCAGTTGTTCAGTTGTGCAGTTGTTCAGTTGTGCAGTTGTTCAGTTTTGCAGTTGTTCAGTTGTGCAGTTGTTCAGTTTTGCAGTTTCTCAGTTTTGCAGTTGTTCAGTTGTGCAGTTGTTCAGTTTTGCAGTTTCTCAGTTTTGCAGTTGTTCAGTTTTGCAGTTGTTCAGTTTTGCAGTTGTTCAGTTTTGCAGTTGTTCAGTTGTTCAGTTGTGCAGTTGTTCAGTTTTGCAGTTGTTCAGTTGTGCAGTTGTTAAGTTTTGCAGTTTCTCAGTTTTGCAGTTGTTCAGTACTGCAGTTGTTCACTTGTGCAGTTGTTCAGTTTTGCAGTTGTTCAGTTGTGCAGTTGTTCAGTTTTGCAGAGTTGTTCAGTTGTTCAGTTGTTCAGTTGTTCAGTTGTGCAGTTGGTTCAGTTGTTCAGTTTTGCAGTTGTTCAGTGTTCAGTTGTTCAGTTATGCAGTTGTTCAGTTTTGCGTTGTTCAGTTGTGCAGTTGTTCAGTTTTGCAGTTGTTCAGTTTTGCAGTTGTTCAGTTGTTCAGGTTGTGCAGTTGTTCAGTTTTGCAGTTGTTCAGTTTTGCAGTTGTTCAGTTGCAGTTGTTCAGTTTTGCAGTTGTTCAGTTGTGCAGTTGGTTCAGTTTTGCAGTTGTTCAGTTGTTCAGTTTTGCAGTTGTTCAGTTTTGCGGTTGTTCAGTTGTGCAGTTGTTTGCAGTTGTTCAGTTGTTGCAGTTGTTCAGTTGTTCAGTTTTGCAGTTGTTCAGTTGCGCAGTGGTTCAGTTGTTCAGTAATGCAGTTGTTCAGTTGTGCAGTTATTCAGTTGTGCAGTTGATCAGTTTTGCAGTTGGTCAGTTTCGCAGTTGATCAGTTGTTCAGTTGTGCAGGTGTTCAGTTTTGCAGTTGTTCAGTTTTGCAGTTGTTCAGTTGTTCAGTTGTGCAGTTGTTCAGTTTGCAGTTGTTCAGTTGTGCAGTTGTTCAGTTTTGCAGTTGTGAAGTTGTTCAGTTGTTCAGTTGTGCAGTTGTTCAGTTTTGCAGTTGTTCAGTTGTGCAGTTGTTCAGTTTTGCAGTTGTTCAGTTGTGTGTTCAGTTTTGCAGTTGTTCAGTTTTGCAGTTGTTCAGTTGTTCAGTTGTTGCAGTTGTTCAGTTTTGCAGTTGTTCAGTTTTGCAGTTGTTCAGTTTTGCAGTGCAGTTGTTCAGTTGTGCAGTTGTTCAGTTGTGCAGTTGTTCAGTTGTTCGGTTTTGCAGTTGTTCAGTTGTGCAGTTGTTCAGTTGTGCAGTTGTTCAGTAGTTCAGTTGTGCAGTTGTTCAGTTTTGCAGTTGTTCAGTTGTGCAGTTGTTCAGTTTTGCAGTTGTTCAGTTGTGCAGTTGTTCAGTTGTGCAGTTTCTCAGTTTTGCAGTTGTTCAGTTGTTCAGTTGTTGCAGTTGTTCAGTTGTGCAGTTGTTCAGTTTTGCAGTTGTTCAGTTGTGCAGTTGTTCAGTTGTGCAGTTGTTCAGTTGTTCAGTTATGCAGTTGTTCAGTTTTGCAGTTGTTCAGTTTTGCAGTTGTTCAGTTGTGCAGTGTGCAGTTGTTCAGTTTTGCAGTTGTTCAGTTGTGCAGTTGTTCAGTTGTGCAGTTTCTCAGTTGTGCAGTTGTTCAGTTGTGCAGTTGTTCAGTGGGGCAGTTGTTCAGCTGTGCAGTTGTTCAGTTTTGCAGTTGTTCAGTTTTTCAGTTGTGCAGTTGTTCAGTTGTTCAGTTGTGCAGTTATTCAGTTTTGCAGTTGTGCAGTTGTTCAGTTTTGCAGTTTCTCATTTTTGCAGTTGTTCAGTACTGCAGTTGTTCACTTGTGCAGTTGTTCAGTTATGCAGTTGTTCAGTTGTGCAGTTGTTCAGTTGTTCAGTTGTGCAGTTGTTCAGTTGTGCAGTTGTTCAGTTTTGCAGTTGTTCAGTTGTTCAGTTGTGCAGTTGATCAGTTTTGCAGTTGATCAGTGTTGCAGTTGTTCAGTTGTGAAGATTGACAGTTGTTCAGTTATGCAGTTGTTCAGTTTTGCGGTTATTCAGTTGTGCAGTTGTTCAGTTTTGCAGTTGTTCAGTGTTGCAGTTGTTCAGTTGTGAAGATTGACAGTTGTTCAGTTGTTCAGTTGTTCAGTTTTGCAGTTGTTCAGTTGTGCAGTGGTTCAGTTGTTCAGTTTTGCGGTTGTTCAGTTGTGCAGTTGTTCAGTTTTCAGTTGCGCAGTGGTTCAGTTGTTCAGTTTTGCAGTTGTTCAGTTTTGCAGTTGTTCAGTTGTTGTGCAGTTGTTCAGTTTTGCAGTTGTTCAGTTTGCAGTTGTTCAGTTGCGGTTGCAGTTGGTTCAGTTGTTCAGTTTTGCAGTTGTTCAGTTGCAGTTGTGGTTCAGTTGTTCAGTTATGCAGTTGTTCAGTTTTGCGGTTATTCAGTTGTGCAGTTGTTCAGTTTTGCAGTTGTTCAGTTTTGCAGTTGTTCAGTTGTTCAGTTGTGCAGTTGTTCAGTTTTGCAGTTGTTCAGTTTTGCAGTTGTTCAGTTGTTCAGTTGTGCAGTTGTTCAGTTTTGCAGTTGTTCAGTTGTGCAGTTTTTCAGTTTTGCAGTTGTTCAGTTTTGCGGTTATTCAGTTGTGCAGTTGTTCAGTTTTGCAGTTGTTCAGTTTTGCAGTTGTTCAGTTTTGCAGTTGTTCAGTTGTTCAGTTTTGCAGTTGTTCAGTTTTGCAGTTGTTCAGTTTTGCAGTTGTTCAGTTGTTCAGTTGTGCAAGTTGTTCAGTTATGCAGTTGTTCAGTTTGGCAGTTGTTCAGTTGTGCAGTTGTTCAGTTGCGCAGTTGTTCAGTTGTTCAGTTATGCAGTTGTTCAGTTTTGCGGTTGTTCAGTTGTGCAGTTGTTCAGTTGTGCAGTTGTTCAGTTGTTCAGTTATGCAGTTGTTCAGTTTTGCAGTTGTTCAGTTGTGCAGTTGTTGTTCAGTTTTGCAGGTTGTTCAGTTTTGCAGTTGTTCAGTTGTGCAGTTGTTCAGTTTTGCAGTTGTTCAGTTTTGCAGTTGTTCAGTTGTTCAGTTGCTCAGTTGTTCAGTTTTGCAGGTTGTTCAGTTGTGCAGTTGTTCAGTTTTGCAGTTGTTCAGTTGTGCAGTTGTTCAGTTTTGCAGTTGTTCAGTTGTTCAGTTGTTCAGTTTTGCAGTTGTTCAGTTTGCAGTTGTTCAGTTGTGCAGTCAGTTGTTCAGTTTTGCAGTTGTTCAGTTTTGCAGGTTGTTCAGTTGTTGTTCAGTTGTTGCGGTTGTTCAGCGTTGCAGTTGTTCAGTTTTTGCAGTTGTTCAGTTGTGCAGTTGTTCAGTTTTGCAGTTGTTCAGTTGTTCAGGTTGTTCAGTTGTGCAGTTGTTCAGTTTGCAGTTGTTCAGTTGTGCAGTTGTGTTCAGTTTTGTAATTGTTCAGTTTTGCGGTTGTTCGGTTTTGCAGTTGTCAGTTGTTCAGTTTTCAGTTTTGCAGTTGTTCAGTTGTTCGGTTGTGCAGTTGTTCAGTTTTGCAGGTTGTTCAGTTGTTCAGTTGTGCAGTTGTTCAGTTTTGCAGTTGTTCAGTTTTGCAGTTGTTCAGTTTTGCAGTTGTTCAGTTTTGCAGTTGTTCAGGTTTTGCGGTTGTTCAGTTGTGCAGTTGTTCAGTTTTGCAGTTGTTCAGTTTTGCAGTGCAGTTGTTCGGTTGTGCAGTTGTTCAGTTTTGCAGTTGTTCAGTTTTGCAGTTGTTCAGTTGTGCAGTTTCTCAGTTGTGCAGTTGTTCAGTTGTGCAGTTGTTCAGTGGGGCAGTTGTTCAGCTGTGCAGTTGTTCAGTTTTGCAGTTGTTCAGTTTTTCAGTTGTGCAGTTGTTCAGTTGTTCAGTTTTGCAGTTGTTCAGTTGTGCAGTTGTTCAGTTTTTGCAGTTGTTCAGTTTTGCAGTTGTTCAGTTGTGCAGTTGTTCAGTTTTGCGGTTGTTCAGTTTGCAGGTTGTTCAGTTGTGCAGTTGTTCAGTTTTGCAGTTGTTCAGTTGTTGCAGTTGTTCAGTTGTTCAGTTGTGCAGTTATTCAGTTTTGCAGTTGTGCAGTTGTTCAGTTTTGCAGTTGTTCAGTTTTGCAGTTGTTCAGTACTGCAGTTGTTCAGCTGTGCAGTTTTTCAGTTTTGCAGTTGTTCAGTTTTGCAGTTGTTCAGTTGTGCAGTTGTTCAGTTGTGCAGTTTCTCAGTTTTGCAGTTGTTCAGTTGTTCTTTGTTGTGCAGTTGTTCAGTTGTGCAGTTGTTCAGTTTTGTAGTTGTTCAGTTGTTCGGTTGTTCAGTTGTGCAGTTGTTCAGTTTTGCAGTTGTTCAGTTTTGCAGTTTTTCAGCTGTGCAGTTGTTCAGTTTTGCGGTTGTTCAGTTGTGCAGTTGTTCAGTTTTGCAGTTGTTCAGTTTTGCAGTTGTTCAGTTGTGCAGTTGTTCAGTTTTGCAGTTGTTCAGTACTGCAGTTGTTCAGTTGTGCAGTTCTTCAGTTGTGCAGTTGTTCAGTTTTGCAGTTGTTCAGTTGTTCAGTTTGCAGTTGTTCAGTTGTTCACTTTGCAGTTGTTCAGTTTTGCAGTTGTTCAGTTGTGCAGTTGTTCAGTTTTGCAGTTGTTCAGTTTTGCAGTTGTTCAGTTGTGCAGTTGTTCAGTTGTTCAGTTGTTCAGTTGTTCAGTTGTGCAGTTGTTCAGTTTTGCAGTTTTGTTCAGTTGCAGTTGTTCAGTTTTGCAGTTGTTCAGTTTTGCGGTTGTTCAGTTGTGCAGTTGTTCAGTTTTGCAGTTTGTTCAGTTTGCAGTTGTTCAGTTGTGCAGTTGTTCAGTTGTGCAGTTGTTCAGTTTTGCAGTTGTTCAGTTGTGCAGTTGTTCAGTTGTTCAGTTTTGCAGTTGTTCAGTTTTTGCGGTTGTTCAGTTGTGCAGTTGTTCAGTTGTTGTTCAGTTTTGCAGTTGTTCAGTTGTTCAGTTGTTCAGTTGTGCAGTTGTTCAGTTTTGCAGTTGTTCAGTTTTGCAGTTGTTCAGTTGTTCAGTTTTCAGTTGTTCAGTTTTGCGGTTGTTCAGTTGTGCAGTTGTTCAGTTTTGCAGTTGTTCAGTTTGCAGTTGTTCAGTTGTTCAGTTTTGCAGTTGTTCAGTTTTGCGGTTATTCAGTTGTGCAGTTGTTCAGTTTTGCAGTTGTCCAGTTGCGCAGTGGTTCAGTTGTTCAGTAATGCAGTTGTTCAGTTGCGCAGTGGTTCAGTTGTTCAGTTTGCATTCGTTCAGTTGCGCAGTGGTTCAGTTGTTCAGTTATGCAGTTCTTCAGTTTTGCGGTTATTCAGTTGCGCAGTTGTTCAGTTTTGCAGTTGTTCAGTTTTGCAGTTGTTCAGTTGTTCAGTTGTGCAGTTGTTCAGTTTTGCAGTTGTTCAGTTTTGCAGTTGTTCAGTTGTTCAGTTGTGCAGTTGTTCAGTTTTGCAGTTGTTCAGTTTTGCAGTTGTTCAGTTTTGCAGTTGTTCAGTTTTGAAGGTGTTCAGTTGTGCAGTTGTTCAGTTTTGCAGTTGTTCAGTTGTGCAGTTGTTCAGTTTTGCAGTTCTTCAGTAGTTCAGTTTTGGTATTGTTCAGTTTTGCAGTTCTTCAGTTCTGCAGTTGTTCAGTTGTTCAGTTGTGCAGTTGTTCAGTGGGGCAGTTGTTCAGTTTTGCAGTTGTTCAGTTTTGCAGTTGTTCAGTTGTGTGTTGTTCGGTTGTGCAGTTTCTCAGTTGTGCAGTTGTTCAGTTGTTCGGTTGTTGCAGGTTGTTCAGTTTTGCAGGTTGTTCAGTTTTGCAGTTGTTCAGTACTGCAGTTGTTCAGTTGTGCAGTTCTTCAGTTGTGCAGTTCTTCAGTTGTGCAGTTGTTCAGTTTTGCAGTTTCTCAGTTTTGCAGTTGTTCAGTACTGCAGTTTCTCAGTTTTGCAGTTGTTCAGTTTTGCAGTTGTTCAGTTTTGCAGTTGTTCAGTTTGACAGTTGTTCAGATTTGCAGTTGTTCAGTTGTTCAGTTATGCAGTTGTTCAGTTGTTCGTTGTTCAGTTTTGCAGTTGTTCAGTTGTTCAGTTTTGTGCAGTTGTTCAGTTTTGCGGTTGTTCAGTTGTGCAGTTGTTCAGTTGTTCAGTTTTGCAGTTGTTCAGTTGTGCAGTTGTTCGTTGTGCAGTTGTTCAGTTTTGCAGTTGTTCAGTTTTGCAGTTGTTCAGTTGTTCAGTTGTGCAGTTGTTCAGTTGTTGCATCAGTTGTTCTGTTGTGCAGTTGTTCAGTTGTGCAGTTGTTCAGTTTTGCAGTTGTTCAGTTGTTGCAGTTGTTCAGTTGGTTTCAGTTGTTGTGGTTCAGTTGTTCAGTTTTGCAGTTGTTCAGTTTTGCAGTTGTTCAGTTGTTCAGTTTTGCAGTTGTTCAGTTTTGTGGTTATTCAGTTGTGCAGTTGTTCAGTTTTTGCAATTGTTCAGTTGTGCAGTTGTGCAGTTGTTCAGTTGTTCAGTGTTGCAGTTGTTCAGTTCTCCAGTTGTTCAGTTGTTCAGTTGTGCAGTTGTTCAGTTTTGCAGTTGTTCAGTTGTGCAGTTGTGCAGTTGTTCAGTGGGGCAGTGGTTCAGTTGTTCAGTTATGCAGTTGTTCAGTTTTGCAGTTGTTCAGTTTTTGCAGTTGTTCATGTTCAGTTTTTCAGTTGTTCAGTTTTGCAGTTGTTCAGTTTTGCAGTTGTTCAGTTTTGCGGTTGTTCAGTTGTTCAGTTTTGCAGTTGTTCAGTTTTGCAGTTGTTCAGTTGTGCAGTTGTTCAGTTTTGCAGTTGTTCAGTTGCAGTGGTTCAGTTGTTCAGTTTTGCAGTTGTTCAGTTGCGCAGTGGTTCAGTTGTTCAGTTTTGCAGTTGTTCAGTTGCGCAGTGGTTCAGTTGTTCAGTTATGCAGTTGTTCAGTTTTGCGGTTATTCAGTTGTGCAGTTGTTCAGTTTTGCAGTTGTTCAGTTTTGCAGTTGTTCAGTTGTTCAGTTGTGCAGTTGTTCAGTTTTGCAGTTGTTCAGTTGTGCAGTTGTTCAGTTGTGCAGTTGTTCAGTTTTGCAGTTGTTCAGTTGTGCAGTTGTTCAGTTTTGCAGTTGTTCAGTTTTGAAGTTGTTCAGTTGTGCAGTTGTTCAGTTTTGCAGTTGTTCAGTTGTGCAGTTGTTCAGTTTTGCAGTTCTTCAGTAGTTCAGTTTTGGTATTGTTCAGTTTTGCAGTTCTTCAGTTCTGCAGTTGTTCAGTTGTTCAGTTGTGCAGTTGTTCAGTGGGGCAGTTGTTCAGCTGTGCAGTTTTTCAGTTTTGCAGTTGTTCAGTTGTGTAGTTGTTCAGTTGTGCAGTTTCTCAGTTGTGCAGTTGTTCAGTTGTTCGGTTTTGCAGTTGTTCAGTTTTGCAGTTGTTCAGTTTTGCAGTTGTTCAGTTGTGCAGTTGTTCAGTTGTGCAGTTGTTCAGTTTTGCAGTTGTTCAGTTTGTGCAGTTGTTCAGTTTTGCAGTTGTTCAGTTTGCAGTTGTTCAGTTGTTTTGCAGTTGTTCAGTTTTGCAGTTGTTCAGTTTTGCAGTTGTTCAGTTTGTTCAGTTTTGCAGTTGTTCAGTTTTGCAGTTGTTCATTTGTGCAGTTGTTCAGTTGTGCAGTTGTTCAGTTTTGCAGTTGTTCAGTTGTGCAGTTGTTCAGTTTTGCAGTTGTTCAGTTTTGCAGTTGTTCAGATTTGCAGTTTCTCAGTTTTGCAGTTGTTCAGTACTGCAGTTGTTCACTTGTGCAGTTGTTCAGTTTTGCAGTTTCTCAGTTTTGCAGTTGTTCAGTTGTTCAGTTGTGCAGTTGTTCAGTTGTTCAGTTTTGCAGTTGTTCAGTTGTTCTGTTGTGCAGTTGTTAAGTTGTGCAGTTGTTCAGTTTTGCAGTTGTTCAGTTGTGCAGTTGTTCAGTTGTGCAGTTGTTCAGTTTTGCAGTTGTTCAGTTGTGCAGTTGTTCAGTTTTGCAGTTGTTCAGTTGCAGTTGTTCAGTTGTTCAGTTGTTCAGTTGTGCAGTTGTTCAGTTTTGCAGTTTTCAGTTGTTCAGTTGTGCAGTTGTTCAGTTGTTGCAGTTGTTCAGTTTGCAGTTGTTCAGTTGTTCAGTTGTGCAGTTGTTCAGTTGTGCAGTTGTTCAGTTTTGCAGTTGTTCAGTTTTGAAGTTGTTCAGTTGTGCAGTTGTTCAGTTTTGCAGTTGTTCAGTTGTGCAGTTGTTCAGTTTTGCAGTTGTTCAGTTGTTCAGTTTTGCAGTTGTTCAGTTTTGCAGTTGTTCAGTTGTGCAGTTGTTCAGTTGTTCAGTGTTGCAGTTGTTCAGGTGTTCAGTTGCGCAGTTGTTCAGTTTTGCAGTTGTTCAGTTGTGTAATTGTTCAGTTGTGCAGTTTCTCAGTTGTGCAGTTGTTCAGTTGTTCAGTTGTGCAGTTGTTCAGTTGTGCAGTGGTTCAGTTGTTCAGTTTGACAGTTGTTCAGTTGTGCAGTTGTTCAGTAGTTCAGTTATGCAGTTGTTCAGTTTTGCAATTGTTCAGTTGTGCAGTTGTGCAGTTGTTCAGTGTTGCAGTTGGTCAGTTCTCAAGATGTTCAGTTGTGCAGTTGTTAAGTTATGCAGTTGTTCAGTTTTGCAGTTGTTCAGTTGTTCAGTTGTTCAGTTGTGCAGTTGTTCAGTTTTGCAGTTGTTCAGTTGTGCAGTTGTTCAGTTGTGCAGTTGTTCAGTTTTGCAGTTGTTCAGTTTTGCTGTCATTCAGTTTTGCAGTTGTTCAGTTGTGCAGTTGTTCAGTTTTGCAGTTGTTCAGTTGTGCAGTTGTTAAGTTTGTTCAGTTTTGCAGTTCTTCAGTTCTGCAGTTGTTCAGTTGTTCAGTTGTGCAGTTGTTCAGTGGGGCAGTTGTTCAGTTGTGCAGTTGTTCAGTTTTGCAGTTGTTCAGTTGTGTAGTTGTTCAGTTGTGCAGTTTCAGTTGTGCAGTTGTTCAGTTGTTCGGTTTTGCAGTTGTTCAGTTTGCAGTTGTTCAGTTGTGCAGTTGTTCAGTTGTTCAGGTGTGCAGTTGTTCAGTTGTTCAGTTGTGCAGTTGTTCAGTTTTGCAGTTGTTCAGTTTTGCAGTTGTTCAGTTGTGCAGTTGTTCAGTTTTGCAGTTTTCAGTTTTGCAGTTGTTCAGTTGTTCAGTTGTGCAGTTGTTCAGTTGTGCAGTTGTTCAGTTTGTTCAGTTGTTCAGTTGTGCAGTTGTTCAGTTTTGCAGTTGTGCAGTTGTTCAGTTGTTGTTCAGTAATGCAGTTGTTCAGTTGTTCAGTTGTTCAGTTGTTCAGTTTTGCAGTTGTTCAGTTGGGGTTCAGTTGCAGTTGTTCAGTTTTGCGGTTATTCAGTTGTGCAGTTGTTCAGTTTGCAGTTGTTCAGTTTTGCAGTTGTTCAGTTGTTCAGTTGTGCAGTTGTGCAGTTGTTCAGTTGTTCAGTGTTGCAGTTGTTCAGTTCTCCAGTTGTTCAGTTGTTCAGTTGTGCAGTTGTTCAGTTTTGCAGTTGTTCAGTTGTGCAGTTGTTCAGTTTTGCAGTTCTTCAGTTTCAGTTTTGCAGTTGTTCAGTTGTTCAGTTGTTGCAGTTGTTCAGTTTTTGCAGTTGTTCAGTTGTGTGCAGTTGTTCAGTTTTGCAGTTGTTCAGTTTTGCAGGTTGTTCAGTTTTGCAGTTGTTCAGTTGTGCAGTTGTTCAGTTGTTCAGTTGTGCAGTTGTTCAGTTTTGCAGTTGTTCAGTTGTGCAGTTGTTCAGTTGTTCAGTGTGCAGTTGTTCAGTTTGCAGTTGTTCAGTTGTGCAGTTGTTCAGTTTTGCAGTTGTTCAGTTTTGCAGTTGTTCAGTTGTGCAGTTGTTCAGTTGTTCAGTTTGCAGTTGTTCAGTTGTTCAGTTTGCAGTTGTTCAGTTGTTCAGTTGTGCAGTTGTTCAGTTGTGCAGTTGTGCAGTTGTTCAGTTGTTCAGTTTTGCAGTTGTTCAGTTGTTCAGTTGTGCAGTTGTTCAGTTTTTGCAGTTGTTCAGTTTTTAGTTGTTCAGTTGTTCAGTTGTTCAGTTTTGTGTTGTTCAGTTGTGCAGTTGTTCAGGTTGTGCAGTTGTTCAGTTTTGCAGTTGTTCAGTTGTTCAGTTGTTCAGTTTTGCAGTTGTTCAGTTTTGCAGTTGTTCAGTTGTGCAGTTGTTCAGTTGTTGCAGTTGTTCAGTTGTGCAGTTGTTCAGTTTTGCAGTTGTTCAGTTTGTGTTGTTCAGTTTTGCAGTTGTTCAGTTTTGCAGTTGTTCAGTTGTTCAGTTTTGCAGTTGTTCAGTTGTAGCGACGACAGTTTTTCAGTTGTTCAGTTGTTCAGTTGTTGCAGTTGTTCAGTTCGTTCAGTTGTTCAGTTCAGTTGTTCAGTTTGCAGTGCAGTTATTCAGTTGTGCAGTTGTTCAGTTTTGCAGTTGTTCAGTTTTGCAGTTGTTCAGTTGTTCAGTTGTGCAGTTGTTCAGTTTTGCAGTTGTTCAGTTGTGCAGTTGTTCAGTTTTGCAGTTGTTCAGTTTTGAAGTTGTTCAGTTGTGCAGTTGTTCAGTTTTGCAGTTGTTCAGTTGTGCAGTTGTTCAGTTTTGCAGTTGTTCAGTTGTTCAGTTTTGCAGTTGTTCAGTTTTGCAGTTGTTCAGTTGTGTAGTTGTTCAGTTGTGCAGTTGTGCAGTTGTTCAGTTTTGCAGTTGTTCAGTTTGCAGTTGTTCATTTGAGTGGTTCAGTTGTTCAGTAATGCAGTTGTTCAGTTGCAGTTGTTCAGTTGTTCAGTTGTTCAGTTTTGCAGTTGTTCAGTTTTGCAGTTGTTCAGTTGTGCAGTTGTTCAGTTTTGGCGGTTGTTCAGTTGTGCAGTTGTTCAGTTTTGCAGTTGTTCAGTTTGACAGTTGTTCAGTTGTTCAGTTGTGCAGTTGTTCAGTTTTGCAGTTGTTCAGTTTTGCAGTTGTTCAGTTGTTCAGTTGTGCAGTTGTTCAGTTTTGCAGTTGTTCAGTTGTGCAGTTGTTCAGTTTTGCAGTTGTTCAGTTTTGAAGTTGTTCAGTTGTGCAGTTGTTCAGTTTTGCAGTTGTTCAGTTGTGCAGTTGTTCAGTTTTGCAGTTCTTCAGTTGTTCAGTTTTGGTATTGTTCAGTTTTGCAGTTGTTCAGTTGTGCAGTTGTTCAGTTGTTCAGTTGTTCAGTTTGTTGCAGTTGTTCAGTTGTTCAGTTGTGCAGTTGTTCAGTTTTGCAGTTGTTCAGTTGTTCAGTTGTTCAGTTGTGCAGTTGTTCAGTTGTGCAGTTGTTCAGTTTTGCAGTTGTTCAGTTGTGCAGTTGTTCAGTTTTGCAGTTGTTCAGTTTTGAAGTTGTTCAGTTGTGCAGTTGTTCAGTTTTGCATTTGTTCAGTTGTGCAGTTGTTCAGTTTTGCAGTTCTTCAGTAGTTCAGTTTTGGTATTGTTCACATTTGCAGTTCTTCAGTTCTGCAGTTGTTCAGTTGTTCAGTTGTGCAGTTGTTCAGTGCAGTTGTACAGCTGTGCAATTTTTCAGTTTTGCAGTTGTTCAGTTGTGTAGTTGTTCAGTTGTGCAGTTTCTCAGTTGTGCAGTTGTTCAGTTGTTCGGTTTTGCAGTTGTTCAGCTTTGCAGTTCAGTTGTGCAGTTGTTCAGTTGTTCAGGTGTGCAGTTGTTCAGTTTTGCAGTTGTTCAGTTGTGCAGTTGTTCAGTTTTGCAGTTTCTCAGTTTTGCAGTTGTTCACTTGTGCAGTTGTTCAGTTTTGCAGTTTCTCAGTTTTGCAGTTGTTCAGTTGTTCAGTTGTGCAGTTGTTCAGTTGTTCAGTGGTTCAGTTGTTCAGTTTTGCGGTTATTCAGTTGTGCAGTTGTTCAGTTTTGCAGTTGTTCAGTTGCGCAGTGGTTCAGTTGTTCAGTAATGCAGTTGTTCAGTTGCGCAGTGGTTCAGTTGTTCAGTTTTGCAGTTGTTCAGTTGCGCAGTGGTTCAGTTGTTCAGTAATGCAGTATTTCAGTTTTGTGCAGTTGTTCAGTTTTGCAGTTGTTCAGTTTTGCAGTTGTTCAGTTGTTCAGTTTGTGCAGTTGTTCAGTTTTGCAGTTGTTCAGTTTTGCAGCTGTTCAGTTTTGAAGTTGTTCAGTTGTGCAGTTGTTCAGTTTTGCAGTTGTTCAGTGGTGCAGTTGTTCAGTTTTGCAGTTCTTCAGTAGTTCAGTTTGGTATTGTTCAGTTTTGCAGTTCTTCAGTTCTGCAGTTGTTCAGTTGTTCAGTTGTGCAGTTGTTCAGTGGGGCAGTTTTTCAGTTTTGCAGTTGTTCAGTTTGCAGTTGTTCAGTTGTGTAGTTGTTCAGTTGTGCAGTTGTTCAGTTGTGCAGTTGTGCAGTTGTTCAGTACTGCAGTTGTTCAGCTTTTGCAGTTGTTCAGTTGTGCAGTTGGTCAGTTGTTCAGGTGTGCAGTTGTGCAGTTGTGCAGTTGTTCAGTTTTGCAGTTTCTCATTTTTGCAGTTGTTCAGTACTGCAGTTGTTCACTTGTGCAGTTCTTCAGTTTTGCAGTTTCTCAGTTTTGCAGTTGTTCAGTTGTTCAGTTTGACAGTTGTTCAGTTGTGCAGTTGTTCAGTTGTGCAGTTGTT
Source organism: Scarus forsteni (assembly GCA_036419115.1). Classification (NCBI taxonomy): domain Eukaryota; kingdom Metazoa; phylum Chordata; class Actinopteri; order Labriformes; family Labridae; genus Scarus; species Scarus forsteni. The sequence continues at coordinate 2,676,200 of JAZDUH010000490.1, forward strand.
CAGTTGTTCAGTTTTGCAGTTGTTCAGTTGTTCAGTTGTGCAGTTGTTAAGTTGTGCAGTTGTTCAGTTTTGTAGTTGTTCAGTTGTTCAGGTGTTCAGTTGTGCTGTTGTTCAGTTGTGCAGTTGTTCAGTTGTGCAGTTGTTCAGTTTTGCAGTTGTTCAGTTGTTCAGTTGTTCAGTTGTTCAGTTGTTCAGTTTTGCAGTTGTTCAGTTGTGCAGATTGACAGTTGTTCAGTTGTTCAATTGTGCAGTTGTTCAGTTTTGCAGTTGTTCATTTTGTGCAGTTGTTCATTTGCGCAGTGGTTCAGTTGTTCAGTTTTGCAGTTGTTCAGTTGCCTAGTGGTTCAGTTGTTCACTTATGCAGTTGTTCAGTTTTGCGGTTGTTCAGTTGTGCAGTTGTTCAGTTTTGCAGTTGTTCAGTTTTGCAGTTGTTCAGTTGTTCAGTTGTGCAGTTGTTCAGTTTTGCAGTTGTTCAGTTTTGCAGTTGTTCAGTTGTTCAGTTGTGCAGTTGTTCAGTTTTGCAGTTGTTCAGTTGTGCAGTTGTTCAGTTTTGCAGTTGTTCAGTTTTGAAGTTGTTCAGTTGTGCAGTTGTTCAGTTTTGCAGTTGTTCAGTTGTGCAGTTGTTCAGTTTTGCAGTTCTTCAGTAGTTCAGTTTTGGTATTGTTCAGTTTTGCAGTTCTTCAGTTCTGCAGTTGTTCAGTTTTGCAGTTGTTCAGTTTTATGTTATTCAGTTTTGCAGTTGTTCAGTTTGCAGTTGTTCAGTTGTTCAGCTGCAGTTGTTCAGTTGTTCAGTTATGCAGTTGATCAGTTTGTCGGTTGTTCAGTTGTCCAGTTGTTCAGTTGCGCAGTTGTTCAGTTGTTCAGTTATGCAGTTGTTCAGTTTTGCAGTTATTCAGTTGTGCAGTTGTTCAGTTTTGCAGTTGTTCAGTTTCGCAGTTGTTCAGTTGTTCAGTTGTGCAGTTGTTCAGTTTTGCAGTTGTTCAGTTTTGCAGTTGTTCAGTTGTGCAGTGGTTCAGTTTTGCAGTCAGTTGTTCAGTTTTGCAGTTGTTCAGTTTTGAAGTTGTTCAGTTGTGCAGTTGTTCAGTTTTGCAGTTGTTCAGTTGTGCAGTTGTTCAGTTTTGCAGTTCTTCAGTAGTTCAGTTTTGGTATTGTTCAGTTTTGCAGTTCTTCAGTTCTGCAGTTGTTCAGTTGTTCAGTTGTGCAGTTGTTCAGTGGGGCAGTTGTTCAGCTGTGCAGTTGTTCAGTTTTGCAGTTGTTCAGTTTTGCAGTTGTTCAGTTGTGCAGTTTCTCAGTTGTGCAGTTGTTCAGTTGTGCAGTTGTTCAGTGGGGCAGTTGTTCAGCTGTGCAGTTGTTCAGTTTTGCAGTTGTTCAGTTGTGCAGTTGTTCAGTTTTGCATTTGTTCAGTTGTGCAGTTGTTCAGTTTTGCAGTTCTTCAGTAGTTCAGTTTTGGTATTGTTCAGTTTTGCAGTTCTTCAGTTCTGCAGTTGTTCAGTTGTTCAGTTGTGCAGTTGTTCAGTGGGGCAGTTGTTCAGCTGTGCAGTTTTTCAGTTTTGCAGTTGTTCAGTTGTGTAGTTGTTCAGTTGTGCAGTTTCTCAGTTGTGCAGTTGTTCAGTTGTTCGGTTTTGCAGTTGTTCAGCTTTGCAGTTCAGTTGTGCAGTTGTTCAGTTGTTCAGGTGTGCAGTTGTTCAGTTTTGCAGTTGTTCAGTTGTGCAGTTGTTCAGTTTTGCAGTTTCTCAGTTTTGCAGTTGTTCACTTGTGCAGTTGTTCAGTTTTGCAGTTTCTCAGTTTTGCAGTTGTTCAGTTGTTCAGTTTGACAGTTGTTCAGTTGTTCAGTTGTGCAGTTGTTCAGTTTTGCGGTTATTCAGTTGTGCAGTTGTTCAGTTTTGCAGTTGTTCAGTTGCGCAGTGGTTCAGTTGTTCAGTAATGCAGTTGTTCAGTTGCGCAGTGGTTCAGTTGTTCAGTTTTGCAGTTGTTCAGTTCCGCAGTGGTTCAGTTGTTCAGTTATGCAGTATTTCAGTTTTGCGGTTATTCAGTTGTGCAGTTGTTCAGTTTTGCAGTTGTTCAGTTTTGCAGTTGTTCAGTTGTTCAGTTGTGCAGTTGTTCAGTTTTGCAGTTGTTCAGCTTTGCAGTTGTTCAGTTTTGAAGTTGTTCAGTTGTGCAGTTGTTCAGTTTTGCAGTTGTTCAGTTGTGCAGTTGTTCAGTTTTGCAGTTCTTCAGTAGTTCAGTTTGGTAGTTGTTCAGTTTTTGCAGTTCTTCAGTTCTGCAGTTGTTCAGTTGTTCAGTTTTGCAGTTGTTCAGTTTTGCAGTTTTTCAGTTTTGCAGTTGTTCAGTTTGCAGTTGTTCAGTTGTGCAGTTGTTCAGTTTTTGTTCAGTTGTGCAGTTGTGCAGTTGTTCAGTACTGCAGTTGTTCAGTTTTGCAGTTGTTCAGTTGTGCAGTTGGTCAGTTGTTCAGGTTGTGCAGTTGTTCAGTTTTGCAGTTGTTCAGTTGTGCAGTTGTTCAGTTTTGCAGTTGTTCAGTTTTGCAGTTGTTCACTTGTGCAGTTGTTCAGTTTTGCAGTTGTTCAGTTTTGCAGTTGTTCAGTTGTTCAGTTTGACAGTTGTTCAGTTGTTCAGTGTGCAGTTGTTCAGTTGTGCAGTTGTGCAGTTGTTCAGTTGTTCAGTTTTGCAGTTGTTCAGTTGTTCTTTTGTGCAGTTGTTAATTTGTGCAGTTGTTCAGTTTTAGTTGTTCAGTTGTTCAGTTGTTCAGTTGTGCAGTTGTTCAGTTGTGCAGTTGTCCAGTTGTGCAGTTGTACAGTTTTGTAATTGTTCAGTTGTTCAGTTGTTCAGTTGTTCAGTTGTTCAGTTTTGCAGTTGTTCAGTTGTGCAGTTGACAGTTGTTCAGTTGTTCAATTGTGCAGTTGTTCAGTTTTGCAGTTGTTCAGTTGTGCAGTTGTTCAGTTATGCAGTTTCATTTGCGCAGTGGTTCAGTTGTTCAGTTTTGCAGTTGTTCAGTTGTGCAGTTGTTCAGTTGTGCAGTTGTTCAGTTGTGCAGTTGTTGCAGTTGTTCAGTTTTGCAGTTGTTCAGTTGCAGTTGTTCAGTTGTGCAGTTGGTTCAGTTGTTCAGTTGTGCAGTTGTTCAGTTTTGCAGTTGTTCAGTTGTGCAGTTGTTCAGTTTTTGCAGTTGTTCAGTTTTGCAGTTGTTCAGTTGTGCAGTTGTTCAGTTTTTCAGTTGTTCAGTTTTGCAGTTGTTCAGTTTTGCAGTTGTTCAGTTTGCAGTTGTTCAGTTGTTCAGTTGTGCAGTTGTTCAGTTGTTGTTCAGTTGTTCAGTTTTGCAGTTGTTCAGTTGTTCTTTTGTGCAGTTGTTCAGTTTGTGCAGTTGTTCAGTTGTGAAGATTCACAGTTGTTCAGTTGTTCAGTTCTTCAGTTTTGCAGTTGTTCAGTTGTGCAGTTGTTCAGTTGTGCAGTTGTTCAGTTTTGCAGTTGTTCAGTTGTTCAGTTGTTCAGTTGTTCAGTTTTGCAGTTGTTCAGTTGTGCACTGGTTCAGTTGTTCAGTTTTGCGGTTGTTCAGTTGTGCAGTTGTTCAGTTTTGCAGTTGTTCAGTTGCGCAGTGGTTCAGTTGTTCAGTTGTGCAGTTGTTCAGGTGTTCAGTTGTTCAGTTGTTCAGTTGTGCAGTTGTTCAGTTATGCAGTTGTTCAGTTTTGCGGTTATTCAGTTGTGCAGTTGTTCACTTTTGCAGTTGTTCAGTTGTTCAGTTGTGCAGTTGTTCAGTTTTGCAGTTGTTCAGTTTTGCAGTTGTTCAGTTGTTCAGTTGTGCAGTTGTTCAGTTTTGCAGTTGTTCAGTTGTGCAGTTGTTCAGTTTTGCAGTTGTTCAGTTTTGAAGTTGTTCAGTTGTGCAGTTGTTCAGTTTTGCATTTGTCCAGTTGCGCAGTTGTTCAGTTTTGCAGTTCTTCAGTAGTTCAGTTTTGGTATTGTTCAGTTTTGCAGTTCTTCAGTTCTGCAGTTGTTCAGTTTTGCAGTTGTTCAGTTTTCAGTTTTGCAGTTGTTCAGTTTGCAGTGGTTCAGGTTGTTCAGTAATGCAGTTGTTCAGTTGTGCAGTGGTTCAGTTGTTCAGTTTTGCAGTTGTTCAGTTGCAGTGTTTCAGTTGTTCAGTTATTGCAGTTGTTCAGTTTTGCGGTTTTCAGTTGTTCAGTTTGCAGTTGTTCAGTTTTGCAGTTGTTCAGTTGTTCAGTTGTTCAGTTTTGCAGTTGTTCAGTTTTGCAGTTGTTCAGTTGTTCAGTTGTGCAGTTGTTCAGTTTTGCAGTTGTTCAGTTGTTCAGTTGTGCAGTTGTTCAGTTTTGCTGTTCAGTTTTGAAGTTGTTCAGTTGTACAGTTGTTCAGTTTTTGCATTGTTCAGTTGTGCAGTTGTTCAGTTTTGCAGTTGTTCAGTTGTTCAGTTTTGCAGTTGTTCAGTTTTGCAGTTGTTCAGTTGTTCAGTTTTGCAGTTGTTCAGTTGTGCAGTTGTTCAGTTGTTCAGTTGTTCAGTGCAGTTGTTCAGTTGTGCAGTTGATCAGCTTTGCAGCTGTCCAGTTGTGCAGTTGGTCAGTTATGCAGTTGTGCAGTTGTTCAGTTTTGCAGTTGTTCAGCTTCGTAGTTGTTCAGTTGTGTAGTTGTTCAGTTGTGCAGTTGTTCAGTTGTGCAGTTGTTCAGTTTTGCAGTTGTTCAGTTGATCAGTTGTGCAGTTGTTCAGTTTTGCAGTTCTTCAGTTCTGCAGTTGTTCAGTTGTTCAGTTGTGCAGTTGTTCAGTGGGGCAGTTGTTCAGCTGTGCAGTTTTTTCAGTTTTGCAGTTGTTCAGTTGTGTAGTTGTTCAGTTGTGCAGTTTCTCAGTTGTGCAGTTGTTCAGTTGTTCGGTTTTGCAGTTGTTCAGCTTTGCAGTTCAGTTGTGCAGTTGTTCAGTTGTTCAGGTGTGCAGTTGTTCAGTTTTGCAGTTGTTCAGTTGTGCAGTTGTTCAGTTTTGCAGTTTCTCAGTTTTGCAGTTGTTCAGTTGTGCAGTTGTTCAGTTTTGCAGTTTCTCAGTTTTGCAGTTGTTCAGTTGTTCAGTTGTGCAGTTGTTCAGTTGTTCAGTTGTTGTGCAGTTGTTCAGTTTTGCGGTTATTCAGTTGTGCAGTTGTTCAGTTTTGCAGTTCATTTCCAGTGGGCAGTTGAAACTAGCTGTGCAGTTTTTCAGTTGTTCAGTAATGCAGTTGTTCAGTTTTGCAGTGGTTCAGTTGTTCAGTTTTGCAGTTGTTCAGTTGCAGTGGTTCAGTTGTTCAGTTTTGCAGTTGTTCAGTTTTTGTGTTCTTGTTGTGCAGTTGTTCAGTTTTGCAGTTGTTCAGTTTTGCAGTTGTTCAGTTGTTCAGTTGTGCAGTTGTTCAGTTTGCAGTTGTTCAGCTTTGCAGTTGTTCAGTTTTGAAGTTGTTCAGTTGTGCAGTTGTTTTCAGTTTTGCAGTTGTTCAGTTGTGCAGTTGTTCAGTTTTGCAGTTCTTCAGTAGTTCAGTTTGGTATTGTTCAGTTTTGCAGTTCTTCAGTTCTGCAGTTGTTCAGTTGTTCAGTTGTGCAGTTGTTCAGTGCAGTTGTTCAGTTTTGCAGTTGTTCAGTTGTGTTGTTCAGTTGTGCAGTTTCTCAGTTGTGCAGTTGTTCAGTTTGCAGTTGTTCAGTTTTTGCAGTTGTTCAGTTGTGCAGTTGGTGCAGTTGTTCAGGTGTGCAGTTGTTCAGTTTTGCAGTTGTTCAGTTGTGCAGTTGTTCAGTTTTGCAGTTTCTCAGTTTTGCAGTTGTTCACTTGTGCAGTTGTTCAGTTTTGCAGTTTCTCAGTTTTGCAGTTGTTCAGTTGTTCAGTTTGACAGTTGTTCAGTTGTTCAGTTGTGCAGTTGTTCAGTTGTGCAGTTGTGCAGTTTTCAGTTGTTCAGTTTTGCAGTTGTTCAGTTGTTCTTTTGTGCAGTTGTTAATTTGTGCAGTTGTTCAGTTTTGTAGTTGTTCAGTTGTGCTGTTGTTCAGTTGTGCAGTTGTTCAGTTGTGCAGTTGTTCAGTTGTGCAGTTGTTCAGTTTTGTAATTGTTCAGTTTAACAGTTGTTCAGTGTTTCGGTTGTACAGATTGACAGTTGTTCAGTTTGACAGTTGTTCAGCTGTGCAGTTGTTCAGTTGTTCAGTTTTGCAGTTGTTCATTTGTGCAGTTGTTCAGTTATGCAGTTTCATTTGCGCAGTGGTTCAGTTGTTCAGTTTTGCAGTTGTTCAGTTGCCTAGTGGTTCAGTTGTTCAGTTGTTCAGTTTTGCGGTTGTTCAGTTGTGCAGTTGTACAGTTTTGCAGTTGTTCAGTTTTGCAGTTGTTCAGTTGTTCAGTTGTGCAGTTGTTCAGTTTTGCAGTTGTTCAGTTTTGCAGTTGTTCAGTTGTTCAGTTGTGCAGTTGTTCAGTTTTGCAGTTGTTCAGTTGTGCAGTTGTTCAGTTTTGCAGTTGTTCAGTTTTGAAGTTGTTCAGTTGTGCAGTTGTTCAGTTTTGCAGTTGTTCAGTTGTGCAGTTGTTCAGTTTTGCAGTTGTTCAGTAGTTCAGTTTGTTTTTGCAGTTCTTCAGTTCTGCAGTTGTTCAGTTTTGCAGTTGTTCAGTTTTGCGGTTATTCAATGTGCAGTTGTTCAGTTTTGCAGTTGTTCAGTTGCAGTTGTTCAGTTGTTCAGTAATGCAGTTGTTCAGTTGCGCGGTGGTTCAGTTGTTCAGTTTTTGCAGTTGTTCAGTTGCGCAGTTGTTCAGTCAGTTATGCAGTTGTTCAGTTTTGCGGTTATTCAGTTGTGCAGTTGTTCAGTTTTGCAGTTGTTCAGTTTTGCAGTTGTTCAGTTGTTCAGTTGTGCAGTTGTTCAGTTTTGCAGTTGTTCAGTTTTGCAGTTGTTCAGTTGTGCAGTTGTTCAGTTTTGCAGTTGTTCAGTTGTGCAGTTGTTCAGTTTTGCAGTTGTTCAGTTTTGAAGTTGTTCAGTTGTACAGTTGTTCAGTTTTGCATTTGTTCAGTTGTGCAGTTGTTCAGTTTTGCAGTTCTTCAGTAGTTCAGTTTTGGTATTGTTCAGTTTTGCAGTTCTTCAGTTCTGCAGTTGTTCAGTTGTTCAGTTGTGCAGTTTTGGGGCAGTTGTACAGCTGTGCAATTTTTCAGTTTTGCAGTTGTTCAGTTGTGTAGTTGTTCAGTTGTGCAGTTTCTCAGTTGTGCAGTTGTTCAGTTTTGCAGTTGTTCAGTTGTGCAGTTGTTCAGTTTTGCAGTTGTTCAGTTTTGAAGTTGTTCAGTTGTGCAGTTGTTCAGTTTTGCAGTTGTTCAGTTGTGCAGTTGTTCAGTTTTGCAGTTCTTCAGTAGTTCAGTTTTGGTATTGTTCAGTTTTGCAGTTCTTCAGTTCTGCAGTTGTTCAGTTGTTCAGTTGTGCAGTTGTTCAGTGGGGCAGTTGTTCAGCTGTGCAGTTTTTCAGTTTTGCAGTTGTTCAGTTTTGCAGTTGTTCAGTTGTGTAGTTGTTCAGTTGTGCAGTTTCTCAGTTGTGCAGTTGTGCAGTTGTTCAGCTTTGCAGTTCAGTTGTGCAGTTGTTCAGTTGTGCAGTTGTTCAGTTTTGCAGTTCTTCAGTTGTGCAGTTGTTCAGTTTTGCAGTTTCTCAGTTTTGCAGTTGTTCAGTACTGCAGTTTCTCAGTTTTGCAGTTGTTCAGTTTTGCAGTTGTTCAGTTTTGCAGTTTTGCAGTTGTTCAGTTGTTCAGTTGTGCAGTTGTTCAGTTTTGCGGTTATTCAGTTGTGCAGTTGTTCAGTTTTGCAGTTGTTCAGTTGCGCAGTGGTTCAGTTGTTCAGTAATGCAGTTGTTCAGTTTTGCAGTTGTTCAGTTCCGCAGTGGTTCAGTTGTTCAGTTATGCAGTATTTCAGTTTTGCGGTTATTCAGTTGTGCAGTTGTTCAGTTTTGCAGTTGTTCAGTTTTGCAGTTGTTCAGTTGTTCAGTTTGTGCAGTTGTTCAGTTTTGCAGTTGTTCAGTTTTGCAGCTGTTCAGTTTTGAAGTTGTTCAGTTGTGCAGTTGTTCAGTTTTGCAGTTGTTCAGTTGTGCAGTTGTTCAGTTTTGCAGTTCTTCAGTAGTTCAGTTTGGTATTGTTCAGTTTTGCAGTTCTTCAGTTCTGCAGTTGTTCAGTTGTTCAGTTGTGCAGTTGTTCAGTGGGGCAGTTTTTCAGTTTTGCAGTTGTTCAGTTTTGCAGTTGTTCAGTTGTGTAGTTGTTCAGTTGTGCAGTTTCTCAGTTGTGCAGTTGTGCAGTTGTTCAGTACTGCAGTTGTTCAGCTTTGCAGTTGTTCAGTTGTGCAGTTGGTCAGTTGTTCAGGTGTGCAGTTGTTCAGTTTTGCAGTTGTTCAGTTGTGCAGTTGTTCAGTTTTGCAGTTTCTCAGTTTTTGCAGTTGTTCACTTGTTGCAGTTGTTCAGTTTTGCAGTTTCTCAGTTTTGCAGTTGTTCAGTTGTTCAGTTTGACAGTTGTTCAGTTGTTCAGTTGTGCAGTTGTTCAGTTGTGCAGTTGTGCAGTTGTTCAGTTGTTCAGTTTTGCAGTTGTTCAGTTGTTCTTTTGTGCAGTTGTTAATTTGTGCAGTTGTTCAGTTTTGTAGTTGTTCAGTTGTTCAGTTGTTCAGTTTTGCAGTTGTTCAGTTGTGCAGTGGTTCAGTTGTGCAGTTGTTCAGTTTTGTAATTGTTCAGTTGTTCAGTTGTTCAGTTGTTCAGTTGTTCAGTTTTGCAGTTGTTCAGTTGTGCAGATTGACAGTTGTTCAGTTGTTCAATTGTGCAGTTGTTCAGTTTTGCAGTTGTTCATTTGTGCAGTTGTTCAGTTATGCAGTTTCATTTGCGCAGTGGTTCAGTTGTTCAGTTTTGCAGTTGTTCAGTTGTTCACTTATGCAGTTGTTCAGTTTTGCGGTTGTTCAGTTGTGCAGTTGTTCAGTTTTGCAGTTGTTCAGTTTTGCAGTTGTTCAGTTGTTCAGTTGTGCAGTTGTTCAGTTTTGCAGTTGTTCAGTTTTGCAGTTGTTCAGTTGTTCAGTTGTGCAGTTGTTCAGTTTTGCAGTTGTTCAGTTGTGCAGTTGTTCAGTTTTGCAGTTGTTCAGTTTTGAAGTTGTTCAGTTGTGCAGTTGTTCAGTTTTGCAGTTGTTCAGTTGTGCAGTTGTTCAGTTTTGCAGTTCTTCAGTAGTTCAGTTTTGGTATTGTTCAGTTTTGCAGTTCTTCAGTTCTGCAGTTGTTCAGTTTTGCAGTTGTTCAGTTTTGCGGTTATTCAATTGTGCAGTTGTTCAGTTTTGCAGTTGTTCAGTTGCGCAGTGGTTCAGTTGTTCAGTAATGCAGTTGTTCAGTTGCGCAGTGGTTCAGTTGTTCAGTTTTGCAGTTGTTCAGTTGCGCAGTGTTTCAGTTGTTCAGTTATGCAGTTGTTCAGTTTTGCGGTTATTCAGTTGTGCAGTTGTTCAGTTTTGCAGTTGTTCAGTTTTGCAGTTGTTCAGTTGTTCAGTTGTGCAGTTGTTCAGTTTTGCAGTTGTTCAGTTTTGCAGTTGTTCAGTTGTTCAGTTGTGCAGTTGTTCAGTTTTGCAGTTGTTCAGTTGTGCAGTTGTTCAGTTTTGCAGTTGTTCAGTTTTGAAGTTGTTCAGTTGTACAGTTGTTCAGTTTTGCATTTGTTCAGTTGTGCAGTTGTTCAGTTTTGCAGTTCTTCAGTAGTTCAGTTTTGGTATTGTTCAGTTTTGCAGTTCTTCAGTTCTGCAGTTGTTCAGTTGTTCAGTTGTGCAGTTGTTCAGTGGGGCAGTTGTACAGCTGTGCAATTTTTCAGTTTTGCAGTTGTTCAGTTGTGTAGTTGTTCAGTTGTGCAGTTTCTCAGTTGTGCAGTTGTTCAGTTGTTCGGTTTTGCAGTTGTTCAGCTTTGCAGTTCAGTTGTGCAGTTGTTCAGTTGTTCAGGTGTGCAGTTGTTCAGTTTTGCAGTTGTTCAGTTGTGCAGTTGTTCAGTTTTGCAGTTTCTCAGTTTTGCAGTTGTTCAGTTGTGCAGTTGTTCAGTTTTGCAGTTTCTCAGTTTTGCAGTTGTTCAGTTGTTCAGTTGTGCAGTTGTTCAGTTTTGCTGTCATTCAGTTTTGCTGTCATTCAGTTTTGCTGTCATTCAGTTTTGCAGTTGTTCAGTTGTGCAGTTGTTCAGTTTTGCAGTTGTTCAGTTGTGCAGTTGTTAAGTTTTGCAGTTTCTCAGTTTTGCAGTTGTTCACTTGTGCAGTTGTTCAGTTTTGCAGTTTCTCAGTTTTGCAGTTGTTCAGTTGTTCAGTTGTGCAGTTGTTCAGTTGTTCAGTTTTGCAGTTGTTCAGTTGTTCAGTTGTTCTGTTGTGCAGTTGTTAAGTTGTGCAGTTGTTCAGTTTTGTAGTTGTTCAGTTGTTCAGGTGTTCAGTTGTGCTGTTGTTCAGTTTTGCAGTTGTTCAGTTGTGCAGTTGTTCAGTTTTGTAATTGTTCAGTTAGACACTTGTTCAGTTGTTCGGTTTTGTAGTTGTGCAGTTGTTCAGTTTTGCAGTTTTGCAGTTGTTCAGTTGTGCAGATTGACAGTTGTTCAGTTGTTCAGTTTGACAGTTGTTCAGTTGTTCAGTTGTGCAGTTGTTCATTTGTGCAGTTGTTCAGTTATGCAGTTTCATTTGCGCAGTGGTTCATTTGTTCACTTATGCAGTTGTTCAGTTTTGCGGTTGTTCAGTTGTGCAGTTGTTCAGTTTTGCAGTTGTTCAGTTTTGCAGTTGTTCAGTTGTGCAGTGGTTCAGTTGTTCAGTTTTGCGGTTGTTCAGTTGTGCAGTTGTTCAGTTTTGCAGTTGTTCAGTTGCGCAGTGGTTCAGTTGTTCAGTTTTGCAGTTGTTCAGTTTTGCGGTTATTCAGTTGTGCAGTTGTTCAGTTTTGCAGTTGTTCAGTTGCGCAGTGGTTCAGTTGTTCAGTAATGCAGTTGTTCAGTTGCGCAGTGGTTCAGTTGTTCAGTTTTGCAGTTGTTCAGTTGCGCAGTGGTTCAGTTGTTCAGTTATGCAGTTGTTCAGTTTTGCGGTTATTCAGTTGTGCAGTTGTTCAGTTTTGCAGTTGTTCAGTTTTGCAGTTGTTCAGTTGTTCAGTTGTGCAGTTGTTCAGTTTTGCAGTTGTTCAATTTTGCAGTTGTTCAGTTGTTCAGTTGTGCAGTTGTTCAGTTTTGCAGTTGTTCAGTTGTGCAGTTGTTCAGTTTTGCAGTTGTTCAGTTTTGAAGTTGTTCAGTTGTGCAGTTGTTCTGTTTTGCATTTGTTCAGTTGTGCAGTTGTTCAGTTTTGCAGTTCTTCAGTAGTTCAGTTTTGGTATTGTTCAGTTTTGCAGTTCTTCAGTTCTGCAGTTGTTCAGTTGTTCAGTTGTGCTGTTGTTCAGTGGGGCAGTTGTTCAGCTGTGCAGTTTTTCAGTTTTGCAGTTGTTCAGTTGTGTAGTTGTTCAGTTGTGCAGTTTCTCCGTTGTGCAGTTGTTCAGTTGTTCGGTTTTGCAGTTGTTCAGCTTTGCAGTTCAGTTGTGCAGTTGTTCAGTTGTTCAGGTGTGCAGTTGTTCAGTTTTGCAGTTGTTCAGTTGTGCAGTTTCTCAGTTTTGCAGTTTCTCAGTTTTGCAGTTGTTCACTTGTGCAGTTGTTCAGTTTTGCAGTTTCTCAGTTTTGCAGTTGTTCAGTTGTTCAGTTTGACAGTTGTTCAGTTGTTCAGTTGTGCAGTTGTTCAGTTTTGCGGTTATTCAGTTGTGCAGTTGTTCAGTTTTGCAGTTGTTCAGTTTGCAGTGGTTCAGTTGTTCAGTAATGCAGTTGTTCAGTTGCGCGGTGGTTCAGTTGTTCAGTTTTGCAGTTGTTCAGTTCTCGCAGGGTTCAGTTGCCCAGTAATGCAGTTCATCTCACTCAAGGCGCAGTTGTGCAGTTTGTAGTTGTTCAGTTTTGCAGTTGCTCAGTTTTGCAGTTGTTCAGTTGTTCAGTTGTGCAGTTGTTCAGTTTTGCAGTTGTTCAGCTTTGCAGTTGTTCAGTTTTGAAGTTGTTCAGTTGTGCAGTTGTTCAGTTTTGCAGTTGTTCAGTTGTGCAGTTGTTCAGTTTTGCAGTTCTTCAGTAGTTCAGTTTGGTATTGTTCAGTTTTGCAGTTCTTCAGTTCTGCAGTTGTTCAGTTGTTCAGTTGTGCAGTTGTTCAGTGGGGCAGTTTTTCAGTTTTGCAGTTGTTCAGTTTTGCAGTTGTTCAGTTGTGTAGTTGTTCAGTTGTGCAGTTTCTCAGTTGTGCAGTTGTGCAGTTGTTCAGTACTGCAGTTGTTCAGCTTTGCAGTTGTTCAGTTGTGCAGTTGGTCAGTTGTTCAGGTGTGCAGTTGTTCAGTTTTGCAGTTGTTCAGTTGTGCAGTTGTTCAGTTTTGCAGTTTCTCAGTTTTGCAGTTGTTCACTTGTGCAGTTGTTCAGTTTTGCAGTTTCTCAGTTTTGCAGTTGTTCAGTTGTTCAGTTTGACAGTTGTTCAGTTGTTCAGTTGTGCAGTTGTTCAGTTGTGCAGTTGTGCAGTTGTTCAGTTGTTCAGTTTTGCAGTTGTTCAGTTGTTCTTTTGTGCAGTTGTTAATTTGTGCAGTTGTTCAGTTTTGTAGTTGTTCAGTTGTTCAGTTGTTCAGTTTTGCAGTTGTTCAGTTGTGCAGTGGTTCAGTTGTGCAGTTGTTCAGTTTTGTAATTGTTCAGTTGTTCAGTTGTTCAGTTGTTCAGTTGTGCAGTTTTGCAGTTGTTCAGTTGTGCAGATTGACAGTTGTTCAGTAGTTCAGTTGTGCAGTTGTTCAGTTTTGCAGTTGTTCATTTGTGCAGTTGTTCAGTTATGCAGTTTCATTTGCGCAGTGGTTCAGTTGTTCAGTTTTGCAGTTGTTCAGTTGCGCAGTGGTTCAGTTGTTCACTTATGCAGTTGTTCAGTTTTGCGGTTGTTCAGTTGTGCAGTTGTTCAGTTTTGCAGTTGTTCAGTTGTTCAGTTGTGCAGTTGTTCAGTTTTGCAGTTGTTCAGTTTTGCAGTTGTTCAGTTGTTCAGTTGTGCAGTTGTTCAGTTTTGCAGTTGTTCAGTTGTGCAGTTTTTCAGTTTTGCAGTTGTTCAGTTTTGAAGTTATTCAGTTGTGCAGTTGTTCAGTTTTGCAGTTGTTCAGTGGTGCAGTTGTTCAGTTTTGCAGTTCTTCAGTAGTTCAGTTTTGGTATTGTTCAGTTTTGCAGTTGTTCAGTTCTGCAGTTGTTCAGTTTTGCAGTTGTTCAGTTTTGCGGTTATTCAGTTGTGCAGTTGTTCAGTTTTGCAGTTGTTCAGTTGCGCAGTGGTTCAGTTGTTCAGTAATGCAGTTGTTCAGTTGCGCAGTGGTTCAGTTGTTCAGTTTTGCAGTTGTTCAGTTGCGCAGTGGTTCAGTTGTTCAGTTATGCAGTTGTTCAGTTTTGCGGTTATTCAGTTGTGCAGTTGTTCAGTTTTGCAGTTGTTCAGTTTTGCAGTTGTTCAGTTGTTCAGTTGTGCAGTTGTTCAGTTTTGCAGTTGTTCAGTTTTGCAGTTGTTCAGTTGTGCAGTTGTTCAGTTTTGCAGTTGTTCAGTTGTGCAGTTGTTCAGTTTTGCAGTTGTTCAGTTTTGAAGTTGTTCAGTTGTACAGTTGTTCAGTTTTGCATTTGTTCAGTTGTGCAGTTGTTCAGTTTTGCAGTTCTTCAGTAGTTCAGTTTTGGTATTGTTCAGTTTTGCAGTTCTTCAGTTCTGCAGTTGTTCAGTTGTTCAGTTGTGCAGTTGTTCAGTGGGGCAGTTGTACAGCTGTGCAATTTTTCAGTTTTGCAGTTGTTCAGTTGTGTAGTTGTTCAGTTGTGCAGTTTCTCAGTTGTGCAGTTGTTCAGTTTTGCAGTTGTTCAGTTGTGCAGTTGTTCAGTTTTGCAGTTGTTCAGTTTTGAAGTTGTTCAGTTGTGCAGTTGTTCTGTTTTGCATTTGTTCAGTTGTGCAGTTGTTCAGTTTTGCAGTTCTTCAGTAGTTCAGTTTTGGTATTGTTCAGTTTTGCAGTTCTTCAGTTCTGCAGTTGTTCAGTTGTTCAGTTGTGCTGTTGTTCAGTGGGGCAGTTGTTCAGCTGTGCAGTTTTTCAGTTTTGCAGTTGTTCAGTTGTGTAGTTGTTCAGTTGTGCAGTTTCTCCGTTGTGCAGTTGTTCAGTTGTTCGGTTTTGCAGTTGTTCAGCTTTGCAGTTCAGTTGTGCAGTTGTTCAGTTGTTCAGGTGTGCAGTTGTTCAGTTTTGCAGTTGTTCAGTTGTGCAGTTTCTCAGTTTTGCAGTTTCTCAGTTTTGCAGTTGTTCACTTGTGCAGTTGTTCAGTTTTGCAGTTTCTCAGTTTTGCAGTTGTTCAGTTGTTCAGTTTGACAGTTGTTCAGTTGTTCAGTTGTGCAGTTGTTCAGTTTTGCGGTTATTCAGTTGTGCAGTTGTTCAGTTTTGCAGTTGTTCAGTTGCGCAGTGGTTCAGTTGTTCAGTAATGCAGTTGTTCAGTTGCGCAGTGGTTCAGTTGTTCAGTTTTGCAGTTGTTCAGTTCCGCAGTGGTTCAGTTGTTCAGTTATGCAGTATTTCAGTTTTGCGGTTATTCAGTTGTGCAGTTGTTCAGTTTTGCAGTTGTTCAGTTTTGCAGTTGTTCAGTTGTTCAGTTGTGCAGTTGTTCAGTTTTGCAGTTGTTCAGCTTTGCAGTTGTTCAGTTTTGAAGTTGTTCAGTTGTGCAGTTGTTCAGTTTTGCAGTTGTTCAGTTGTGCAGTTGTTCAGTTTTGCAGTTCTTCAGTAGTTCAGTTTGGTATTGTTCAGTTTTGCAGTTCTTCAGTTCTGCAGTTGTTCAGTTGTTCAGTTGTGCAGTTGTTCAGTGGGGCAGTTTTTCAGTTTTGCAGTTGTTCAGTTTTGCAGTTGTTCAGTTGTGTAGTTGTTCAGTTGTGCAGTTTCTCAGTTTGTGCAGTTGTGCAGTTGTTCAGTACTGCAGTTGTTCAGCTTTGCAGTTGTTCAGTTGTGCAGTTGGTCAGTTGTTCAGGTGTGCAGTTGTTCAGTTTTGCAGTTGTTCAGTTGTGCAGTTGTTCAGTTTTGCAGTTTCTCAGTTTTGCAGTTGTTCACTTGTGCAGTTGTTCAGTTTTGCAGTTTCTCAGTTTTGCAGTTGTTCAGTTGTTCAGTTTGACAGTTGTTCAGTTGTTCAGTTGTGCAGTTGTTCAGTTGTGCAGTTGTGCAGTTGTTCAGTTGTTCAGTTTTGCAGTTGTTCAGTTGTTCTTTTGTGCAGTTGTTAATTTGTGCAGTTGTTCAGTTTTGTAGTTGTTCAGTTGTTCAGTTGTTCAGTTTTGCAGTTGTTCAGTTGTGCAGTGGTTCAGTTGTGCAGTTGTTCAGTTTTGTAATTGTTCAGTTGTTCAGTTGTTCAGTTGTTCAGTTGTTCAGTTTTGCAGTTGTTCAGTTGTGCAGATTGACAGTTGTTCAGTTGTTCAATTGTGCAGTTGTTCAGTTTTGCAGTTGTTCATTTGTGCAGTTGTTCAGTTATGCAGTTTCATTTGCGCAGTGGTTCAGTTGTTCAGTTTTGCAGTTGTTCAGTTGCCTAGTGGTTCAGTTGTTCACTTATGCAGTTGTTCAGTTTTGCGGTTGTTCAGTTGTGCAGTTGTTCAGTTTTGCAGTTGTTCATTTTTGCAGTTTTTCAGTTGTGCAGTTGTTCAGTTTTGCAGTTGTTCAGTTGTTCAGTTGTGCAGTTGTTCAGTTGTGCAGTTCTTCAGTTGTGAAGTTGTTCAGTTTTGCAGCTGTTCAGTTTTGAAGTTGTTCAGTTTTGCAGTTGTTCAGTTGTGCAGTTGTTCAGTGGTGCAGTTGTTCAGTTTTGCAGTTGTTCAGTGGTGCAGTTGTTCAGTTTTGCAGTTCTTCAGTAGCTCAGTTTTGGTATTGTTCAGTTTTGCAGTTCTTCAGTTTTTGTATTTTTCAGTTTTGCAGTTGTTCAGTTCTGCAGTTGTTCAGTTGTTCAGTTGTGCAGTTGTGCAGTTTCTCAGTTTTGCAGTTGTGCAGTTGTTCAGTTGTTCGGTTTTGCAGTTGTTCAGTTTTGCAGTTGTTCAGTTTTGCAGTTGTTCAGTTGTGCAGTTGTTCAGTTTTGCAGTTGTTCAGTTGTGCAGTGGTTCAGTTTGCAGTTTCTCAGTTTTGCAGTTGTTCAGTTGTGCAGTTGTTCAGTTTTGCAGTTGTTCAGTTTTGCAGTTGTTCAGTTATGCAGTTGTTCAGATTTGCAGTTTTTCAGTTTTGCAGTTTCTCAGTTTTGCAGTTGTTCAGTTGTGCAGTTGTTCAGTTGTGCAGTTGTTCAGTTTTGCTGTCATTCAGTTTTGCAGTTGTTCAGTTGTGCAGTTGTTCAGTTTTGCTGTCATTCAGTTTTGCAGTTGTTCAGTGTTCAGTTGTTCAGTTTTGCAGTTGTTCAGTTTTGCAGTTGTTCAGTTTTGTAGTTGTTCAGTTTGACAGTTGATCAGTTGTGCAGTTGTTCAGTTGTGCAGTTGTTCAGTTGTGCAGTTGTTCAGTTGTTCAGTTGTGCAGTTGTTCAGTTGTGTTTAGGAAACTCTGTGGCCTCATACAGGGAGGTGTGTTGGAGGCTCCTCTGGTTGGATAAGAGCATCAGTTTAATAATAATAAATGAGTCTGCAGATTAAGCTGTGACACCCTCAGAAGGATCCCATCTTCTCCTACAAACTCTCTGTCCATGAGCAGGAGGACAGAGGAGGACAGAAACACCACATGGACTCCTACACCCTGAGGGAGCAGAGCCCCTCTCTCACACTCAGCTGTGGGGTCAGCGGGGTCATCAGCGGGCTGGCGCTGTCTTGGGCCACGAGGTCAGGCTGATAATTACATTGGCCTTAAGATGAGACGGCACATACAGTAGCTCCATACAGCAGCCAGAGAGGCTAATGTGATTGTGATAATGGCTGGACATCAAACATAGAGCCTGATGGGACCACCAGCGGAGTGTGGGGTGGGCAGATTTACTGACTGTACAGTACGTTCTGGGATAAAGCTGCAGCTCGGTCTGAGTATCCATCATCAGTCTGATAAAGGCCTCAGTTTATGTCCCAGTAACTCGAACACACCTACAAATGACTGTCTACTTTTAATACATTTATACTCTATGGAAATACAGAACTCATAAGCTCCAGTTTTGATGCTGTTTTATTATTCCACAACAGTTGTCTATTTAAATAAAGCCTGATTGGGGTGCTCATGCTCAACACACCAGGCCGTTTGCAGATAAGTTGATGCAGCAGGTAAAGATCTGGAACATTCAAGAGCAGCTTCATTTGACCACATCTGCACTTTGAATTATACTTTAAGCAAGGCCTAGGTTGAGTTCCTGGATATTTAAAATAATATTTAAAGTCTCCCCTCAGCACAGATCACAGATGTGGTGCTGGTTTGGGGCAGTGGTGCATCCATGCTCTGCTGGTTTGATCCAGCCTGTGGGCAGTTCGCAGGGGGTTCTCCCCAACTCTGTCTTACCCCCAAGTCCATCCACAATCTCTCTCTCTCCTATCAATAAAGGCACAAAATGCCCTAAAATATTCTTAAAAAATGAAAAAGATCAGCTATACTATCAGAAGTAAACAAGCAACTTTCAGTAATATCTGGGGTCCTTCATATCATTTCTTGAACAGATTTAACCAATAAGGAAATAATTGAAGATGAGATATAAATGTTCCTCAGCAGTTAACCAGAAAACATAAAAAAAAAACAATTATGTTAATATTCATAAATTTATAAGTCAGTTATTCCACCTAAATCACATCACTGATCCTGGAAATAATTTATTTCCATGTACATGTTTTGTTTTTGTTTTTTTTAACATATCCACTTATTGATTTTGTCATTTACATTGAGTCAGGTATTGTGTATGTTCTAATTCTTACAATCAGATCAGTCCCGTTGTCTTGTGTGTTTGAAGATTTTCCACACCTATGTTAAAACATTAAAAGTGCTAAATGTTATAAACAACACAGATATTATTGGGTGGAAAAATAGTTTCAATTTAATCATGGTATTTAGTTATCTGTTGTTGTTACTGCAGAAGCGCTGAAACACTGAAGGCCCTGGTTGTGGTGGAGTTTTGGATTGTCACTGGTCTTTACAGGGACTGTTCGCCTGCCTGCAGCCGTGCAAGCCTGCAGACATAAATCAGCCTGTCAGCCTGTTTATTGAACAGACTGCTGCTGGATCCACTATTATAAACACAGGCTCTGTAGTATGTGTTAAACGCAGCGACATCAATCTGCTCGTTCCTACTCCGCTCTCCTCTACATGGAGCTGCTCAGTCTAATATAAACCAACAGCGGACAGGATCAGCTGGAGTCCAGTTTTAAGGATTAAAAACAGATTAAAGTCCTGACCCGGGTCCACACACCATCAGTCCTGCTGTCCTGAGACTTAGGTCGCAGTATTTTACATTTATTTAAACTTAATCTGTATTTTATATTAACGAGGAGGAGAATCTGCTCAAGTCTGTCTATTGTTACCACTATATGAAATTTTACCTTTGATAAACAGTCTATCAACATGGCTGAAAAACTGCAAGGACCAAGTGTCTTCACTCGCTGTCGGATCAGAGGCTGATTTACTCATCTTTACAGAAAGAAGATTCTCCTCTGACGATAAAACACATTCTTCTAGATGTGCAGGTCTTATCCTTCTAAGAGAGAGGTTTACAGGGTAGTTAAGATCTTTTTAACAGAGTCAAAGCAGAAGTCATTTTGGAGTTTTGAAAGCAGCTTTACAGCGACTTTACATTCTTTTACGTTGTTTATTCTTGATCTCCACAGACAGAGATTAGATTTCACCGTGAAGATGGCCTTAGCTACCGACATGGTGTCAAAGCTCCATCCATCCACCACAGACAGCAGTAATCTGATCTGATCCATATTTTTGGGCTCAAATAATAAAACATGGACTTCCAGCGATGTCATGCGAGAAGTTGCAGCACAGGAACGGTGCTCTGTCAAACAAAATATAGAAATGGTGACAGCAGTTGTCAACAGGTGTTACTAGAAAAGCACTCCAAGAGCACAGACCTCCACCAAGCAGCTCAGTTTCACCCATAGACTGAGATTTCCACCCAACATTGTACTCCTATATTTATCTATACCTGAAAAGTGGAATTAAAATTATGAATCTGCAAGAAGCATGATAATTATTGATAAAAACATCATCCAAAAGAGTGACCTAGTCAGCTGTGGGTCTTGTAACTTGCTGACTGAACCAGTTTGCTGCTGCTTGTTCAGATGTTGGTGTTGTTTGTGCCGCGGGGCCTCCAGTAGGCGATGTCTCCAGCCTGTCGGAGCAAAACCACAATGCTTCGCACTTGCAGTGCGTTTGCTCTATGTGGAGTTTGGGGGTTAAGTTGTGACATTTTCACACACAGACTTCTGCTATGACAGACTATGTCCATGTTGACATTATCAGCAGCCTTGTTTCGGGTGATTAAAAGGCTCCATGGGAAATGTCTTCCTTCTGTCTGCTGTGTCTGTGAGCAGGAATCTGCATGCACAGCTTTCACTGCTGATTTATCGTTTGGCGTTCTCTGAGACAGCAGACTGAGTCCGCGTGGAGAACTCCTCCCCTGGCATTGCAAAGGATGCTGGGAAATGTAGTGACATAAGCTTGGAAAACTAGAGCTAATTCTGCAAATAAACTACTATTCTCATAATGCCATAAATGACTGGGATTTACCGTAATAAACTTTCATGTTCTTTTGTGACGTCAGTCTGGATAAATGTATGACTTCTTGGACCGAACCACAGCTCTGGTAAAATTTTCATGAAAATCCATCCAGTAGTTTTTGTGTAATCTTGTTAACAGACAAACAAACAAACAAACAAACAAACAAACAAACCCCAATGAAAACATAAACTCCTTGGTGAAGGTAATTAACACAAGAAAAGGGAATACTGCAAGTACCCCCGGAAGACAAAAGTGCTCAAACAGAAAAGACAACGCAAAGGAAAAAGATAAACAACCAAGGCTGGTTAGCCCAGCTAGCTTAAATGCGATTAGCAAAAGGGTCAGTCAAATGAGGAGACTGTGCTGCTGAAGAAGACGAGGAAACTCTGCAGGGAAAATCAAGATGGACACAACCAAACCAAAATGTCTCTTAAAGGTTGGAACAGGCAGACGTTAAAGATCTGATCTGATCAGGAGAAACAGGTGGAGAGGATGATCGGACAGCGCTACGTTACCTGTGACACCTACCTGGCAGCGATATGTGAGGGCCTCCAGAGCAGACTGAGAAAGAACGAGAGAACCTATCAGGGCCCAGAGGGAGGTGAAGGGGTGACATGGAGTCAAGGCCAAGGTCTCCTCTTAAGATAAGCAGATCGTCTTTGTCCAGGTCTACTCTCCTGAGCTGCAGAAGGAACAAGCCAACATCCTTCATCGAACAACTAAAGAAGAACCTAAAGCTGGGAGTGAAGACCTTCTCCACATTAACAGGTGCAAAAGAAGAAGCTAAGAGTCCAGGTGATGAGACAGAGGAGCTTAAGATGGACGGAGGAGAGACTCCTTACATGTCAAAGCAGTTTAGAGGCCAAAGGTGACTGACCAAGTAGAAGTGATAAAGTAACTGATGGACAGAAAATACAAAGAGTGATTCAGGCTAATATTTACACATATCTATCAGTCATAAACAACTTGACATATTATACAGTCCTGACAGAAGCTCTTTTCTTTGTATGGGTTTGATTGATCTGTTGAAGGAAAATATGATGAAATTGGAAATAAAGAAAATTGTCTGTTGGTGTTTCAGCTTTAGAAAGCCCAATCCAACCGAATAGTCCGTAAAATCAGACATCCTAACACTAAGCAGATTGAGACTCAACCTAAGAAAAAATCAGATGCTTGCTTCTGTTAAATATAATGAACATTATACAACGGTCAAGACCAGGAATGTCAGGCTCTGTAAAGAGCTTGTAGTGCCGTACAACCCCTCTAGAACATTATGCTCCCAAAATGCTGGCCTACTTGTGGTACCATCTATCTCCAAAAGTAGTATGGGAGGTAGAGCCTTCAGTTATCAGGCTCCTCTTCTCTGGAACAATTTACCAACCACAGTTCAGGAGTCAGACTCCCTCTCTACCTTTAAGATTAGACTTAAAACATTCCTCTGTGATAAAGCTTTCTGTTAGGGACCAGCTTATAGTTTATAAATTAGTTCATAAATTAGACTAATAGTTAAGATGCAATAGGCCTAGACTGCCGGGGGGGATCTGGCACACTGGGCTCTATCACTCTCTCTCTCTCTCTCTCTCTCTCCCTCTCTCTCTCTCTCTCTCTCTCTCTGCTTTTGCCCCCTTTGTTTGCTCCTGTACTCGTTTCTGGCTCTTGTCTTGTCATTGGCCTGGGATCCTTGATGGAGACTTCCTGCTGCTGTGGAGTCACAAAGCCTCAAAAAGTACAATTATAGACATGACACATAGTCGGCCATTTTATTAGGAACATTCCATTCCCATTATCATTATAGCTGTTCATGTAGTTATTAGCATGATCTCCCTATCCATGATCGATACATCTGCAGTATCTATTTTCTATTACCACATAGTCATGAGGTCCCTCTGAAAATGGGATGTCACATCTCAAGAGGCCTTCAACAAATTTATACTTAACACAGACAAATATGGTAGGGATGACCTTGTGGTCTGGGCACCATGAGTTCATCACTACCATAAATTCTTATTTTCAGTAAGAATATCATTGATTATACTTCTATAAAATGATCACCACAACTATTCAGACATGAGGACCCTCCTGAAAATGAGATGTAGCATCTCAAGAGGCTAACCTCTAATAAATCAGACGATTAGCAGGGGCGTCCATGAAAAAGACATTGCTTGGATGGCAACATATGTTGCTCTAAAACCTGTATGTACCTTTCAGCATTAATGGTGCCTTCACAGATGTGTAAGTTACCCATGCCTTGGGCACTAATACACCCCCATACCATCACAGATGCTGGCTTTTGAACTTTGCGCCTATCACAGTCCGGATGGTTCTTTTCCTCTTTGGTCTGGAGGACACGACAACCACATTTTCCAAAAACAATTGTAAATGTGGACTGGTCAGAGCACAGAACACTTTTCCACTTTGCATCAGTCCATCTTAGATGAGCTCGGGCCCAGTGAAGCCGGTGGCGTTTCTGGGTGTTGTTGATAAATGGCTTTGGCTTTGCATAGTAGAGTTTTAACTTGCACTTACAGATGTAGACGAACTGTAGTTACTGACAGTGGTTTTCTGAAGTGTTCCTGAGCCCATGTGGTGATATCCTTTACACAGTGATGCCGGTTTTTGATGCAGTACCGCCTGAGGGATCGAAGGTCACGGGCATTCAATGTTGGTTTTGGGCCTTGCTGCTTCCGTGCAGTAATTTCTCCAGATTCTCTGAACCTTTTGATGATATTACGGACCGTAGATGATGAAATCCCTAAATTCCTTGCAATAGCTGGTTGACAAATGTTGTTCTTAAACTGTTGGACAATTTGCTCACGCATTTGTTCACAAAGTGGTGACCCTCGCCCCATCCTTGTTTGTGAATGACTGATCATTTCAGGGAAGCTGCTTTTATACCCAATCATGGCACCCACCTGTTCTCAATCAGCCTGTTCACCTGTGGGATGTTCCAAATAAGTGTTTGATGAGCATTCCTCAACTTTCTCAGTCTTTTTTGCCACTTGTGCAGCTTTTTTGAAACATGTTGCAGGCATCAAATTCCAAATGAGCTAATATTTGCAAATAATAAAGTTTCTCAGTTTGAATGTTTCTCTTTGTTGTGTATTCAATTGAATATAAGTTGAAAGGGATTTGAAAATCATTGTATTCTGTTTTTATTTACGATTTAAACAACGTGCCAACTTCACTGGTTTTGGGTTTGTATATATTTGTATATATATGTATATGTGTATCATTATATGTATATATGTATCTATGCATATATGTGTATCCATAAAATGAAGAGCTTTATGCTCTATTGTAAAGTGTCTTGAGATAACACTTGTTTTGAATTGGCGCTATACAAATAAAGATTGATTGATTGATTGATTGATTGATTGATTGATTGATTGATTGATTGATTGATTGAATGTGAGACGGGAAAAAAAGGAAGAACTTTCTAAATCCCCTTAAAATGGCTGAATGAACCAATGACGAAGCAGGAAAACAGCGGGGCCCATTAGAGAGGAGGAAATTATAGAAACTATTGCAAAGCTAAACAATAATAAATCAACATGAATAGATGGATTTGCAGGTGAACATTATAAAGTCTTTGTAAATGACCTTTCTCCTATAGAGTATTTAATTATGCATTAAGCTCAGGAGACCCTCCCCAAATCTTGGTCAGAATTACAATCCTGCAAAAAGAGGGAAAATAACCATTGAAGTGTATTAGCTATTGTCCCATAAACATCAATCTTAGCAACAAGAATGTAAAACTATGTAAATAAACGAATACACCAGATCAGACAGGTCATTTCAGGTCGTGTGAGGAGAGGTTTAGACCTGCAGGAGCTGAAGGACGAACATGCTTCAGTGTTCCTCAGCCTGGATTACTGAGAGAGTTTGATAGAGTTGATTGGTTCTTTCTGGAACAAACATTATTGGAGATGGGTTTTGGAGACAAAATATTAAACAGATTAACTTGCTTTATAAAGATCCTCGATCAAAAATAGAAATGAATGATTTCTTTAAGGTGGGGGTGAGGCAGGGGGCCTCACTGTCACCCATCCCTCAGTTATGAGTATCAAACCTCTAGCTGTACAGATCCAAAGACCAGCAGAAAAAGGAGGACTAATTCATAACATCTCTTTTGGATGATGTTCTGCTTTTTAAAAAACAAACACTTAACCACCGGGATTAAAATCAATCCAAAAAATCAGAAGCAGTGATGAAATCAGGATGTTTTTCTCTCTTTAGATATCTTGGATTACCCTTACATCCCATCCCCACAATTATTTTATATTAAATTAATCAATAAAATTGGACACAGCATGCTGGGACATTCTTCCTCTCGCTTTGGTTGGTAGAGCTGAGATGATAAAAATGAACCTGAATTGAATTGAATTGATTTTTTGATTTTTAGTCAAATCAAGTCAAGTCAAAGTTTATTTATAGAGCATGTTTAAAAACAACCTCGGTTGACCAAAGTGCTGTACAGGGGTACAAAATAATCTCTCATACACTTTATATTAAGAACCCAGTAATGATAATAAAAACAGTGAAACGAGTTAAAATGAGCCAAACATTAAATATGCATAAAAACAGAAATAAAAGAAGATAAGGATAAAAGCAATAAAAGTAGAGTAAAAGAGAGGAAAGGGAACAAAATATAAGGGATAAAAGATACAAAGATAAAAAGATAAAAAGAGATAAAAACCAAGATTACTCGTTTAGTTGGGATTGAACGCCAAAGAATAGAGATGGGTTTTCAGTAGTGTTTTAAAGTGCTCAGTTGACTGTGCAGCTCTAACCTGGATAGGTAGGCTGTTTCACAGCTTTGGTGCTTCCACCGCAAAGGCTCTATCCCCCCGAGTGGAGAGCCTGGTCCGAGGTACTGCCAGGAGCAACTGGTATTTATTTTTTATTTTGGTCATGTCAGCACACTTATACAACATCACACATTGTCAATAGATGATCACATTGTACATGTCCGAAAGGGAAGACTGAAGAAGCAGAGCTTATCTAGTCCCGTCCCCATTTCCTCAATATTTAGTCTCCTCTTTTTTGACGTATCATCAGATTATTGTAAATTTTTATTCAATTTCCAGAAGTATGACATAATTCTTGACCGTCTTTTATTGTCCTTATGTGACCTTTAATGTTCAATCCTTTGTTCCAAGTATGGCATAATTCATGAGTGTCTTTTTAAAGTTCCTTGATTTGATTTTTTTTTTTTTTTTTTTTAGTCCCGGTTAGTGATGTGGGGGTGGTGTGTCCGCGTTGTTTTTCTTTTTTTTTCAGGTTTCAAACATGTGTTAAACGTGTGACTCATCGTCACTCTCCTCTTCACCCAGGCGTGCTCCTGCACTGTCGTCCCGGGCTCTGCTGGAGTTTTCAGCCATGCGGGCGTTTCCGCCTCCCCCTCGGATTTTGTTGAAGGGTGCGCGAGCCTTCTTTCTGTGACCTCCGGCTCTCTTGATCTCATTGCATGCTTGCAGCATCGCCTCTATCGTTGCTGAAAACTCAGCCTTCATACGTCTCAGCCTCCACATAATCCCGCCGAGGCCCAGTCCCAGGATTGTAATCGCTATTCCAATTGCGGCAAACATGAACACGTCTTCCTCGTCCTCGACCTCCAGGATTGACAGACACACCACTCTCCATTTATTCCAGCTGTCCTTTGCGTACCCAGCTAGGAATGTTCCATCTGGGCATTTTGGTTCTCCCGGGCCAGCTTGACGGGTTGAGAAAACCTCATCGATTGTGTTGAGAGCCCAACTTAGTGGATTCATTTTGAGACTGTCTGTCCCTCTGCAGTTAGTGGGATATATACTGCTACCTCACCTGTTTTGCACCATCACTTCATTCACTATCCTTATTTTGGTACATTTGGTCTTTCCTGCTGTCTTACGGACCAAAAATACCCACATGTTTACGTTTCAGCATCCGTCAGGTCTTGACAATTTTTAGATGATACACAGTCAGATATTATCATCTTCATATCCGTCAAAGGTCATTTTGACAATTTTTTTCTTAAATATGTTCATGGTACCGCTGCACCTGGTTTCTCCTTGTAAGCTGTTCCATTGATTGACTCCACTAACTGTGATAGTCATGGCTTTTAACGTAGTTCTTACTTTTCTCTTTTTAAATATCATTTCACCTCATAAGTTGTGTCTCGTCTCTCTTTTTATGAACCGTGTTTGTAGGTTCCTCGGTAGCTGACCGTGTGCGGCCTTAAACAATACCTGTACAGTCCGATATTTTATTAGGTCATATAGTTTCAGGATCTTTGCGGTAATAAACAGCTGATTTGTGTGTGCTCCATAGCTTGCGTGGTGAATAATTCTTACCGCTTTTTTCTGCAGTGTTAATTTACTTTGAGTGTTCGTTTTGTAAGTGTTTCCCCATATCTCACTGAAGTATTGTATGTGCGGTGCCACCAGAGCCCAGTAAACTGTGAGAAGTGATTTCTGATTCAGCAGTTTTTGTGCCTTCCACAGTATTGAGACACTCCTAGCAAATTTTTTTTGCGTATAAGATATGTGAGGTTTCCAGTTTAACTTTTCATCAATAATTACTCCCAGAAATTTGAATTACTCCCAGAAATTTGAAACCTGCTTTATGATTTATCTTTTTATTTCTCACAATGAAGTGGAAGGAAACAAAACCGCCAACTCTAACTCAGTGGAGACAGAGGCTTACACAGGTTCACACACACGAATGAAACGAATGGAGACGGACAGCTTTGCTCGAAGGTGAACTGTGTTTTAATAGAGCATAAAGCTGGCCTGGTATGTCTGCCCTTATCATTTACTATTGCACTGCAGGTCAGTCTTCTTCTACTACACCTGAACCAGATCAGCTGCCACTTGGACCAAGCCTGGACTTCTGAAGCTGTTTTTCTGATCACTGGAGTTTGAGCAGAGGTGGAGCTTCTTCCTCAGCTCGTCTCCGCTCAGCTGCTGAGGAATGACGATCTGTTTTTTACATGTTTATGTCGACTCGGCGCTCTGCCAGACTCCACGACAATTACTCACACCGAACAACCCTGCTCCTGAGGCAGGGCTTTAAAAATGGCTTCCTGTGGTTGGACGAGAATGTAAACAGAAGGAGAGGAGAGGAGAGAGGAGAGAAGGAGAGGAGAGAGGAGAGGAGAGGAGAGGAGAGGAGAGGAGAGGAGGAGAGAAGAGGAGAGGAGAGGAGACCTTTGACCTTTAAAGAACTCTTTATTGGTTCAGGTTTTCAATCACAAACATAAAGTCATTTACATGCTCCCAATCACCCCCCCACCCCACCCCACCCCCAACAACAAACAATAAACAAATAAATGAACAATAAATCAACAATATACCGTTTCTTTCTTTAGAGACTAAGAGTGAGGCCCTCCTGAGAGACTTTCCACAGCACCTCCTTAATGGCCCAGGTAGACTCAAACTCCTTCACCTGTCATCAGATTATAATAAACAAACTCTGTTCTGATCCTCACTGCCACTAAACCTCTGAGCATCAGCTCCATATCCGTGGATCCTGCTCCCCTCACTTTGTTCCTCCTGCTGAGCCAAATGCTCATTTTAGCTTGGCCTAACAGGAAGTTCACCAGGCAGACCGCCCTGCGCTGTGCAGCTGAGTATTTAGGACCAAAAATAAACAGCTGCTCATCTAAAGTGAGTCCTAGTCCAGTGATCCACCTTCGTAACAACGAGAATCAGCCGACTAGTCTGGGACAGAAAACACTCAGACTTTGGGCTGTGGGGTCAAATCGACCCACATGTCTGTTTGTGGCCACGGCCCCATGCACCAACCTCCACTGCAGATCAGCTTCTCTATGGGAGGCTTGTACAGAGACCTCCAGCTGCCTCTGGGAGAAGACCCTGCTGCCAACAGGCCAGCCCACCTGGACTCCTGCACACCGACCAGAGACCCTCTGCTGAGGACCTTCACCACCACACAGTTCAAGCTCTGTTTGGACACTTGAGAGAAGTCAGACAGTTTTGGTGTTTTAAAGACAGCAGAGCTCCTTCCTCGTCCTCCTGCTCCTCCACTGCAGCCCTGATGGACAGACGGGGGAACTCGGCTGGTCTTGCTGGTGTGTTTGGAGCAGCCTCTCTTCCCAGAGCCTCCCTAAAGAGACTTGGGAGTCCAGCCAGGACCTCCTCTTTCATCTTGTCCAGCAGGCGCAGAGACTTCAGGCCGGTCTCCTGGCTGAGCCTGGCAGCCGTCTTCCACTGCCCTGCTGTCCTCAGTCCTGACAGCCTGGTCAGTCCAGCTGTGATGAGGCCTCTCTGAGTGCTCGTAGACCTCAGCAGTCGGCTCTTTACCATTGGATTGTGAAACAGCGGCTCCTCCCCGACCTCCCCGCAGAGCTGAGAGCAGTCTCTCTGTGAGATGAAGACGGTTCTCCAGGCGTGCTGCACTGAGCGGTAAAAAGCAGATGTCTGTGAGATGTTCACGTCGTCCAGGTTCAGTAGAAACAGGTGCTTATCGTATGCTAGGCTGTCCACTCTGCCCAGCAGGATGGACGCTGTCAGAGTCCATGACTGCTGCCTGTGGTAAAGGAGGCTCTGTGCAGTCTGCAGACCAAACACCGTCACTTGACTGCAGAGGTCCACCAGTCCTCGGCCTCCCTCTGCCACAGGCAAAGACAGAACAGCAGATCTGGTCCAGTGAAAGCCTCCCCAGAAGAAGTTCACCAGTATCCTCTGGATCTCCCTCAGCAGAGCGTCTGGAGGCTGAATCACAGTTAGTCGGTGCCAGAGCATCGAGGCTGCCAGGTTATTCACAACCAAAGCCCCCCTCCTGTAAGACAGCTGGGGCTGGACCCACTTCCATCGAGACAGTCGGGCACTGCCTTTACCCACCAGACCATCCAAGTTTTTCTTTTGAAAGTCAACACTGCCCAAGAAAACGCCTAAAAACTTCATCCCTTCTCTGTTCCACTGCAGCCCAGCTGGTAAGGCTGGCTGCTGTTTGTTCCTCCACCCCCCCAGTATCAGGCCCTCACACTTGGGCCAGTTCACCTTCGCAGATGAAGCCTGTTCATACAGCGCTAGCTTCTGTTTCAGAAGCTCTACATCACTTTGGCTTTTGATCAGGACAGTCACATCGTCAGCGTAGGCCGACAGACTGACTGTGCCACCTAACCCTTCTGCTAAGGCCAATCCAGTAAGGCCCTGCCTGAGCTGCTGCAGCAGGGGTTCAATAGCCAGAGCATATAGCATACCAGACAAAGGACAGCCCTGTCTGATGCCTCTCTGAACAGGCACAGGCCGACTGAGTCCTCCCCCAACCTTTAACAGAACAGAAACCTCTGAATACAACAACTTAATCCATGAAATAAAACTTTTACCAAACCCAAACGCTTCAAGTGCTTTAAATAAGCAACAGTGATCCACTCTGTCAAAAGCTTTTTCCTGGTCCAACGAAAACAGCCCCACCTCCAACTCTTTAAACTTTGAAATGTCAATAATGTCTCTGATTAAGAAAAGATTGTCCATTATTGTCCGTTCAGGCACACAATAAGTCTGATTAAAATGGACGACTGTGTCCATGCACTCCTTCAGTCTGTTGGAGAGACACTTAGCTATTACTTTATAGTCCGTGCACAGCAGTGAGATGGGCCTCTAGTTCTTCAGTCCCAGGTCTCCTTTCTTTGGGAGTAGAGTCAGGACTGCCCTGGTGCAGCCCACAGGTAAAGTTCCAGAGTCCAAGCAGTCTTTAAAAACTTCATAAAAGTCCTTCCCCTACAGTGCCCAGAACTGTTTGTAGAACTCTGAAGGCAGCCCATCTATCCCCGAAGCCCGACCACTGCTGAGCTGTTGAACTGCTGCTGACATCTCCTCCAAAGAGACGGTGGAGTCGAGTGAGGCCGACTGGGCTTCATCCAGCCGGGGCAGTCCCTCCAGGATGTCAGCCACACTGTCAGGGTCACAGCTCTCTGCACTGAACAGGTCTACATAGAAGTCCATGGTTAGCATCCTCATTTCTGATGGATCAGTTGTTATTTGTCCATTTGGCAGCTTGAGATGCATCATTTGATTATTCTCTCTAACCTTCCTCTCTAAGGTCTTGCTCCGACAGGCAAACCCCACTGAAAGCGGTGCACCCAGAAGCGCCACTGCGTGCAGTCCTGGAGGGGGAGGGCTGATCCCTGGAGCCACAGGCTCTCATGAGAATAGCGATGTCACACGCTCATAAAGCATGTTATAGACTGAGTAAAGAAACGAGACAATTCCCGCGGGAATCTTGAGTGGGGCTCGGGCCGCTGCCGGGCTTTATCTTTTTAATACAGACCAACCTCAAGCAACATTTCAGCTGGATGACATGCTGAAATGGTTCTGGAGATGGCAGGAGACTTCATTCATGTGTTTAATTCATGTGTGGTCTAATTAAGTGATGATCATCACCTGGCACCTGACCTTGAGCTGTGTTCTTGATATACCTGGTGGTGTTTCCCCAGACTAATGTCCACAAACACTTTATAAGTGGGCGTGCTGTTAAAGCTCCCACATCCATAATTCACACACATGCACTCACAAACAAGTGCACTTTGCGCACAGTTTTATTTACGAACACGTGATATACATTACATACATACTGATGCTGTGTCAAGTCTAGGTGCCCCATAATGTCATAAGTACAAGCACATACTCACACACACAGACCACAGATACCCCTTTTCCACCAGGCTGGTTCCAGGGCTGGTGCTCGTGCTGGTGCTAGAGCCGGTTTGCATTTGGTTCAAGTGA
Organism: Scarus forsteni; assembly: GCA_036419115.1. NCBI lineage: Eukaryota > Metazoa > Chordata > Actinopteri > Labriformes > Labridae > Scarus > Scarus forsteni. Next base: position 2,706,553 of record JAZDUH010000490.1, read on the forward strand.
GAACCGGTTAAGAACCGTTTGCTTTTCCACAAACAGGTGCCGGCCAGAGAGCTACGTCATCACGTCAATGTATAGGTCTGTATACGTCTGTATATGTCACGACAGTTTCCCATAACAACTAGTGCCAAATTTTATTGCCACAACAAAGATGGAGGACTACGTTGCGGTTCAAGTGTGGCTGCTGGCTTTTTGAGCCTTCCTTGAGAGCAAAATTTGGCGATCCTCCACTGACCACTGCTGATTCGTTTTACTATCCATTGTTATCTTCCAACTTATCTTCTTACTGCTTACCCCGAACTCTTCTTTTTAAAAATGGCTCTCTTCCGTGTTTTTACTCTGCTTTGGTTGGTCAATAACCCCGCCCCCACCCCCGATGTAAGCGCGTAGCCCCTGACGTAACGTGTTTTTTTCTGCAGGCCCAGCAAAGAGCTGGTGCTTGCCTAGCACCGGTTTTGAGAGCCAGCAACCGGTGCTTAGTCTGTGGAAAACCAAAGAACTGGTGCTAAGTCTGGCTCTAGCTCCGAACCAGCCCTGGAACCAGCTTGGTGGAAAAGGGGTAAGAGACTAATGTCCACAAACACTTTATAAGTGGGCGTGCTGTTAAGGCTTTCATGTCCTTAATTCACACACACACACACACTCACAAACATGTGTGCTTCGCGCACAGGATCATTTAGGGACACCTACTATACATTTATAGTAAGTGTCCCTATTAATACTATGTGGCCCCAAATACCGAAACTGTGTAAAGTTGAGGTCCCCTAAATGTCATAAATACAAACACACACTCACACACACACACACCACAGAGATCAAACACCAGATTAATGTATCAACTTCAGAGGGAGAGAGAGATTGTTATCAGTCACACAGGTGTTTTAATTACACTGACTTTTCTGATGCTTTTTCTTGCTTCTTCAATGGAGTTGAACATTGGCTTATATTTCCCAAACCATAGAAGATATGGGAATTTTGAGCACATTGTGAGCGTCGGGGTAATCTTGGGATCGTGAATATGTAATTTTTATGAAGATTTGTTTTCTGTAAGTGGCCCTAATACACCATCACACAAATATAAACAAAATAATTCCTCACTGAAATAATAACTATTCTCCACCTCTGACTGTTCTATATAAAAGCTGCTTCTGCAAATATCTGCAGAATAAAACCTGAAATGTCAACATGTACTCTTGGTTTGTTTGATTAGTACATTTAGGACAAAGTTTGGAAGAAAAAACAGCTGTAACCGACTTCTGCGTTCCTCAAACTGAAAACCAGCATGGCTACAAAACAAACCTGACAGACAGTCAGACTACAAACTACTGAGTAGTAGGCAGTATGTAGTGCCTATGGACTAGATTCATATGCAGTTTGTGCATGAATTCATCAGCTGATCACTTTCTGCCTTCTGCTGCTTCATCTCACATTTAAAAGGTTCTCCTTCAGTGAGATTCTCCATCAGTGAGGTTCTCCATGAGTGAGGTTCTCCATGAGTGAGGTTCTCCATCTGTGAGGTTCTCCATCAGTGCGGTTCTCCACCTGTGAGGTTCTCCATCAGTGAGGTTCTCCATCAGTGAGGTTCTCCTTCAGTGAAGTACTCCATCAGTGAGTTTTTCCAGGTCCTACTTCAGTGAGGTTCTCCATCAGTGAGGTTCTCCATCAGTGAGGTTCTCCAGGTTCTCCATCAGTGAGGTTCTCCATCAGTGAAGTTCTCCTTCAGTGAGGTTCTCCATCAGTGAAGTTCTCCTTCAGTGAGGTTCTCCATCTGTGAGGTTCTCCATCAGTGAGGTTCTCCAGGTTCTCCATCACTAAGGTTCTCCTTCAGTGAGGTTCTCCATCTGTGAGGTTCTCCATCAGTGAGGTTCTCCAGGTTCCCCATCAGTGAAGTTCTCCATTAGTGAGGTTCTACAGGTTCTCCATCAGTGAGGTTCTCCATCAGTGAGGTTCTCCAGGTTCTCCATCAGTGAGGTTCTCCACCAGTGAGGCTCTCCAGGTTCTCCATTACTGAGGTTCTCCATCAGTGAGGTTCCCCATCAGTGAGGTTCTCCATCAGTGAGGTTGTCCAGGTTCTCCATCAGTTAGGTTCTCAATCAGTGAGTTTCTCCATCAGTGAGGTTCTCCATCAGTGAGGTTGTCCAGGTTCTCCATCAGTGAGGCCCAGCAGCAGGTCTGTTCCTGCAGCCTCGTCCTCTGCCTTGGTCTGCATTGGTCTGCATTGGTCTGCGTTGGTCTGCGTTTGTCTGCGTTGTTCTGTGTTGGCTTGTGTTGGTCTGCGTTGGTCTGCATTGTTCTGCGTTGGTCTGCGTTGGTCTGCGTTGGCTTGTGTTGGTCTACGTTGGCTTGTGTTGGTCTGCGTTGGCTTGTGTTGGTCTGCGTTGGTCTACGTTTGTCTGCGTTGGTCTGCGTTGGCTTGTGTTGGTCTGCTTTGGCTTGTGTTGGTCTGCGTTGGCTTGTGTTGGTCTGGGTTTGTCTGCGTTGGTCTGCGCTGGTCTGCGTTGGTCTGCTTTGGCTTGTGTTGGTCTGCGTTGGTCTGTGTTGGCTTGTGTTGGTCTGCTTAGGCTTGTGTTGGTCTGCTTAGGCTTGTGTTGGTCTGCGTTGGCTTGTGTTGGTCTGCGTTGGTCTGCGTTGGTCTGCGTTGGTCTGCGTTAGTCTCGCTGGTCTCGTTAGTCTCTGTGTTGGTCTGCGTTGGTCTGTGTTGGCTTGTGTTGGTCTGCTTAGGCTTGTGTTGGTCTGCTTAGGCTTGTGTTGGTCTGCGTTGGCTTGTGTTGGTCTGCGTTGGTCTGCGTTTGTCTGCGTTGGTCTGCATTGGTCTGCTTTGGCTTGTGTTGGTCTCAATGGCTTGTGTTGGTCTGAGTTGGCTTGTGTTGGTCTGCGTTGGCTTGTGTTGGTCTGCATTGGTCTGCGTTGGTCTACACTTGTCTGCGTTGATCTGCGTTGTTCTGCTTTGGCTTGTGTTGGTCTGCGTTGGCTTGTGTTGGTCTGTGTTGGCTTGTGTTGGTCTGCATTGGTCTGCGTTGGTCTGCGTTTGTCTGCATTGGTCTGCGTTGGTCTGCGTTGGCTTGTGTTGGTATGCGTTGGTCTGCTTTGGCTTGTGTTGGTCTACATTGGCTTGTGTTGGTCTGAGTTGGCTTGTGTTGGTCTGCGTAGGTCTGCGTAGGTCTGCGTTTGTCTGCGTTGGTCTGAGTTGGTCTGCTTTGGCTTGTGTTGGTCTGCGTTGGTCTGCGTTGGCTTGTGCTGGTCTGCTTTGGCTTGTGTTGGTCTGCGTTGGCTTGTGTTGGTCTGCGTTGGCTCGTGTTGGTCTGCGTTGGTCTGCGTTGACCTGTTTTGGCTTGTGTTGGTCTGCGTTTGTCTGCGATGGCTTGTGTTGGTCTGCGTTTGTCTGCGTTTGTCTGCGTTGGTCTGTTTTGGCATGTGTTGGTCTCGATTGTCTGCGTTGGCTTGTGTTGGTCTGCATTGGCTTGTGTTGTTCTGCTTTGGTTTGTGTTGGCCTGCGTTTGTCTGCTTTGGCTTATGTTGGTCTACATTGGCTTGTGTTGGTCTGAGTTGGCTTGTGTTGGTCTGCGTTGGTCTGCGTTTGTCTGCGTTGGTCTGAGTTGGTCTGTTTTGGCTTGTGTTGGTCTGCGTTTGTCTGCGTTGGTCTGTTTTGGCTTGTGTTGGTCTGCGTTTGCGTTGGCTTGTGTTGGTCTGCGTTGGCTTGTGTTGGTCTGCGTTGGTCTGCGTTTGTCTGCGTTGTTCTGCGTTGGTCTGTGTTGGCTTGTGTTGGTCTGCTGGCTTGTGTTGGTCTCGCTGGTCTCGTTTTGGCTTGTGTTGGTCTGTTTTGGCTTGTGTTGGTCTCTTTTGGTCTGTTGTTGTCGTTGGTGGTTGGTTTGTTGGTCTGAGTTGGCTTGTGTTGGTCTGCGTTGGTCTGCGTTTGTCTGCGTTGGTCTGAGTTGGTCTGCTTTGGCTTGTGTTGGTCTGCGTTAGTCTGCGTTGGCTTGTGTTGGTCTGCTTTGGCTTGTGTTGGTCTGCGTTGGCTTGTGTTGGTCTGCGTTGGCTTGTGTTGGTCTGTGTTGGCTTGTGTTGGTCTGCGTTGGTCTGCGTTTGTCTGCGTTGGTCTGAGTTGGTCTGCTTTGGCTTGTGTTGGTCTGCGTTGGTCTGCGTTGGCTTGTGTTGGTCTGCTTTGGCTTGTGTTGGTCTTCGTTGGCTTGTGTTGGTCTGCGTTGGCTTGTGTTGGTCTGCGTTTGTCTGCGTTGGTCTGCGTTGGTCTGTTTTGGCTTGTGTTGGTCTGCGTTTGTCTGCGTTGGCTTGTGTTGGTCTGCGTTGGCTTGTGTTGGTCTGCGTTGGTCTGCGTTTGTCTGCGTTGGTCTGCGTTGGTCTGTTTTGGCTTGTGTTGGTCTGCGTTTGTCTGCGTTGGTCTGTTTTGGCTTGTGTTAGTCTGCGTTTGCGTTGGCTTGTGTTGGTCTGCGTTGGCTTGTGTTGGTCTGCGTTGGTCTGCGTCTGTCTGCGTTGGTCTGTGTTGGCTTGTGTTGGTCTGCGTTTGTCTGCGTTGGCTTGTGTTGATCTGCGTTTGTCTGCGTTGGCTTGTGCTGGTCTGTGTTGGCTTATGTTGGTCTGCGTTTGTCTGCGTTGGCTTGTGTTGGTCTGTGTTGGCTTGTGTTGGTCTGCGTTTGTCTGCGTTGGCTTGTGTTGGTCTGCGTTTGTCTGCGTTGGCTTGTGTTGGTCTGTGTTGGCTTATGTTGGTCTGCGTTTGTCTGCGTTGGCTTGTGTTGGTCTGCGTTGGCTTGTGTTGGTCTGCATTGGTCTGCGTTTGTCTGCGTTGGTCTGTTTTGGCTCGTGTTGGTCTGCGTTGGTCTGCGTTGGCTTGTGTTGGTCTGCATTGGCTTGTGTTGGTCTGCTTTGGCTTGTGTTGGTCTGCATTGGTCTGCGTTGGTCTGCAGCCGATCATCTTGATCCTGAATGAAGGTTCTCCAGTGTTTCTGGTCCGAGTGTCTCTGGACGCCTCGTGACGTTCTCGAGTGTTTGCAGAGCGCCTGGCTGCTGCGATGGAAAATGTGCAGAGATGTAAACACACTGAAGTGTTGGAGACGAGGCTTTGGGTCAAACTGCAGCACATTGAGCAGGAAAAGCAGAAACATGACGTCCCAGGGTTTATTTGATCTGACGGTCTGAATATAGACAGTTTACAGAAGAGTGAGGAGATCAGAGGAGCTGATCAGGACGATTACTGCACGGCCACAGTCACTAAATCAGAGTTAGAGAGTAAATGATTATTGTGGATCCAAACACACTGAGGCATGAACATGAAGATTAATATTAGAGAACATTAAAGAACTTTAAACAAAAAAGAGCAGAAGCTCATTTCTCTATTTAAACAGTTTTAGACCAAAATAAATAATGCATAAATGTATTTTCATCTCTGAAACTGAATCACAGAGTTGTGGTTGAATGAATGAATCATCAGTTCTTCAGTTCAGTTTAGAGTTTACAGAGTTTCCCACAAAACGACCGCTTAATAAATCCGATCAAAATTTAAATAAACAGAAATTAAATGATGAAAACAAGTTTCAACCCCAATACAGGGGCACGTTTTTCAGATAACTAATTTAACAAAGTGAACATTAAATGAAGACAGAAGGCAGAGAGGGAGCATTCAGCTGTTAACGAACATATAAATCACTTTGCAGCAACTCAGTGCATTTAGGCATGTAGACATAAATGAAGACGACCTGCTGAAGTTTAACTGAAGACAGGAGATTTAAGAGACTCTGAACATGGCTTATGTCAGAAACTGATGTGCAGTCTCTTGTCTTTTCAGAGGATGGTCTGAAAAAGAGACAGTGCACATGTCCAACTCCATAGGCTGAAGCAAAAATACAAAAACATGTTCTTGAGTCTTTTCCTCGTCCCTAAAGGGCTTCCTCGGCTTATTTGAGCCCTTTGGCCTGAAATGAAATAATATAAATATGATGATAATAATATAAAAACAAATAATATAAATATGATAATAATAATATAAAAACAGAATAATATAAATATGATAATAATAATATAAAAACAGAATAATATAAATATGATAATAATAATATAAAAACAGAATAATATAAATATGATAATAATAATATAAAAACAAAATAATATAAATATGATAATAATAATTTAAAAACAGAATAATATAAATATGATAATAATAATATAAAAAGAAATAATATAAATATGATAATAATAATATAAAAACAAAATAATATAACAGAATAATATAAATATGATAATAATAATATAAAAACAGAATAATATAAATATGATAATAATAATATAAAAACAAAATAATATAAATATGATAATAATAATTTAAAAACAGAATAATATAAATATGATAATAATAATATAAAAACAAAATAATATAAATATGATAATAATAATTTAAAAACAGAATAATATAAATATGATAATATAATATAAAAACAAAATAATATCAAAATAATATAAATATGATAATAATAATATAAAAACGAAATAATATAAATATGATAATAATAATTTAAAAACAGAATAATATAAATATGATAATAATAATATAAAAACAAAATAATATAAATATGATAAATATAATATAAAAACAAAATAATATAAATATGATAATAATAATATAAAACCAAAATAATATAAATATGATAATAATAATTTAAAAACAGAATAATATAAATATGATAATAATAATATAAAAATAAAATAATGAAACTGCTGAGACGATACTCGGTTCAGAAAACGATGTGTGTAGATAAGCTTCTGTGAGTTTCTGTGACTTTATATTGACCTTAGCTCGGTCTCATGGGGCCTCATGCTCATCCCCTGCTCATGCTCATCTGTCAGAGCAGAGTGGATGTTTGGAGCCCATTTGCTCCAAACATCCACTCTGCTCTGTCACACTGAGTAGATTTAGGTGGTCAAGGGTCAAAGGTCAGGGTCCTTTCTCATGGATATTCCTTGCTGGTGTTTCCAGAATGGTCCTCCGGTCAGGATGATCTGATGTCATTTTGGACCTGATCTCTTATCTCTTACTGTTTCTGGATCACTAACCCTAACCCACTGAGCTGGGCTCTAAGAGGACCAGGTGTAGATCCAGACTGATGGAGAAGTCAGTCTATGAGTCAGTCTATGAGTCAGTCTATGAGTCAGTCTCAACAGAGAGAGATGATCTGAAGAGTCCAACCTCATATCTAAAGTTAGAGAAAAAGATGTGTTTAGATCTATACGTTTTGTTCTGTCTGTGTAGTCGGTGGTGCAGTTGGATAGTGCACTTGGTCAGTGATCGAGAGGTTGCAGGTTCAAGCCCAGCTCTGGGTGACACATGGTGATGTGTCCTTGGGCAAGACACTTAACCCCAAGTTGCTCCCACTGCTGCGTCAATGGCGTGTAAATGGGCATGAACCAGTGGCGATTGCTCTAAGACTGCAAGGGAAGCTCAGCTTCCCCTAAGATATTCCCTAAAAGTGTTGATATGTCTTGCTGTGTGTTCATTTCATTGACTAAATATGCACTAGAATACCTTCATCTTTTGTTCAGAATCAGGTACTTATCACAGGTAACTGGAGCGACTTCCTTCTCATTCATCCCCACAGCGTCTCAGCGCTTTAACACAGTCAGACGCTGAGCGTCTTCTGACTTCGATGGGGAAGTGTAGAGTGGGTTGTTCCACTGTGGAAACTGGACGGTCATTGGATAAACACTGGGCTTTGTCCCGCCCATCGGACGCTCAGAGTCTCTGGGGGTCTATGAGGCAGTGGGCTGGCCTGGATTCTGCATGGCTTCTGCATGATGATTGGATGATCTGTCTGAGGGCAAAACCCTTTTTGATTGACAGTGAAATGAGCCAATCAGCGATCTTGAAGTGTAACCCTCCACCGGAGCATCTTCTAAGTTTTACATTCAGTTGTTCTGGAGAGGAGCTTCTCCTGTTTAAAGCGGCTCAAGTCTTACACCCACAACACAATGGGCCAAGACCGTTTAAGCAGTCCAGCTCTGCTGGCCATTGAGAGAACACTGGTAACATCCCTGGAAAAGACACTTAGTTGGTACAACAGGGTCACAGATCATTTTCTTGAAAAGGAACAGAGGGTAGAATTTACCTTTAAATAAATAAACAAATTTATGATGTAGGCCGGAAAAAAATGAGCTTCCCCTCCTTCACTGACCAGCAGCCACCACTGGCATGAACGTGTGTAAATGGTTAGAGATACTGATGGATAACTAACATAGAAACTCAGAACCATCAGTGAGTGAATGTGAGAGTGAATGGGTGTGAATGGGTCAGTGTGACCTGTGGTGTAAAGCAGCTTTGAGTAGTCAAAGACTAGAAAAGCTCTGTATTTCTATATAAGCTCAAGTCCATTTACCATTTATTATTTTTGGGTTCATTATGTGTTTTTACTTTCTTTTTCAAAGTGTAAACTCAATCCATGTTTCTTATAGACAGAAGTGAAGAAGTGAGCGCTCCTGTAGCATTTGATTTAGAGTCTCTGAGCCTGATCTACTAAGATCCAAAATAACAGGTGCTAAATTACTTGTGAAAACAAAAAAGTTTCAGGTGCTATTAGTGGGCGTGTTGTGGGTGATCCTGCACCATTCATAACAGGCGTGAAAGTGGTGTGTTCGCCTAACCCGACAGCTCAGATGGACAGCTCCATATATCTGCCACAGAAATATTTCACTAGGGTAGGAGCCTTTTAAATTTGTTTTCAGGGGCAGAATGTTAAAAAAAAAACACAAGCTTGGGATTGGACAATCGTTCTGCTCGTCACATTCATCACAGACCAATCCACATCAAGCAGGGTTGCCTCCTATAATGTAGCATACATAGTGGCTAATGTAGCGGCTAATGGCAAACAACAGTTAATGACCGTTAGCCGCTAACTTAGCTGCTAACAGCTAAAAACAGTTAATGACCGTTTGCCGCTAACTTAGCTGCTAACAGCTAAAAACAGTTAATGACCGTTTGCTGTTAGCTTTTAACTTAGCTGCTAACAGCTAACGGCCTTTTCCTATCGTCTTACACTAAATTGTACCACACAGATGATTCATTTAACACTTATATGTGACAAGAACCTCGTCAAAGACAATCACTAAAAGTAAACTTCTGAGGAGGGCAGATTTCACCAAGCTTCACTGAGTAGCCATGAGGACAATATGCTAATCAGCATGTCCGTTCTCAACTTCCGGTTGTCCTCACGTCCGCTTTCTGCAGCTCCCGCCTCTCTTCCCTGATTGGACCTTTAAGAATTCAGCTGAGTGAATTGGACAACGGAGGCTGGCAAGACGGACCTGCAGGATTTCAGAACCAGGCAGGTCTGTCTGTTCTGCAAGTGTCTGCCCCCTTTGAAGAGGATTTTATTTGTGCTACCTGCCGTCACCATGGAGAGTTTGGGAGAGCGGAGAGGCTGTAAATGAAAAATGAAGTTTGTAGCCGTGGAGTTGGAGGCAAACAAACACACTGCTGAAGCTTTGGTTTGCTGTCTGTCATTTTGGCCGACGAGATCATCACTTTTCCCCCAGGCCACATTTCTATGCATCATTTTTATTTTCCTTTTCTGATTGTAATGAAACATAGTCTAATGACAGCATTGACATAGCTGTCATTAGACTATGCCAACCCTAACCCTAACCCTACTCTAATGACAGCATTGACATAGCTGTCAATGCTGTCATCATCAATAAGCTCTCATGTGAAGAGCAGTCACACAGTAACTGTAACCTCAGTAACCTGACAGCCTCTGAACTCTGTCAGTGTGTGGAGAGTGTGATGCAGTTAGCTCTGAGAGACAAACAGAGGGATTATGGAAGGGGTTGTTTTTTATACATAGATTAAATGACCTCCTCTGTGATGTAGAGCTCAAAGCACAGAGGGTTTACTTTACAGGTGCATCTTCATGGCACACTGGATCGTCCTTCTTGTTTCAGTCCTTCACAGTGACAGACAGCCTCCAGGTCTTTCTGTTTTTCATCAAAACATTCCATCAGTGATGAAAAACATTCAGTTAATGTGCCCCCTGTTTGCCACCATGATCACAGCCCTCGTGCACATCACTGTGCCTTTTTTACACCTGCTTTTCGTCCGTCCTTCTTCTCCCGCTTATCTGTGGTCGGGTCGCCGGGGGCAGCAGCCTAAGCAGGGAAGCCCAGACTTCCCTCTCCCCAGCTACCTCGTCCAGCTCTTCCCGGGGATCCCAAGGCGTTCCCAGGCCAGCTGAGAGACATAGTCTCTCCAGCGTGTCCTGGGTCTTCCTCGGGGCCGCCTACCGGCCCCTTTCAAACGTGTTAAATTAAGATGCAAAAACACTGCACAAAATCACTTGTGAGTTTGATAAATGACATTGAGGGTGCTAAATGATCACATTTCCCAGTATTTGTTGTTTTGAATGTCCTGCCTCTGAAAACATGTTTGAACAGCCCTTCTCCAGATGGACTAGTGAAATATATATACAGAGTTGTCCGTCAGGTTAGGCTCCTTTTCATTGATTGTTTTTGTTTGTTTGTAATTCTTTTATTAATAAATAAAATAAACTTTAGATAACTAAAGAACAGAAACAGCAGGCCATAATTCCTGACTGACACAGATTCACCATGATGTGGAAACCGGTCCAGCCCCTCTTGATCCATCACTCCCTCTGCTCTGCTTTTAGGAGCAGCACTATACATGCCCCGTGTGGTTCCATTATACGGATGTCCGCCGCTTGATTTTGGATCTAAATATCTCCCGAAGCACTGTTTGGATCAGGAAAGCCTTCTGGGTGAGTATATTGTTCTACTTCATTCAATAAACAATGTGAAAGCTGTAGAAACCAAACTTATCCTGTAAAGAGCTTATAGTGTAGCTATATAGCTATATGAGCTTATAGTACAACCCCTCTAGAACATTACGCTCCCAAAATGCTGGCCTGCTCGTGGAACCATCAGTCTGTAGAAGTAGTATGGGAGGTAGAGCCTTCAGTTATCAGGCTCCTCGTCTCTGGAACCATTTACCAACCACAGTTCAGTGGGCAGGCTCCCTCTCTCTCTTTTTTTTTTTTTTCTAAACTTTTATTTAGAACAGCGGGGAATAACATCCAGTCATACACAGAAACATTATTCAGCAATGTCCATGTACATATATAAGTAGAGTGAGTGAGTTTAGTTCAATAATAATACAATAATACTTTACAAATACACATTCAATTATCGTCCGTGGAGATTGCTCTAAACACATATTTGACTGTAGTAACAGACTGTTTTACAAATCATACATGGAAAGTACCATATATCCCTGATCTTAGGAAGGTACAGTATGGACTCAGTTACCACCCACCTGAACTCAGAACTTGAACAAACACACACACACGCACATATACACACACACACACGCACATATATACACTGTGCCTCTCTGTGAAGGGATAGATGCTGTTGAGTACAGGATAAAACCTTTTCCTCCTGCTCTGGTGGGACTCTTACTAATCAAAAGGTAAGCGGTGCATAGCATTGAAATGAGAAATAAAGGGTTGCCACATTAGAAAAACTTCTGCCATGGAGCCCCTAAGAGTGTACTTTCTCCAATTTAAGGAAGTACATGACCTCCCTAAGCCATTGGGAAAAGCACAGACTCTTGGGAGAGTTCCAATGTAACAATATTTTGCGTCGAGCTATAAGTGATGTGAATGCAATTCTTTGTTTCTGTTTAGCATTTAAAGCATTCAGAACAGCTTCAGTTGGGACGCCAAAGGTGGCCACATGAGGACATGAATGCAGATTAAACTCAAGCACTGTGGACATAGTTTTAAATTATCCGTTCCAAAAGTCTTGAAGCTTTGGACATAAAAAGAACATATGACTGAAGTTGCAGGGAGTATTATGGCATCTGCCACAGACATCTTGAACCTGTGGACATATAACTGATAACCTAGACTTAGAGAGGTGAGCCCTATGCAGTACTTTAAGCTGTATTAGGCTAAGCCTCGCACAGATAGTTGAGGTTTGGACCCTGTCGATGGCTGCCTCCCAGCATCCTGCACTTATTTCAGTTCCCAGTTCCTGTTCCCACTTAGCTTTAGCCTTGAAAGTTTCACTATCTCTGAATGAGACAAGACAATTATCAATTTTGGAAATCAATGCCTTTTGACACAGATTCAAAGAAAGCATATCAGTCCATAGAGGTTTAGAAGGAAGTGAAGGAAAACTAGGAAAGGTGGTAGAAATAAAATGCCTGATTTGGAAATATCTGAAGAGATGTGATTGGGTAGCCCATATAAAGAGGACAAAGAGGAAAAAGTAGAAAATACTCCATCTATACATAATAGAAACTTCTTGATACCTTTCCAGTTCCACTGGGAAAAAGTAGAGTCTAACAATGAAGGGGGAAATAAGTGATTATCATATATTGGAGCCAATATTGATGCAGATAAAAACTTAAAGTAACATCTAAACTGCTGTCAAATTTTCAGTGTTATAAACAACCAAATTGTTTGTGTAATAGCTAATTTTTAATCCCTCTCTACCTTTAAGGTTAGACTGAAAACATTCCTCTGTGATAAAGCTTTCAGTTAGAGACCAGCTCATAGTCCAGAGCTTAGACTAATAGTTAAGATGCAATAGGCTTAGACTGCAGGGGGGGATCTGGCACATTGGGCTCTCTCTCTCTCTCTCTCTCTCTCTCTCTCTCTCTCTCTCTCTCTCTCTCTCTCTCTCTCTCTCTCTCTCTCTCTCTCGCTCTCCACATCTGCCTTTGCCCCTTTTGTTTGCTCCTGTACTCGTCTCTGGCTCTGGTCTTGTAGGTGGTCTGGGATCCTTGGTGGAGACTGCCTGCTGCTGTGGAGTCATGAAGCCTCAAAAACTACAATCACAGACATGACACATAGTAGGCCATTTCATTAGGAACATTCCATTCCCATTATCATTATAGCTGTTAATGTAGGCTAGATATTAGTATAATCTCCATATCTATGGTTGATACATCCATTGTATCTATATTATTCAGCACCACATAGTCATGAGGTTCCTCTTTAAAATGGGATGTCACATCTCAAGAGGCCTTTAACACATTTATACTTAACAGAGACAAATATGGTAGGGATGCACTTGTGGTCTGGGCATCCATGAGTTCCACAACCATTCAGACATGAGGACCCTCCTGAAAACCAGATGTAGCATCTCAAGAGGCTAACCTCTAATAAATCAGACGACAGGTCTATGGTTCATGGACCTGTCCCTAACTTTAGTTCTTACTTTAGTCCACTTGTTTCCTCTTACCTCCCTTCCTTCACCCTCACACCAACACAGCATGGTGTGGATTTGCTGTTCATCATGAGACTGGGATCCACATTCAAGATTTCCTGCTGCTTAACAGAAGGTTTTTTCTTGAGCCATGATGGAGGGATTCATGATTGGCTATATGGATTCATGTTGGTGTTGGATGGATATATTTGTATACATAGCCTATCTATATATATGTGTGTGTATTTTATATATGTATATATGTATCTATGCATATATGTGTATCCATAAAATGAAGAGCTTTATGCTCTGTAAAGTGTCCTGAGATAACACTTGTTATGAATTGGTGCTATACAAATAAAGATTGATTGACATAATCATCTGTGCACATGTTTCACTGCTCCTGAGGTCACCAGCTGAATATCCTTCACATGATGATCATTTTAGTCTCATGGTGTCACAGGAGTTTACGTCTGCTGCAGAGAGCAGGGACTGGGACTGCTGATCCTCCAACAGTGGAAACTATGCAGATGAATGATCACAGAGGAGGTTAGGAGTACACTGTCAAATACAGATGAGCCAAGACCTGCAGAGTCTGACCGGCTGATACAGACCTGCTGTTACAGACCAGCTGTTACAGACCTGCTGTTACAGACCTGCAGGGACTGACCTGCTGTTACAGACCTGCAGAGTCTGACCGGCTGATACAGACCTGCTGTTACAGACCTGCAGAGTCTGACCGGCTGATACAGACCTGCTGTTACAGACCTGTCGAGTCTGACCGGCTGATACAGACCTGCTGTTACAGACCTGCTGTTACAGACCTGCTGTTACAGACCTGCTGTTACAGACCTGCAGAGTCTGACCGGCTGATACAGACCTGCTGTTACAGACCTGCAGGGACTGACCTGCTGTTACAGACCTGCAGAGACTGACCGGCTGTTACAGACCTGCGGTTACAGACCTGCTGTTACAGACCTGCAGAGTCTGACCTGCTGTTACGGACCAGCTGTTACAGACCTGCTGTTACAGACCTGCAGAGTCTGACCGGCTGTTACAGACCTGCAGAGTCTGACCGGCTGTTACAGACCTGTTGTTACAGACCAGCTGTTACAGACCTGCTGTTACAGACCTGCAGAGACTGACCGGCTGTTACAGACCTGCTGTCGTAAGAGCCGGTCAGACTCTTACAGACCTGCAGAGTCTGACCAGCTGTTACAGACCTGTTGTTACAGACCAGCTGTTACAGACCTGCTGTTACAGACCTGCAGAGACTGACCTGCAGAGTCTGACCAGCTGTTACAGACCGGCTGTAACAGACCGGCAGTTACAGACAGACAGGAGGATGGATCAGATCTTCCTCTCTAGTAACAGGAGGGACACGGAGCTGTTTGTGGGACAGCAGAGCATCAGGTTTAATATTTCAGGTTTAGGGCCGTGTTGGCTCCACCTTAAATTTCTCTGTTTGAACTCCAGCTCTGGGTCACAGAGGCGTTTGTTAAAAATGCCTCCATATGGAGAGGAGGACACATACCAATGACCTGCCGTAAGCACTCAGACTCCTGAGTAAACCAATCAGAGATGTCGGGACGGTCTGTGCCGCCGCCATGACTGATCTGTTGATTTAAGGCGAGCCCAGTGTGTGTTCCTAAAGTGGGTAATTGAGGGTCCACAGACCAGCTTTCGGAAACTCACGGCTTGGTTTGGACGACTTCTTAATGAGCTCATAATTACCAGCACACACTCAGCTGATGTGGTTCATTCATCACCGTGATGTTCTCCTTAATGACGCAGGGTTGATTCCAGAGTTTTCATTTGGCTGTTATTGATGGAAACTCTGACGCTCCTCCATTTCAGCCATGATAACAAACTGAAGTCAAATGACTGGATTCACCTGAAAACTACAAAATCACACGTTTAGATCCATAAACTGGTCATCTCGGTGTTACCAAGTCCTGATTGTAGGTCTGACACGGGGTGAGCCTCGATATGAACAGAGCTCATAAAGCCTGGGCTAAGCACCACTGTGCAGCACGTTCAAATATCTGGACTAGCCCGTCTGATGAGGCTCCATGTGGCCGATTTCCACCCAGAAGTGTCATATCTGTGCAGGCGGAGGACAAGACGAGGACTTTGAGGTTCTGAGGTCGTCTTTAGTTCACAAACAGGCTGAAGACGTGTTTCTCTAAAGTTTACTCTCATTCAAGGCCCACACTTCTTCACCTGTCTCTGTTTGTCCTCACAGGTGGACCATCCCCCCCTCATCATACCTCCTCTCCCTTTGCCCTCAAACACAGACATTAACACACAACAACTCCTTCCTCATGGCTCTCCACACTGACAGCCAATGTCTCTAACTTCTCTTCTGTCCAGTCTGAATATGAAGACGACCATCTCTGTTGGTGGAATTTGTTGGTGGTGCTCCAGTCCTGATGTTCTCCCTGGTTTATGTCCTTCAGTGTTCATGTGCTTCCATTTTTCAATAAAGGGTTATTAGATGTTTGATTTTATCCAAGAGGAAAACAGGACTGCAGAAATCCAAGGAAACATAAAAACTGCACTTCATATTTCAGTCGACTAAAGGACCTCTTTCACAATACATGTAATTTTGCCCACAGCCCATTTTTTTGTTTATTGTGTGGTATTTGTAGTACACCCAGAGACTCCCAAGAATATACCTTTAGAAAATCCAAAAGTCATCCAGGGCCTGTACTATGACCTATTTTATGATCATTGCCATAGGTGTGAGCCAGGGTGCACACTTTACCCCAAAACTTACTCAAACACAAATAATAATAAAAAAAAAAAAAAAGTTTTTTTATGATTTTTTCAACAAATTCAATTCTTTAGAGATGTGTCTGACCAACTTACAGTTGCTGTACAAATAAAATACTTACAAATTATTTGGCCACATATATATTCTCAAAGTGGGAAAAAAATCATCAAATTCTGAGACCGCTAAAGTTGTTCAATTAACAGGTTGGGTTACTGTGGTAGAATCAGGATACTGTTCCATGTCTTGTATATCAGGGAACCTTTAAAGATTTGTTCAGAATTCATCCTTGAAGTATGATTTCTTTTAGAATTTGAATGCTAGATTCAAAACAAACATTTCACATGAAATGTTATTCATTTTAATATTGAACAGCCACAAAGGGCCTGTATATTATGCCTTTGTGATGAGATAATAATGAGCCATTGATACAAGTAAAAACCGATGCAGTTTTGGATTGTTGTAATCAGATTGTATATATCTACAATGACAGCAATACATAAACATTACTTCTGTCAATTTCTGTTTCTAGTACTTATATATACATGTAATCTGTTTTATGGCCTTCGTGTCTTTTTGCATAGCAACGGCTTGGACAATTTTAATTTGTAGACTGGAACTATAGTGAGGGAAAGGGGATCTGAGAAATCCATAAGATGTATGATTGGCTGGTTATTTCATAGAATGGAGTCTTTGAATTTGCTTGTGTATGGTTGGAGGGGTTTCTGATTTTGAAAATGTTTATAATATCCCAAATAATAGATTACAGATGCAACATGTGCACACATGCCAGAGGTTCTCTTTCCAGCAGGACAGAGACAATAATATGCCTTCACAGGATCATCTGATGCATTCTTGTCAAATTGAATCCAAACATTGTATTTTATTTGAGATTCAGACGAGAATGAATCTGTCCCCTAATGAGATCAGCATCATGCTGGTAAACCCAAATCTCATAGTCACCATCATTTTTTGATGCTCCGCAATCTAGCCAGCCGACTGTTTGATTTGCTATGTACCGCATGTTATCGTCTCACGGTATTCCAGACCCACATGAGGGAACGAGATATCACATACTTCAAGCTTCTGCCACTCACTACGTGCTCTACGTGACATAGTTGGGTCTTCTGCAACTCGCTTTTGCCAAAAACATTGTCTTTTTAAAAGTGAAAGCATACGCTGAGCCATCTTAGTATCTCGCTCTCGATCTGGATCTGAAACATATATTGGTCCTCTGAAGGCATTGAGACATGCAGTTACACTAATTTGCCAATGACCTCAACGAAATAATTTGAGGTAAGTTGTTCCTTAAACAACATCCACTTCTTTAAACGCCCGTGGTAGGACTCTACTATCCATCTTGTTTTGGTACAGCAACGATCACCATTGGCTGTTGAGGAATCCAATTGGGATTTACCAGTTGGTAAAAATGACGGCATTCTAGCATCATACCCCAACTTAGCAAGAAGATCTAAGGCATCCCTGAAACCGCGATCTACAATCATATTGTCATTTGCTTCTAACCAAGATTTCAATATTTAAGTTTTTTCCATGATGAGCCGAGTTATTGTTGCATCATTTACGTTACCATGGTAGGGGCCAATAGTGTCTAAAACATATCCATCAGGCAGTACAACTGACATGAATTTTAGGTAATTTTGTTTTTTCTGTCCTCCGTAAGATGCCCTTTGAAACTGATGATCACTGCATTTGTTGAGGTAGATATATGTACCATCTAAGATAAGAGTGACCTGGTCACCATAAAAAGCTTTAGTAAAGACAGTGTTGTGAGTTATGGCATCGTGGCGTGAAATATGATTTGTGCCAAGGTATTTGGGAACAACTATTGTGTTCAAAATATCTGCAATTGTATGAAAATATCTTGACAGTGTAGCTTGGGAAAGATTAGTAAGCATGGTCATTTGATTCCATGAAAGGTTTGTTTTCAGTTTTGCCCAAAAGTAAAGAAGCAAATCTATTGCTCTGAACTATCACTTGAACCTGAAACAAGATCAGATTCACACATGTCATACATGTTCTGAAATTGCACCAATGTCCAGCCAGTCCATGCATGGCAGTCAGAATCTGACAAGGTTTCAAACTTCAGTTTGGGTGATGTCTCATGTTTGGATACTTCATGTAGAATATATATAATATATATAATATATAGAAAATATGAAAAAAATATAATTCAATTGAATGCACAATACTAAATTGAAGTTAACATCCATTTGCTGCAAATTGCATGAAATAAAACATTACCCTTGATATAATACAAGACATGCAACAGTATCCTGATTCTACCACAGTAACCCAACCTGTTAATTGAACAACTTTAGCGGTCTCAGAATTTGATGATTTTTTTCCCACTTTGAGAATATATATGTGGCCAAATAATTTGTAAGTATTTTATTTGTACAGCAACTGTAAGTTGGTCAGACACATCTCTAAAGAATTGAATTTGTTGAAAAAATCATAAAAAAAACTATTTTTTTTCCTGTTAAAATTCAATAACTTCTTTCAATTGTAATACTTAGCTTTACATTTGATTTCAAAAGATGCACCAGACTTCAGTGAAGGAGATTTGACCCAATTTGATGATTTATTATTTGTGTTTGAGTAAGTTTTGGGGTAAAGTGTGCACCCTGGCTCACACCTATGGCAATGATCATAAAATAGGTCATAGTGCAGGCCCTGGATGACTTTTGGATTTTCTAAAGGTATATTCTTGGGAGTCTCTGGGTGTACTACAAATACCACACAATAAACAAAAAAATGGGCTGTGGGCAAAATTACATGTATTGTGAAAGAGGTCCTTTTCAGCAGATTTCATCGACTAAAACTAGAAAAATTTAGAGAATAAACTATGACTAAAACTATAAGATACTTCAGGCAAATAGCTGTAACTGAAACTAATTGAAAAAGTTCTGTCAACATTAACTCTGGCTGCATGGAGCATAAACACACAAAACGCCTCTGCCCGTGTAGAGAGCAGGAGCCTTCACACACACAGCACTAAAGGCCAATTTACCGTCACATGTTACTGGACTGTGTGAGGAAACCAGAGTACATGGAGGAAACAACACATGCACAAGGAGAACAAGCAAAGCATGTCATACATTATGATTATGTTTATACTTTATTTTCTTGCATGTGCACGACTCTGTTTTCATATGTTCAGGATGTGATCCTTTTAACTCATTATTTATTTTTATTTTCTTATATGCACTGGTATTTCTAATTGTTAAGAATGTAAACAACATCTGCTGGAGGATTGATTTGGTCTCTGTGTGAGCCACGGTCACATTCATATAAATGCAGCCATGATGTCTCATCCACATAACTCAGCCCTCCTTCAGCAGCACACAGAGACCTGTGGAAGCTGCTGCCTGCCCCACACCTGAGGAACACCTGTGAGCTAAGACCCTTTAGGGAACAGGTCCTCCAAAACCACAACAGGGACATTTCCCAGACGGACGAGATGGGCGAGCAGAGACGGACGGACATGAAAGAGTTTGGACATGGTGAAGGAAGCCAGTACAGGACAACGAGGAAGACCACGGACGAAGAAGACCAGGAACGAAGAAGACCAAGGACGAAGAAGACCAGGGACAAAGAAGACCAGGGACGAAGAAGACCAGGGAGGAAGAAGACCAGGGACGAAGAAGGCCAGGGATGAAGAAGACCAGGGACGAAGGAGACCAGGTATGAAGTAGACAAGTGAGGAAGAAGACCAGGGACGAATAAGACCAGGGACGATGAAGACCAGGGACGAAGAAGACCAGGGACAAAGAAGACCAGGGACGAAGAAGACCAGGGATGAAGCAGACCAGAGAAGACCAGGGGCAAAGAAGACCAGAGAAGACCAGGGACAAAGAAGACCAGGGAGGAGGAAAACAAGTGAGGAGGAAGACCAGGGACGAAGAAGACCAGGGACAAGAAGACCAGAGAAGACAAGTGATGAAGAAGACAAGGGACGAAGAAGACCAGGGACAAATAAGACCAGGGACGAAGAAGACCTGGGATGAAGAAGACCAGGGATCAAGAAGGCCAGGGATGAAGAAGACCAGGGATGAAGAAGACCAGGGTCGAAGAACACCAGGTTGAAGAAGACCAGGGACAAAGAAGACCAGGGAGGAAGAAGACCAAGGACGAAGAAGACCAGGGACGAGGAAAACAAGTGAGGAAGAAGACCAGGGACGAAGAAGAAGAGATAGGAAGAAGACCAGGGATGAAGAAGATCAGGGATGAAGAAGACCAGGGATGAACTAGATAAGTGAGGAAGAAGACCAGGGACGAATAAGACCAGGGACGAAGAAGACCAGGGACGAAGAAGACCAGGGACAAAGAAGACCAGGGACGAAGAAGACCAGGGATGAAGCAGACCAGAGAGGGGATCTGGCACATTGGGCTCTCTCTCTCTCTCTCTCTCTCTCTCTCTCTCTCTCTCTCTCTCTCTCTCTCTCTCTCTCTCTCTCTCTCTCTCTCTCTCTCTCTCTCTCTCTCTCTCTCTCTCTCCCTCTCTGACAAGTGAGGAGGAAGACCAGGGACGAAGAAGACCAGGGACAAGAAGACCAGAGAAGACCAGGGATGAAGAAGACCAGGGACGAAGAAGACCAGGGACAAATAAGAACAGGGACGAAGAAGACCAGGGATGAAGAAGACCAGAAATCAAGAAGGCCAGGGATGAAGAAGACCAGGGACAAAGAAAACCAGGGTCGAAGAACACCAGGTTGAAGAAGACAAGGGATGAAGAAGACCAGGGAGGAAGAAGACCAAGGACGAATAAGACCAGGGAAGAGGAAAACAAGTGAGGAAGAAGACCAGGGACGAAGAAGAAGAGTGAGGAAGAAGACCAGGGATGAAGAAGACGAGGGATGAAGAAGATCAGGGATGAAGAAGACCAGGGATGAAGAAGACCAGGGATGAAGAAGAACAGGGATGAAGAAGACCAGGGACGAAGAAGGCCAGGGACGAAGAAGACAGGGGACGAAGAAGACCAGGGATGAAGTAGACAAGTGAGGAAGAAGACCAGGGATGAATAAGACCAGGGACGACGAAGACCAGGGACAAAGAAGACCAGGGATGAATCAGACCAGAGAAGACCAGGGATGAAGAAGACCAGGGACGAAGAAGAGTAGGGACGAGGAATACAAGTGAGGAGGAAGACCAGGGACGAAGAAGACCAGGGACGAAGAAGACCAGGGATGAAGAAGACCAGGGATGAAGAAGGCCAGGGATGAAGAAGACCAGGGATGAAGAAGAATAGGGACGAAGAAGGCCAGGGACGAAGAAGACCAGGGACGAAGGAGACCAGGGAGGAAGAAGACCAAGGACGAAGAAGACCAGGGACGAGGAAGACAAGTGAGGAAGAAGACAAGGGTTAAAGAAGAAGAATGAGAAAGAAGACCAGGGACGAAGAAGACCAGGGACGAAGAAGAACAGGGACGAAGAAGACCAGGGATGAAGAAGACCAGAAATCAAGAAGGCCAGGGATGAAGAAGACCAGGGACAAAGAAAACCAGGGTCGAAGAACACCAGGTTGAAGAAGACAAGGGATGAAGAAGACCAGGGAGGAAGAAGACCAAGGACGAATAAGACCAGGGATGAAGAAGACGAGGGACGAAGAAGATCAGGGATGAAGAAGACCAGGGATGAACAAGACCAGGGATGAAGAAGACCAGGGATGAAGAAGGCCAGGGATGAAGAAGACCAGGGATGAAGAAGAATAGGGACGAAGAAGGCCAGGGACGAAGAAGACCAGGGACGAAGGAGACCAGGGAGGAAGAAGACCAAGGACGAAGAAGACCAGGGACGAGGAAGACAAGTGAGGAAGAAGACAAGGGTTAAAGAAGAAGAATGAGAAAGAAGACCAGGGACGAAGAAGACCAGGGACGAAGAAGAACAGGGACGAAGAAGACCAGGGATGAAGAAGACCAGAAATCAAGAAGGCCAGGGATGAAGAAGACCAGGGACAAAGAAAACCAGGGTCGAAGAACACCAGGTTGAAGAAGACAAGGGATGAAGAAGACCAGGGAGGAAGAAGACCAAGGACGAATAAGACCAGGGAAGAGGAAAACAAGTGAGGAAGAAGACCAGGGACGAAGAAGAAGAGTGAGGAAGAAGACCAGGGATGAAGAAGACGAGGGATGAAGAAGATCAGGGATGAAGAAGACCAGGGATGAAGAAGACCAGGGATGAAGAAGAACAGGGATGAAGAAGACCAGGGATGAAGAAGACCAGGGACGAAGAAGGCCAGGGACGAAGAAGACCAGGGACGAAGAAGACCAGGGATGAAGTAGACAAGTGAGGAAGAAGACCAGGGATGAATAAGACCAGGGACGACGAAGACCAGGGACAAAGAAGACCAGGGATGAAGCAGACCAGAGAAGACCAGGGATGAAGAAGACCAGGGACGAAGAAGAGTAGGGACGAGGAATACAAGTGAGGAGGAAGACCAGGGACGAAGAAGACTAGGGACGAAGAAGACCAGGGATGAAGAAGACCAGGGATGAAGAAGGCCAGGGATGAAGAAGACCAGGGATGAAGAAGAATAGGGACGAAGAAGGCCAGGGACGAAGAAGACCAGGGACGAAGGAGACCAGGGAGGAAGAAGACCAAGGACGAAGAAGACCAGGGACGAGGAAGACAAGTGAGGAAGAAGACAAGGGTTAAAGAAGAAGAATGAGAAAGAAGACCAGGGGTGAAGAAGACGAGGGACGAAGAAGATCAGGGATGAAGAAGACCAGGGATGAAGAAGACCAGGGATGAAGAAGACCAGGGATGAAGAAGACCAGGCACAAGGAAGACCAGGGATGAGGAAGACAAGTGAGGAAGAAGACCAGGGACGAAAAAGACCAGGGACGAAGAAGACAAGGGATGAAGAAGACAAGTGAGGAAGAAGACCAGGGACGAAGAAGAACAGGGTCGACGAAGACCAGGGACGAAGAAGACCAGGGACAAGGAAGACCAGGGAAGAAGAAGAAAAGGGACAAAGAAGACCAGGGACGAAGAAGACCAGGGATGAAGAAGACCAGAGAAGACCAGGGGCAAAGAAGACCAGAGAAGACCAGGGATGAAGAAGACTAGGGACAAAAAGACCAGGGACGAAGAAGACTGGGGACGAATAAGACCAGGGATGATGAAGACCAGTAATGAAGAAGGCCAGGGACGAAGAAGAGGAGGGATGAAGATGACCGGGGTCGAAGAACACCAGGGACGAAGAAGACCAGGGACGAGGAAGACCAGGGACAAAAACACCAGAGAAGACCAGGGATGAAGAAGACCAGGGACAAAGAAGACCAGGGACGAGGAAGACAAGTGAGGAGGAAGACCAGGGAAGAAGAAGACCAGGGACAAGAAGACCAGAGAAGACAAGGGATGAAGAAGACCAGGGACGAAGAAGACCAGGGACGAAGAAGACCAGAGATGAAGAAGACCAGGGATGAAGAAGGCCAGGGATGAAGAAGACCAGGGATGAAGAAGAATAGGGTCGAAGAACACCAGGTTGAAGAAGACCAGGGACGAAGGAGACCAGGGAGGAAGAAGACCAAGGACGAAGAAGACCAGGGACGAGGAAGACAAGTGAGGTAGAAGACCAGGGATAAAGAAGAAGAGTGAGGAAGAAGACCAGGGATGAAGAAGACGAGGGACGAAGAAGATCAGGGATGAAGAAGACCAGGGATGAACAAGACCAGGGATGAACAAGACCAGGCACAAGGAAGACCAGGTATGAGGAAGACAAGTGAGGAAGAAGACCAGGGACGAAAAAGACCAGGGACGAAGAAGACAAGGGATGAAGTAGACAAGTGAGGAAGAAAACCAGGGACGAAGGAGAACAGGGTCGACGAAGACCAGGGACGAAGAAGACCAGGGACAAGGAAGACCAGGGAAGAAGAAGACCAGGGACGAAGAAGACCAGGGACAAGAAGACCAGAGAAGACAAGTGATGAAGAAGACAAGGGACGAAGAAGACCAGGGACAAATAAGACCAGGGACGAAGAAGACCTGGGATGAAGAAGACCAGGGATCAAGAAGGCCAGGGATGAAGAAGACCAGGGATGAAGAAGACCAGGGTCGAAGAACACCAGGTTGAAGAAGACCAGGGACAAAGAAGACCAGGGAGGAAGAAGACCAAGGACGAAGAAGACCAGGGACGAGGAAAACAAGTGAGGAAGAAGACCAGGGACGAAGAAGAAGAGATAGGAAGAAGACCAGGGATGAAGAAGATCAGGGACGAAGAAGACCAGGGATGAACTAGATAAGTGAGGAAGAAGACCAGGGACGAATAAGACCAGGGACGAAGAAGACCAGGGACGAAGAAGACCAGGGACAAAGAAGACCAGGGACGAAGAAGACCAGGGATGAAGCAGACCAGAGAAGACCAGGGACGAAGAAGACCAGGGACGAGGAAAACAAGTGAGGAGGAAGACCAGGGACGAAGAAGACCAGGGACAAGAAGACCAGAGAAGACCAGGGATGAAGAAGACCAGGGACGAAGAAGACCAGGGACAAATAAGAACAGGGACGAAGAAGACCAGGGATGAAGAAGACCAGAAATCAAGAAGGCCAGGGATGAAGAGGACCAGGGATAAAGAAAACCAGGGTCGAAGAACACCAGGTTGAAGAAGACAAGGGATGAAGAAGACCAGGGAGGAAGAAGACCAAGGACGAATAAGACCAGGGAAGAGGAAAACAAGTGAGGAAGAAGACCAGGGACGAAGAAGAAGAGTGAGGAAGAAGACCAGGGATGAAGAAGACGAGGGATGAAGAAGATCAGGGATGAAGAAGACCAGGGATGAAGAAGACCAGGGATGAAGAAGAACAGGGATGAAGAAGACCAGGGACGAAGAAGGCCAGGGACGAAGAAGACCAGGGACGAAGAAGACCAGGGATGAAGTAGACAAGTGAGGAAGAAGACCAGGGATGAATAAGACCAGGGACGACGAAGACCAGGGACAAAGAAGACCAGGGATGAATCAGACCAGAGAAGACCAGGGATGAAGAAGACCAGGGACGAAGAAGAGTAGGGACGAGGAATACAAGTGAGGAGGAAGACCAGGGACGAAGAAGACCAGGGACGAAGAAGACCAGGGATGAAGAAGACCAGGGATGAAGAAGGCCAGGGATGAAGAAGACCAGGGATGAAGAAGAATAGGGACGAAGAAGGCCAGGGACGAAGAAGACCAGGGACGAAGGAGACCAGGGAGGAAGAAGACCAAGGACGAAGAAGACCAGGGACGAGGAAGACAAGTGAGGAAGAAGACAAGGGTTAAAGAAGAAGAATGAGAAAGAAGACCAGGGACGAAGAAGACCAGGGACAAGGAAGACCAGGGAAGAAGAAGAAAAGGGACAAAGAAGACCAGGGACGAAGAAGACCAGGGATGAAGAAGACCAGAGAAGACCAGGGGCAAAGAAGACCAGAGAAGACCAGGGATGAAGAAGACTAGGGACAAAAAGACCAGGGACGAAGAAGACTGGGGACGAATAAGACCAGGGATGATGAAGACCAGTAATGAAGAAGGCCAGGGACGAAGAAGAGGAGGGATGAAGATGACCGGGGTCGAAGAACACCAGGGACGAAGAAGACCAGGGACGAGGAAGACCAGGGACAAAAACACCAGAGAAGACCAGGGATGAAGAAGACCAGGGACAAAGAAGACCAGGGACGAGGAAGACAAGTGAGGAGGAAGACCAGGGAAGAAGAAGACCAGGGACAAGAAGACCAGAGAAGACAAGGGATGAAGAAGACCAGGGACGAAGAAGACCAGGGACGAAGAAGACCAGAGATGAAGAAGACCAGGGATGAAGAAGGCCAGGGATGAAGAAGACCAGGGATGAAGAAGAATAGGGTCGAAGAACACCAGGTTGAAGAAGACCAGGGACGAAGGAGACCAGGGAGGAAGAAGACCAAGGACGAAGAAGACCAGGGACGAGGAAGACAAGTGAGGTAGAAGACCAGGGATAAAGAAGAAGAGTGAGGAAGAAGACCAGGGATGAAGAAGACGAGGGACGAAGAAGATCAGGGATGAAGAAGACCAGGGATGAACAAGACCAGGGATGAACAAGACCAGGCACAAGGAAGACCAGGTATGAGGAAGACAAGTGAGGAAGAAGACCAGGGACGAAAAAGACCAGGGACGAAGAAGACAAGGGATGAAGTAGACAAGTGAGGAAGAAAACCAGGGACGAAGGAGAACAGGGTCGACGAAGACCAGGGACGAAGAAGACCAGGGACAAGGAAGACCAGGGAAGAAGAAGACCAGGGACGAAGAAGACCAGGGACAAGAAGACCAGAGAAGACAAGTGATGAAGAAGACAAGGGACGGAAGAAGACCAGGGACAAATAAGACCAGGGACGAAGAAGACCTGGGATGAAGAAGACCAGGGATCAAGAAGGCCAGGGATGAAGAAGACCAGGGATGAAGAAGACCAGGTCAAGAACACCAGGTTGAAGAAGACCAGGGACAAAGAAGACCAGGGAGGAAGAAGACCAAGGACCTAAGAAGACCAGGGACGAGGAAAACAAGTGAGGAAGAAGACCAGGGACGAAGAAGAAGAGATAGGAAGAAGACCAGGGATGAAGAAGATCAGGGACGAAGAAGACCAGGGATGAACTAGATAAGTGAGGAAGAAGACCAGGGACGAATAAGACCAGGGACGAAGAAGACCAGGGACGAAGAAGACCAGGGACAAAGAAGACCAGGGACGAAGAAGACCAGGGATGAAGCAGACCAGAGAAGACCAGGGACGAAGAAGACCAGGGACGAGGAAAACAAGTGAGGAGGAAGACCAGGGACGAAGAAGACCAGGGACAAGAAGACCAGAGAAGACCAGGGATGAAGAAGACCAGGGACGAAGAAGACCAGGGACAAATAAGAACAGGGACGAAGAAGACCAGGGATGAAGAAGACCAGAAATCAAGAAGGCCAGGGATGAAGAAGACCAGGGACAAAGAAAACCAGGGTCGAAGAACACCAGGTTGAAGAAGACAAGGGATGAAGAAGACCAGGGAGGAAGAAGACCAAGGACGAATAAGACCAGGGAAGAGGAAAACAAGTGAGGAAGAAGACCAGGGACGAAGAAGAAGAGGAGGAAGAAGACCAGGGATGAAGAAGACGAGGGATGAAGAAGATCAGGGATGAAGAAGACCAGGGATGAAGAAGACCAGGGATGAAGAAGAACAGGGATGAAGAAGACCAGGGACGAAGAAGGCCAGGGACGAAGAAGACCAGGGACGAAGAAGACCAGGGATGAAGTAGACAAGTGAGGAAGAAGACCAGGGATGAATAAGACCAGGGACGACGAAGACCAGGGACAAAGAAGACCAGGGATGAATCAGACCAGAGAAGACCAGGGATGAAGAAGACCAGGGACGAAGAAGAGTAGGGACGAGGAATACAAGTGAGGAGGAAGACCAGGGACGAAGAAGACCAGGGACGAAGAAGACCAGGGATGAAGAAGACCAGGGATGAAGAAGGCCAGGGATGAAGAAGACCAGGGATGAAGAAGAATAGGGACGAAGAAGGCCAGGGACGAAGAAGACCAGGGACGAAGGAGACCAGGGAGGAAGAAGACCAAGGGACCTAAGAAGACCAGGGACGAGGATGACAAGTGAGGAAGAAGACAAGGGTTAAAGAAGAAGAATGAGAAAGAAGACCAGGGACGAAGAAGACCAGGGACGAAGAAGACCAGGGACGAAGAAGAACAGGGACGAAGAAGACCAGGGATGAAGAAGACCAGAAATCAAGAAGGCCAGGGATGAAGAAGACCAGGGACAAAGAAAACCAGGGTCGAAGAACACCAGGTTGAAGAAGACAAGGGATGAAGAAGACCAGGGAGGAAGAAGACCAAGGACGAATAAGACCAGGGAAGAGGAAAACAAGTGAGGAAGAAGACCAGGGACGAAGAAGAAGAGTGAGGAAGAAGACCAGGGATGAAGAAGACGAGGGATGAAGAAGATCAGGGATGAAGAAGACCAGGGATGAAGAAGACCAGGGATGAAGAAGAACAGGGATGAAGAAGACCAGGGATGAAGAAGACCAGGGACGAAGAAGGCCAGGGACGAAGAAGACCAGGGACGAAGAAGACCAGGGATGAAGTAGACAAGTGAGGAAGAAGACCAGGGATGAATAAGACCAGGGACGACGAAGACCAGGGACAAAGAAGACCAGGGATGAAGCAGACCAGAGAAGACCAGGGATGAAGAAGACCAGGGACGAAGAAGAGTAGGGACGAGGAATACAAGTGAGGAGGAAGACCAGGGACGAAGAAGACTAGGGACGAAGAAGACCAGGGATGAAGAAGACCAGGGATGAAGAAGGCCAGGGATGAAGAAGACCAGGGATGAAGAAGAATAGGGACAAGAAGGCCAGGGACGAAGAAGACCAGGGACGAAGGAGACCAGGGAGGAAGAAGACCAAGGACGAAGAAGACCAGGGACGAGGAAGACAAGTGAGGAAGAAGACAAGGGTTAAAGAAGAAGAATGAGAAAGAAGACCAGGGGTGAAGAAGACGAGGGACGAAGAAGATCAGGGATGAAGAAGACCAGGGATGAAGAAGACCAGGGATGAAGAAGACCAGGGATGAAGAAGACCAGGCACAAGGAAGACCAGGGATGAGGAAGACAAGTGAGGAAGAAGACCAGGGACGAAAAAGACCAGGGACGAAGAAGACAAGGGATGAAGTAGACAAGTGAGGAAGAAGACCAGGGACGAAGAAGAACAGGGTCGACGAAGACCAGGGACGAAGAAGACCAGGGACAAGGAAGACCAGGGAAGAAGAAGAAAAGGGACAAAGAAGACCAGGGACGAAGAAGACCAGGGATGAAGAAGACCAGAGAAGACCAGGGGCAAAGAAGACCAGAGAAGACCAGGGATGAAGAAGACTAGGGACAAAAAGACCAGGGACGAAGAAGACTGGGGACGAATAAGACCAGGGATGATGAAGACCAGTAATGAAGAAGGCCAGGGACGAAGAAGAGGAGGGATGAAGATGACCGGGGTCGAAGAACACCAGGGACGAAGAAGACCAGGGACGAGGAAGACCAGGGACAAAAACACCAGAGAAGACCAGGGATGAAGAAGACCAGGGACAAAGAAGACCAGGGACGACGAAGACCAGGGACGAAGAAGACCAGGGAAGAAGAAGACCAGGGACAAGAAGACCAGAGAAGACAAGGGATGAAGAAGACCAGGGACGAAGAAGACCAGGGACGAAGAAGACCAGAGATGAAGAAGACCAGGGATGAAGAAGGCCAGGGATGAAGAAGACCAGGGATGAAGAAGAATAGGGTCGAAGAACACCAGGTTGAAGAAGACCAGGGACGAAGGAGACCAGGGAGGAAGAAGACCAAGGACGAAGAAGACCAGGGACGAGGAAGACAAGTGAGGTAGAAGACCAGGGATAAAGAAGAAGAGTGAGGAAGAAGACCAGGGATGAAGAAGACGAGGGACGAAGAAGATCAGGGATGAAGAAGACCAGGGATGAACAAGACCAGGGATGAACAAGACCAGGCACAAGGAAGACCAGGTATGAGGAAGACAAGTGAGGAAGAAGACCAGGGACGAAAAAGACCAGGGACGAAGAAGACAAGGGATGAAGTAGACAAGTGAGGAAGAAAACCAGGGACGAAGGAGAACAGGGTCGACGAAGACCAGGGACGAAGAAGACCAGGGACAAGGAAGACCAGGGAAGAAGAAGACCAGGGACAAAGAAGAACAGGGATGAAGAAGACCAGAGAAGACCAGGGGCAAAGAGGACCAGAGAAGACCAGGGATGAAGAAGACCAAGGACGAAGAAGACCAGGGACGAGGAAGACAAGTGAGGAGGAAGACCAGGGAGGAAGAAGACCAGAGAAGACCAGGGATGAAAAAGACTAGGGACGAAAAAGACCAGGGATGAAGAAGACCGGGGACGAATAAGACCGGGGATGAAGAAGACCAGTAATGAAGAAGGCCAGGGACAAAGAAGACCAGGGACGAAGAAAAACAGGGATGAAGAAGACCAGGAGCAAAGAAGACCAGAGAAGACCAGAGATGAAGAAGACCAAGAACGAAGAAGACCAGGGACGAGGAAGACAAGTGAGGAGGAAGACCAGGGAGGAAGAAGACCAGAGAAGACCAGGGATGAAGAAGACTAGGGATGAAAAAGACCAGGGACGAAGAAGACGAGGGACGAATAAGACCGGGCATGAAGAAGACCAGTAATGAAGAAGGCCAGGGACGAAGAACACCAGGGATGAAGAAGACCAGGGTCGAAGAACACCAGGGATGAAGAAGACCAGGGACGAAGAAGACCAGGGAGGAAGAAGACCAAGGATGAAGAAGACCAGGGATGAGGAAGACAAGCAAGGAAGAAGACCAGCGAGGACGAAGAGCGAGGATGAAGAAGACCAGGGATGAAGAAGACCAGGGACGAAGAAGATCAGGGATGAAGAAGACCAGGGATGAAGAAGACGAGTGATGAAGTAGACCAGGGACAAGGCAGACCAGGGATGATGAAGACAAGTCAGGAAGAAGACCAGGGACGAAGAAAACAAGGGACGAAGAAGACCAGGGACAAGAAGGCCAGAAAAGACCAGGGACAAAGAAAAACAGGGATCAAGAAGACAAGGGATGAGGAAGACAAGTGAGGAACAAGAACAGGGACTAAGAAGACCGGGGATGAAGAAGACCAGGGATGAAGAAGACCAGGGACGAAAAAGACCAGGGAGGAGGAAGACAAGTGAGGAAGAACACCAGGGACGACGAAGACCAGGGACGAAGAAGACCAGGGACAAAAACACCAGAGAAGACCAGGGATGAAGAAGACCAGGGACGACGAAGACCAGGGACGAAGAAGACCAGGAACGAAGAAGACCAGGGAGGAAGAAGACCAGGAATGAAGAAGACCAAGGACAAAGAAGACCAGGGACAAACAAGACCAGGGACGAAGAAGACCATGGAGGAAGAAGACCTGGGACGAAGAAGACCAGGGTTGAAGTAGACCAGGGACAATAAAAAGCCAGGGATGAAGAAGACCAGGGATGAAGATGACAAGTGAGGGAGAAGACCAGGGATGAAGAAGACCAGGGACGAAGAAGGCCAGGGAGAAAGAAGACCAGGGACGAAGAAGATCAGGGATGAAGAAGACCAGGGACCAGGAAGACCAGGGATGAAGAAGACCAGGGATGAAGAAAAGAAGTGAGGAAGAAGACCAGGGAAGCAGAAGACCAGAGACGGAAGAAGACCAGGGATGAAGAAGACCAGGGATGAAGAAGAGAAGTGAGAAGGAAGACCAGGGATGAAGAAGACCAGGGACGAGGAAGACAAGTGAGGAGGAAGACCAGGGAGGAAGAAGCAGGTGAGGAAGAAGACCAGGGATGAAGAAGACCAGGGACCAAGAAGATCAGGGATGAAGAAGACCAGGGATGAAGAAGACCAGGGATGACGAAGACCAGGGACGAATAAGACCAGGGATGAGGAAGACAAGTGAGGAAGAAGAGCAGGGGGATGAAGACCAAGGGACAAGTGAAGGGAAGAAGACGAGGAGACCAGGAAGAAGAAGACAAGGGACGAAGAATACCAGAGACGAGGAAGACCAGGGATGAAGAAGAACAGGGATGAAAAAAACAAGTGAGGAAGAAGACCAGGGATGAAGAAGACCAGGGACGACGAAGACCAGGGACGAAGAAGACCAGGAACGAAGAAGACCAGGGAGGAAGAAGACCAGGAATGAAGAAGACCAAGGACAAAGAAGACCAGGGACAAAGAAGACCAGGGACGAAGAAGACCATGGAGGAAGAAGACCTGGGACGAAGAAGACCAGGGTTGAAGAAGACCAGGGACAATAAAAAGCCAGGGATGAAGAAGACCAGGGATGAAGATGACAAGTGAGGGAGAAGACCAGGGATGAAGAAGACCAGGGACGAAGAAGGCCAGGGAGAAAGAAGACCAGGGACGAAGAAGATCAGGGATGAAGAAGACCAGGGACCAGGAAGACCAGGGATGAAGAAGACCAGGGATGAAGAAAAGAAGTGAGGAAGAAGACCAGGGAAGCAGAAGACCAGAGACGAAGAAGACCAGGGATGAAGAAGACCAGGGATGAAGAAGAGAAGTGAGAAGGAAGACCAGGGATGAAGAAGACCAGGGACGAGGAAGACAAGTGAGGAGGAAGACCAGGGAGGAAGAAGCAGGTGAGGAAGAAGACCAGGGATGAAGAAGACCAGGGACCAAGAAGATCAGGGATGAAGAAGACCAGGGATGAAGAAGACCAGGGATGACGAAGACCAGGGACGAATAAGACCAGGGATGAGGAAGACAAGTGAGGAAGAAGACGAGGGACGAAGAAGACAAGGGACGAAGAGGACCAGGGACAAGAAGACCAGAGGAGACCAGGAAGAAGAAGACAAGGGACGAAGAATACCAGAGACGAGGAAGACCAGGGATGAAGAAGAACAGGGATGAAAAAAACAAGTGAGGAAGAAGACCAGGGATGAAGAAGACAAGTGAGGAACAAGACCAGGGACGAAGAAGACCAGGGATGAAGAAGGCCAGGGATGAAGAAGACCAGGGAGTAAGAAGACCAGGGATGAGAAAGACAAGTGAGGAAGAACACCAGAGACAAAGAAGACCAGGGACGAAGAAGACCAGGGACAAAAAGACTAGACAAGACGAGGGATGAAGAAGACCAGGGACAGGAAGACCAGGGACAAAGAAGACCAGGGACGAAGAAGACCAGGGACGAAGAAGACAAGGGATGAAGAAGACCAAGGATGAAGAAGACAAGTGAGGAAGAAGACCAAGGATGAAGAAGAACATGAACGAAGAAGACCAGGGATGAAGAAGACCAGGGTTGAAGAAGACCAGGGATGAAGAAGACCAAGGACGAAGAAGACCAGGGACGAGGAAGACAAGTGAGGAGGAAGACCAGGGAGGAAGAAGACAAGTGAGGATGAAGACCAGGGATGAAGAAGAACATGAACGAAGAAGACCAGGGACGAAGAAGACCAGGGATGAAGAAGACCAAGGATGAAGAAGACCAGGGACGAAGAAGACGAGGGATGACGAAGACCATGGGCGAGCAGAGATGGACGGACATGAAAGAGTTTGGTCATGGTGAAGGAATCCAGTGCAGGACAACGAGGAAGACCATGGAGGAAGAAGACAAGGGACAAAGAAGACCAGGGACAAAGAAGACCAGGGAGGAAGAAGACCAGGGAAGAAGAAGACCAAGGACGAAGAAGGCCAGGGACAAGGAAGACCAGGAAAGAAGAAGACCAGGGACGGAGGACCAGGGAGGGAGAATACCAGGGACGAAGAATACCAGGGACGAAGACGACCAGGGAGAAAAGACGACCGGGGACGGAGAAGGCCAGGGACGAGGAAGAGAAGTTGGGAATAAGACCAGGGATGAAGAACACCAGGGACGAAGAATACCAGGGAGGAAGAAGACCAGGGAGAAAGAAGACCAAGGATGAAGAAGACCAGGGATGAAGAAGACCGTGGATGAAAAAGACCAAGGACGAAGAAGACCAGGGACGAGGAAGACCAGGGAAGAAGAAGACCAGGGACGAAGAAGACCATGGACGAAGAAGACCAGGGACAAGGAAAAGCAGGGACGAAGAAAACCAGGGACGATGACGACCAGGGACGAAGAAGACCGGGGAGAAAGGAGACCGGGGACGAAGAAAACCAGGGACGAGGAAGAGAAGTTTGGAAGAAGACCAGGGACGAAGAAGACCAATGATGAAGAAGACTGGGGATGAAGAAGACAAGTGAGGAATAAGACCAGGGATGAAGAAGACCAGGGACGAAGAATACCAGGGAGGAAGAAGACCAGGGACGAAAAAGACCAAGGACGAAGAAGACCAGGGATGAAGAAGACCAGGGATGAAAAAGACCAGGGATGAAGAAGACCAAGGACGAAGAAGACCAGGGATGAAGAAGACCATTGATGAAAAAGACCAGGGATGAAGAAGACCAGGGATGAAGAAGACCAGGGACAAAGAAAACCAGGGACGAAGAAAACCAGGGACGAAGACGACCAGGGACGAAGAAGACCAGGGACGAGGTAGACCAAGGACGAAGAAGACCAGGGACGACAAAGACCAGGGACGACAAAGACCAAGGACGAAGAAGACCAGGGACGAAAAAGACCAGGGACGAAGAAGACCAGGGACAAAGAAGACCAGGGATGAAGAAAACCAGGGACGAAGAAGACCAGGGACGAAGAAGACCAGGGATGAAGAAGACCAAGGATGAAGAAGACCAGGGACGAAGAAGACGAGGGATGACGAAGACCATGGGCGAGCAGAGATGGACGGACATGAAAGAGTTTGGTCATGGTGAAGGAATCCAGTGCAGGACAACGAGGAAGACCATGGAGGAAGAAGACAAGGGACAAAGAAGACCAGGGACAAAGAAGACTAGGGAGGAAGAAGACCAGGGAAGAAGAAGACCACGGACGAAGAAGGCCAGGGACGAGGAAGACCAGGAAAGAAGAAGACCAGGGACGAAGAAGACCAGGGAGGAAGAAGACCAGGGACGAAGAATACCAGGGACGAAGACGACCAGGGAGAAAAGACGACCGGGGACGGAGAAGGCCAGGGACGAGGAAGAGAAGTTGGGAATAAGACCAGGGATGAAGAAGACCAGGGACGAAGAATACCAGGGAGGAAGAAGACCAGGGAGAAAGAAGACCAAGGACGAAGAAGACCAGGGATGAAGAAGACCGTGGATGAAAAAGACCAAGGACGAAGAAGACCAGGGACGAGGAGGACCAGGGAAGAAGAAGACCAGGGACGAAGAAGACCATGGACGAAGAAGACCAGGGACAAAGAAATGCAGGGACGAAGAAAACCAGGGACGATGACGACCAGGGACGAAGACGACCAGGGAGAAAGAAGACCGGGGACGAAGAAAACCAGGGACGAGGAAGAGAAGTTGGGAAGAAGACCAGGGACGAAGAAGACCAAGGACGAAGAAGACCAGGGACGAGGAAGACCAGGGAAGAAGAAGACCAGGGACGAAGAAGACCATGGACGAAGAAGACCAGGGACAAGGAAAAGCAGGGACGAAGAAAACCAGGGACGATGAGGACCAGGGACGAAGAAGACCGGGGAGAAAGAAGACCGGGGACGAAGAAAACCAGGGACGAGGAAGACCAGGGACGAAGAAGACCAAGGACGAAGAAGACCAGGGATGAAGAAGACCAGGGATGAAAAAGACCAGGGATGAAGAAGACCAAGGACGAAGAAGACCAGGGATGAAGAAGACCATTGATGAAAAAGACCAGGGATGAAGAAGACCAGGGATGAAGAAGACCAGGGACGAAGAAAACCAGGGACGAAGAAAACCAGGGACGAAGACGACCAGGGACGAAGAAGACCAGGGTGAAAGAAGGCCGGGGATGAAGAAAACCAGGGACGAGGATGAGAAGTTGGGAAGAAGACCAGGGACGAAGAAGACCAGGGATGAAGAAGACTAGGGATGAAGAAGACCAGGGAGGAAGAAGACCAGGGATGAAGAAGACCAGGGACGAAGAATACCAGGGAGGAAGAAGACCAGGGACGAAGAAGACCAAGGACGAAGAAGACCAGGGATGAAGAAGACCAGGGACGAAGAAGACCAGGGACGAAGAAGACCATGGACGAAGAAGACCAGGGACAAAGAAATGCAGGGACGAAGAAAACCAGGGACGATGACGACCAGGGACGAAGACGACCAGGGAGAAAGAAGACCGGGGAAGAAGAAAACCAGGGACGAGGAAGAGAAGTTGGGAAGAAGACCAGGGACGAAGAAGACCAAGGAGGAAGAAGACTAGGGATGAAGAAGACAAGTGAGGAATAAGACCAGGGATGAAGAAGACCAGGGACGAAGAAGAACAGGGAGGAAGAAGACCAGGGACGAAGAAGACCAAGGACGAAGAAGACCAGGGATGAAGAAGACCAGGGATGAAAAAGACCAGGGATGAAGAAGACCAAGGACGAAGAAGACCAGGGATGAAGAAGACCAGGGATGAAAAAGACCAGGGATGAAGAAGACCAGGGATGAAGAAGACCAGGGATGAAAAAGACCAGGGATGAAGAAGACCAGGGATGAAGTAGACCAAGGACGAAAAAGACCAGGGATGAAGACGACCAGGGATGAAGAAGACCAGGGACGAAGAAGACCAGGGACGAAGAAGACCACACTGTTAAAAATTGTCCTGTAAAATTACGGTAATCAACTGGCAGCAGGGTTGCCATTATCTTATCGTAAAATTAACATTATCTCACTGTCACTATCATTTACAGTTTTTTACCGTTGATGAAAAATACAGCATGGGCCCGTTTTTTTTACTGCTTTCCTGTAAATAAACAGTACACAACTGTCAGAAGGATTTACATTTTTTTCCTGTAAAATTAACAGTTTTTAACTGTCACTAAAATTCAAGCTTTTGCGCTGTTCACTAAAAATATAGAATTAACTAATTTTTATTACCTTACAGTATTTTACAAATGATTGACTATAACTTTAAATCTTTTTACATATATTTTAACAAACTGTTTTTTAATCAGAATTTTTCTGGCTTAGCAGGAAATGCACACAGGAATAGTTACTCTATTGCTAAGCTAGCCCTTACTCGTAATCCGTCTTCACAAAATCTCTATCCAAAGCTGTCTTAAAAGACACAGAATGCAAACCAAAACAAAATGTATGAGCTGAATGAAGAACATTGCTATATCACTGATTTTTCAATAGTTTGATTAGAAATGTAAGAGAAAAAAAATCCACAGCTTCAGCACTTTACCCTTTATTTAGATGTCAGACAAACTTCATATGCAGAACAATTGTACATTTAACAAGATTAAGAAAAACCTGAGACAGTCCTTCCTTCTCAAAGTGCCCTTGGCTCTTTGCTGAAAATTGTGTAATACAAGAGGCAAAATTACCAATCAATCAGTCAGTCTTTATTTGTATAGTTCAACATTACAGGTGTTATCTGAAGGCACTTTACAACAGAGCAGGCTGAAGAAAAACTCTTTTTTTATAGATACACATACTGTATATGCATGTACACAAGTACATATACAGTACATATTCATAAATATACTTACAGAACTTACCTGTACAAACTGTACAAGTATTAAACCAAAATGTTTTGTCTGTCTGTCAAAAACAGTTCAAATAAAAGTCAGAGTATCATGACCACCACCAGACATGTTACATCATGATCAAATATAAACTTTACATTTAGACTTAGAGTACAGGAATGAGAAAATAAGGAACAAGTCCAAAGAAGGTACTGGGTGATGACAGTGGTTAGTGAATTACTTACAGTACGACCCATGCTCAGTCCAGCTCAGGTATCCCTGTGTGTGTGTGAGAGAGAGAGAGAGAGAGAGAGATGAGTTTAAAAATATAGCGACTTCTCACACACAAATCAGTACAAGTTATCTACATATAGCTGGGGCATTTTCATTCATTTATTCAGATGAACAAACAGCTGAAGCGTACAAACAGTTGAAGCATACAAACAGTACTTCATCAACACATAAATGATTCAATTTATGGATATATTGAAGTCTTTACTTCCCTAGTAATGATCTTTTGTCTGCCAAAAATACATTCACTCGAAATTCTAGCTTACATTAGCCGCTGGATCCTTCTGTCAGACATGCACAAAGCATTCTGTATTCAATGACGCAAAAAAACTGATATATCACTCAACTTATAAGCCTTGGGCTCTTTTAACCAATATACAAAGTAAATTTAATTGATACTCACCAAATAATTAGGAAGATGGCGATGGATGAAGAAACACATGTATCCAGCTCTCCATGTGCAGTTCCTCCATGTGCTCCTCCCAGAATTAAAAAAATACTGTATCATACTGTAATTTTGGGCAGACTATACTTAGGACAGCGGTAAAGTGCTGTATTTTTGGAAAACAGTAGTGATCTGTTAAAAAATGGTCAGTAGAATGTAATTTAACAGTTTTTACGTTATTTTAGCGTCAAAGCACTGTATTTTAAAATAACAGCTTAATACTGTTGAAATCTGGCCATAAATTTACAGCAATAGTTTACAGTGCAGGGACGAAGAAGACCAGGGACAAAGAAGACCAGGGACAAAGAAGACCAGGCATTTATTTTATTTATTTTATTTAACCTTATTTAACCAGGTAAAAAAAGCCCATTGAGATCACGATCTTTTACACGAGGGTGACCTAGCAGCAACACATTTCATGGTATATACATATTGCTAGAAACAGTATACAACATAACAACAATTTAGAAATACATTTTTGTGAATGAGAGAAGCGCAGTAAAGGGCAGAAGATTATTAAACATACATAACTATTCAGAAACACAGGCACTGCTTCATGGCTTCATGCTGTTTATCCATCAGCAAGGATCGAAAGGCTCCAAGTGAGATGAGCTCTGAGAGCTTCAGTTCAGTCTGGAGAGAGTTCCATAAAAACTGAACGCTTTCTTCCCCAGTTCAGTTCGAGGAACAGAAAGATGGAAGACATCACAGGACAGTAAGGCATAGTGGGTTGTAGTTCTACGGAGAAGAGAGCATAAGTAAGATGGAACTAAGCCAAGAATTGCTTCATATATCAGTGGGATGAAAGAAGATGAGGGACGAGGGACGAAGAAGACCAGGAAGATGAGGGACAAAGAAGACCAGGAAGACGAGGGACGAAGAAGACAAAGGATAAAGAAGATGAGGGACGAAGAAGACCAGGAAGACGAGAGACGAAGAAGACGAGGGATGAGGAAGCTGAGGGCCAACAGCTGATGTGGAGGTCAGTGCTCAGATGTTGGGCCTCAGGCTGTATCGGTCACATGACTCTGCTGGACTGTCTCACACGGTGTGAGTGTCTCTCTCTGCTTTCACGGCTCTCAGGTGTCTCAGGTGTGTCCTCGCCGAGCTCTCCTCTCTAAAAGGCAGTAATCCCTCAGATTAACGTCCCTTTGGTCTGCAGCGGGGACGCCACTGACCACACGGAGACATCCTGCAGGGGGAAAGTCGATCCTGCTGTGACCTGGGAATAAGCTGTAAACACGGTCACATGATGTCCAGAGCAGCGGCACTATGGGAGCCCACTGCACCAGTTTAAGAAAAATAATAAAAGAAGAATACAAAGTCAGAGGTATGAGGTAAAAAGACTAAATGATCAAATGGTCAAGAGGAAACCCAGACTGTGAGGGCAAATAGGCACAAATATGCTTTAATCTCACGTGTTCTGTATGTGATGTTAAAGAAGCACAGTAAAACAACGGCTGTGCCCGTAAACATTTTTGTGCTGCATTTTTTTATTCTAGATAATTTTTTCGCTTTTTAACAATTCAAATTTAGCATTTGATGCTTGATTTCACGGAGTTGACTAAACCAAAGCGAACAAGACTCTGCAATAACCAGGAGCGAGAACAAGAAACAAGAACACAAGAAATCCCACATTCTGCTGACCCTCTTGTGTCTGTCCACGGCTCTGCCGCCACAGCAGAATGTGGGATTTCTTTGTTCTACGCCCCTAGTTATTGCAGAGCGCGCATTCGTTTGGTTTGGTCAGCTGCCCCTGTGAGGCACCCGTAAGTGTATCATAGAAATGCGAAGTAGTACTGTTTAGGCTATAAACATGTGCTAAATGATGTCGTTTCGAGTAAATGGTGGACGCACTGCTCAGGACACTTGGATTACAGCACGAGCAGTATGGAGGAATATTGACGACTTTTTGTGGACTTTTATGACACTGTTTGTTCGGGCTCTGACCGAAGTCATGATATCAATATCAGTGGACAGCGAGGATCCCCCCAGATCTCCGGCTGCATCCTAGATGTTCCAAAACTACTCCACAGTGTTGTTCAGCATGAGGGTGAGTAGAAAATGAGGCCAAATCATTGTTTGGGTGTAGTATTCCTTTAAGCATGTTTTTGCTTATTTGTCCTCACTGTTGGGTTCCTTTTAACAGTGCATGTGTATGTGGACAGAGGAAGGTAATAAAATATTGTAATATCCTTTTTTATTCAGATTTTTTACCTTTAATCTCAAAAGTATGATTTTTTATCTCATAATTTTGAGTTTTAATCTCATAGTTATGACTCATCATTCTTTTGTTTTAGTCCCCTTCATTGGATTTTCTTTAGTAGTGGGAACAGGCTTCCATACTTTTGAGGATCTGAGATAGAAAAACCTGGAATCTGAGTTAGAAAGGGTCAAGGGGGAGAGTGAAGATTTACTGACTGCACCGATGAGCTAAAAAGACACAGCAATCCTGAAATTCAAAATATGAATAAATAATACAAATGAATAAAAAATGAAAGCAAAGGTGGGACCTCAGGGGTGGGCAACGGATGGTCTGGGGGCCACATGCGGCCCTCCACTTGGCTCAATGCGGCCCTCCAATCATTTTCAAATTGGAAACATGAAGAAAATAGAACAACTAGAAAAGCACTCGGAGAGCGCAGACCTCCGCCAGGACCGCAGTCCTCACCCATATTGTGATTTTGACCATAAATATTTGTCCTACCTTTATTTCATCTAAATATTTAGATTCCTTGACCATGAAAACATACCATTAGCAACTGGATTCATAATGATATCTATTTTAGTTCAGTAGTTACTCACAGAAATCATATTTTTCACCATGGCGGCCAGACGCTGATCCAGATCAACACCAAAATTGAATCAGTTCTTCCTTTTCTCATGCTGAACATTTCCTGAAAATGTCATCCAAATCCATCCATTACTTTTTGAGTTATTTTGTTCATAGAAGGACGGACACAGACAGACGGACAGACAAACAAACTCTCCCGAAAACATAACCTCCTTGGTGGAGGTAACAATAGAAAAATATGATTTAACAAGAGTAACCAGGACTGCATAATGCACAAATAAGAATAGGTGAGCACTTATTTCTACTGACCTCAGGATGCTGGTTCATGTTTTGAATTTTATTTTGCAATGATTGCATCTCTAAAAATCTTTTATGAGGCATTAGAATATGATATACAGTATTTGTACACACTATTACTGGAAACAATAATAAAGGTGATATATTTGTGCTTTTAAACTGGTATTTTATTGTCTAAAAAGGAGCTTAAATTGGCTTTAACTCTGAGTCATGCAATGATCCTTTTTGCGAGCGTTATGTTTGCTGTTGTCGCTTTATTTAGGCTACCTGGCAGAGCATCTCAGTTACAATACCAGAACTGACAACAAACAGTGAACCTGCTCTACATGAATATATCAATTCATAAAGAGAGCAGCTCTGATTGGATCGCTCCACAACTTATCCCACCACCACCAAGCTAAGGCAGCTGTGATTGGATGTCCCTCTGAACTCATCCAACCTTTAACACAACCAAAGCAGCTGTGATTGGATAGATTCATCACTTGTCTCTACTTCCTACATGACCATATTAGGTCTGATTGGATTAAGTCTGTCGGACATTTTAGTCGAGTTTTTATTTGTTAAAGAAAATGTCAGTGAGTTTAGTTTGAGTTTTTGTCCATGTGCTCTTGTTTTTATTTGTGACTGTCTAGTTTTTCATCAGGGCAAAAAGGTTGTTGATGAAAACTATGGTGAAAAAAGTTAGTTAACTAAATTAACACTGCCTTTGAGGTATTCTCAGGCTGAATAATATGAATAATAATATAATAATATAAATATGAGCAGGTCCTGGGTCCTTATGAGCAGGTCCTGGGTCCATGTCTCCTCCCTTTTTTCCCCCCTTGTTTGTGCCATTGCTGGGCACTGTGTTTGATGACAGCGTTAGAAAGACCAATGCATTTTTTTTCTAGCAGTTGGAGATATGTGAGTATGATTCACTGCTACAGTGACCATCACCAGCCCTCCCTGTAGGCCACTCCATCAAATCAAATTTTAATTTTAACCCCTGATGTGAGCTGAAGGGGAGGGCCGTGCCACACCACAGTGTGAAAGAAGGGGAAATAGTGACAGACAGTACAAGACGAGACAAGACAAACGGAAAGGAGGACAGACAGGCAGTGTTACTGTTTGAGCAGTCCAAGTGTTATGCTGATCTAAACTCCTACAGGAATTGGAGGCACTAAGAAACCAGGGACACCAGAGAAGTGGGGGCCCAGGTCTCTTCCCTGTTGGACCCCAGATCCTGAGACTTCATCTAACAGAGTAAATGACCCCTCACGGTAAAAGCATCAGTTAAGCCGTTCACCATGTTAGAATACAAAATGTCTGGGACGCTGCCAACAGTGTTCTCCAGCTGCTTCTTTCTGAGGGGCTTTCAGAGCCAGTTAGCATCCCCCCAGCAGGGTCTGGGTCCACCTCGGGGTCCTCCAAAGAGCCTCCAAAGGGAACAACCATGAGGATCCTGAATAAACTTTGGAAAGGAGCAGTTTAGTGGAGGTGAAGATGAAAAGGAGCTCACAGTGACGATATCTGGAGGCCTCATCTTCTCTGGATTCAGACGGAGGAAGAACTCGCTGCTGTTCTGACTCCCTGGTTCTTATTTAGGGGCCGTTTACATGAGGCCTAAAATGGTGAAATCTGATAAGTTTTCATTGCGTTTCTGCCTCCTTTTTACATGAGAACTCTTTGCAGACTGCCCTATTCCATAAACTTTATAAACCAGGCTCCAGAGTGGAGAGTTTTCTCCTCCATGCAGCTCCGTGTAAACAGAGTCAGAGCGTTTCAGGGTAAACATTGATGTATGGTCAGTACTCTTTCACGTGAAGGCTGTGCACACATACAAGAAACACAAGAAGGCTGTGCACACATACCAGGAATGCATGAAAACTGTGCACACATACCAGGAACAGAAAGAACAGCTTCATCGTCTACAGAGTAACATGTGAGCTGCTTACTGTGCTCACTTTGTTATCCAGACTAAACTATCCACACAGATTAGTTGTCCAGAAAAGAAACTTCTGCTTCTCTGTGCGTCCACTCATCATTATTGTTTGTGAACAGTTTTTCTTCTTCGTACGTGTGTTGTTGCAGAACTTCGTCTCTGCAGACATACATCGCCATCTACTGGAACGACATGCACACTACAGCGATTTCATTCGCCTCCAGCGTCTTCATCTAAATGCAGATCGTGACACCATAATGAAATCAGGAGAAGACGCAAACTTGACGCCGTGATGAAATCAGGAGAACACGCGTGACCCTATAATGAAATCAGGAGAACATCACACGTGACCCTATAATGAAATCAGGAGAAAACGCACACTTGACGCCTTGATGAAATCAGGAGAACACGCACACTTGACCCTATGATGAAATCAGGAGACCACGCATACTTGACGCCGTGATGAAATCAGGAGAACATGCACACTTGACCCTATAATGAAATCAGGAGAACACGCACACGTGACCCTCTAATGAAATAAGGAGAACACGCACAGGTGACCCTATAATGAAATCAGGAGAACACGCACACGTGATGCTGTGATGAAATCAGGAGAATATGCACATGTGACGCCGTGATGAAATCAGGAGAACACACACACTTGACGCCGTGATAAAATCAGGAGAACACGTACATGTGACCCTATAATGAAATCAGGAGAACATGCACACATGACCCTATAATGAAATCAGGAAAACCTGCACACGTAGTGAAATCACACGTAACCCTATAATGAAATCAGGAGAACATGCACTCGTGACCCTATAATGAAATCAGGAAAGCACGCACCTGTAGTGAAATCAGGAGAACACGCACAAGTGACTATGTAGCAAAATCAGGAGAACATGAACACATGACGCCGTGATGAAATCAGGAAAACATGCACACGTGACCCTATAATGAAATCAGGAGAAAACGCACACTTGACGCCGTGATGACATCAGGAGAACACGCACACTTGACCTTATGATGAAATCAGGAGAACACGCATACTTGACGCCGTGATGAAATCAGGAGAACAAGCACACTTGACCCTATAATGAAATCAGGAGAACACGCACACGTGACGCCATGATGAAATCAGGAGAACACGCACACGTCACCCTATAATGAAATCAGGAAAACATGCACACGTGACGCCGTGGTGAAACCAGGAGAACACGCACACGTGACACCGTGATAAAATCAGGAGAACACGCACAGGTGACCCTACAACGAAATCAGGAGAACATGCACACGTGACCCTATAATGATATCGGGAGAACACGCACACGTGACCCTATAGTGAAATCAGGAGAACATGCACATGTGACCCTATA
This sequence comes from Scarus forsteni, assembly GCA_036419115.1. Taxonomy (NCBI): domain Eukaryota; kingdom Metazoa; phylum Chordata; class Actinopteri; order Labriformes; family Labridae; genus Scarus; species Scarus forsteni. The sequence continues at coordinate 2,750,726 of JAZDUH010000490.1, forward strand.
ATGAATTCAGGAGAACACGCACACGTGACGCTGTGATGAAATCAGGAGAACACGCACACGTGACCCTATAGTGAAATCAGGAGAAAACGCACACATGACGCCATGATGAAATCAGGAGAACATGCACACGTGACGCCCTGATGAAATCAGGAGAACACGCACATGTGACCCTATAATGAATTCAGGAGAACACGCACACGTGACGCTGTGATGAAATCAGGAGAACACGCACACGTGACCATATAGTGAAATCAGGAGAAAACGCACACATGACGCCGTGATGAAATCAGGTAACATGCACACGTGACGCCCTGATGAAATCAGGAGAACACGCACATGTGACCCTATAATGAATTCAGGAGAACACACACACGTGACCCTATAATGAAATCAGAAGAACACGCACACGTGACCCTATAATGAAATCAGGAGAACACGCACACGTGACCCTATAGTGAAATCAGGAGAACACGCACACGTGACCCTATAGTGAAATCAGGAGAACATGCACACGTGACCCTATAGTGAAATCAGGAGAACACGCACACGTGACCCTATAATGAAATCAGGAGAACACACACACTTGACCCTATAATGAAATCAGGAGAAAACGCACACTTGACGCCGTGATGAAATAAGAAGAACACGCACACTTGACCCTATGATGAAATCAGGAGAACACGCATACTTGACGCCGTGATGAACACGCACACTTGACCCTATAATAAAATCAGGACAACACGCACAGGTGACCCTATAATGAAATCAGAGGAACACGCACACTTGACCCTATAATGAAATCAGGAGAACAAGCACAAGTGACCCTATAGTGAAAGCAGGAGAACATGCACAAGTGACCCTATAATGAATTCAGGAGAACATGCACATGTGACGCCGTGATGAAATCAGGGGAACACGCACATGATACCCTGTAATAAAATCAGGACAACACGCACATGTGACCCTATAATGAAATCAGGAGAACATGCACACGTGACCCTCTAATGAAATCAGGAGAACACGCACACGTGACCCTATAATGAAATCAGGAGAACACGCACAAGTGATGCTGTGATGAAATCAGGAGAATATGCACATGTGACGCCGTGATGAAATCAGGAGAACACACACACTTGACGCCGTGATGAAATCAGGAGAACACGCACAAGTGACTATGTAGTGAAATCAGGAGAACATGAACACATGACGCCGTGATGAAATCAGGAAAACATGCACACGTGACCCTATAATGAAATCAGGAGAAAACGCACACTTGACGCCGTGATGAAATCAGGAGAACACGCACACTTGACCCTATGATGAAATCAGGAGAACACGCATACTTGACGCCGTGATGAAATCAGGAGAACACGCACACTTGACCCTATAATGAAATCAGGAGAACACGCACACGTGACGCCGTGATGAAATCAGGAGAAGACGCACACGTGCCCCTATAATGAAATCAGGAGAACATGCACACGTCACCCTATAATGAAATCAGGAAAACATGCACACGTGACGCCGTGGTGAAATCAGGAGAACACGCACACGTGACACAGTGATAAAATCAGGAGAACACGCACAGGTGACCCTATAATGAAATCAAGATAACATGCACACGTGACCCTATAGTGAAATCAGGAGAACACGCACACGTGACCCTATAGTGAAATCAGGAGAACATGCACATGTGACCCTATAGTAAATTAAGGAGAACACGCACACGTGACGCGGTGATGAAATCAGGAGAACACGCACACGTGACCCTATAGTGAAATCAGGAGAACACGCACACATGACGCCATGATGAAATCAGGAGAACATGCACACGTGCGCCGTGATGAAATCAGGTAACATGCACACGTGACGCCCTGATGAAATCAGGAGAACACGCACATGTGACCCTATAATGAATTCAGGAGAACACACACACGTGACCCTAATATGAAATCAGAAGAACACGCACACGTCACCCTATAATGAAATCAGGAGAACACGCACACGTGACCCTATAGTGAAATCAGGAGAACATGCACACGTGACCCTATAGTGAAATCAGGAGAACACGCACACGTGACCCTATAATGAAATCAGGAGAACACACACACTTGACCCTATAATGAAATCAGGAGAAAACGCACACTTGACGCTGTGATGAAATCAGGAGAACACGCACACTTGACCCTATGATGAAATCAGGAGAACACGCATACTTGACGCCGTGATGAACACACACACTTGACCCTATAATGAAATCAGGAGAACAAGCACACCTGACCCTAGAGTGAAATCAGGAGAATATGCACACGTGACCCTATAATGAACTCAGGAGAACATGCACCCGTGACGCCGTGATGAAATCAGGAGAACACGCACACGTGACCCTATAATAAAATCAGGACAACACGCACAGGTGACCCTACAATGAAATCAGGAGAACACGCACACATGACAATCTAATGAAATCAGGAGAACATGCACATGTGACCCTATAATGAAATCAGGAGAACACGCACACATGATGCTGTGATGAAATCAGGAGACTATGCACATGTGACGCCGTGACAAAATCAGGAGAACACACACACTTGACGTCGTGATAAAATCAGGAGAACATGCACACGTGACACCCTGATGAAATCAGGAGAACACGCACACGTGACCCGATAATGAATTCAGGAGAACACACACACGTGACCCTATAATGACATCAGAAGAACATGCACACGTGACCCTATAATGAAATCGGGAGAACACGCACATGTGACCCTATAGTGAAATCAAGAGAACATGCACATGTGACCCTATAGTGAAATCAGGAGAACATGCACATGTGACCCGATAATGAAATCAGGAGAACATGCACATGTGACCCTATAATGAATTCAGGAGAACACGCACACGTGACGCCATGAGGAAATCAGGAGAACACGCACACGGGACCCTATAATGAAATCAGGAGAACATGCACACGTGACGCCGTGATGAAATCAGGAGAACACGCACACGTGACGCCATGGTGAAATCAGAAGAACACGCACACGTGACACCGTGATAAAATCAGGAGAACACGCACACGTGACCCTATAACGAAATCAGGAGAACATGCACACGTGACCCTATAATGAAATCGGGAGAAAACGCACACGTGACCCTATAATGAAATCAGGAGAACACGCACACATGACCCTATAGTGAAATCAGGAGAACACGTACACACATGACGCTGTGATGAAATCAGGAGAACATGCACACCTGACACCGTGATGAAATCAGGTAACATGCACACGTGACGCCGTGATGAAATCAGGAGAACACGCACATGTGACCCTATAATGAATTCAGGAGAACACACACGTGACCCTATGAATAAATCAGGAAAGCACGCACACATGACCCTATAATGAAATCAGAAGAAGAAGCACACATGACCCTATAATGAAATCAGGAGAACACACACACTTGACCCTATAATGAAATCAAAGGAACACGCACACTTGACCCTATAGTGAAATCAGGAGAACATGCACATCTGACCCTATAATGAAATCAGGAGAACATGCACACATGACCCTATAATAAAATCAGGAGAACACGCTCAGTGATGCCGTGGTGAAATCAGGAGAACACGCACACGTGACCCTATAGTGAAATCAGGAGAACATGCACACGTGACCCTTTAATGAATTCAGGAGAACACGCACAAGTGACGCTGTGATGAAAACAGGAGAACACGCACACGTGACCCTATAACAAAATCAGGAGAACACGCACACGTGACCCTATAACAAAATCAGGAGAACACGCACACGTGACCCTATAACAAAATCAGGAGAACACGCACACGTGATGCTGTAATGAAATCAGGAGAACACGCAGACGTGACACTTAAATGAAATCAGGAGAACACGCACACGTGACCCTATAATGAAATCAGGAGAACATGCACACGTGACCCTATAACAAAATCAGGAGAACACGCAAACGTGATGCTGTAACAAAATCAGGAGAACATGCACACGTGACCCTATAATGATATCGGGAGAACACGCACACGTGACCCTATAGTGAAATCAGGAGAACATGCACATGTGACCCTATAATGAATTCAGGAGAACACACACATGTGACGCTGTGATGAAATCAGGAGAAGACGCACACGTGACCCTATAGTGAAATCGGGAGAAAACGCACACATGACGCCATGATGAACTCAGGAGAACATGCACACGTGCGCCGTGATGAAATCAGGTAACATGCACACGTGACGCCCTGATGAAATCAGGAGAACACGCACATGTGACCCTATAATGAATTCAGGAGAACACACACACGTGACCCTATAATGAAATCAGAAGAACACGCACACGTGACCCTATAATGAAATCAGGAGAACACGCACACGTGACCCTATAGTGAAATCAGGAGAACAGGCACACGTGACCCTATAGTGAAATCAGGAGAACATGCACACGTGACCCTATAGTGAAATCAGGAGAACACGCACACGTGACCCTATAATGAGATCAGGAGAACACACACACTTGACCCTATAATGAAATCAGGAGAAAACGCACACTTGACGCCGTGATGAAATAATGAGAACACGCACACTTGACCCTATGATGAAATCAGGAGAACACGCATACTTGACGCCGTGATGAACACGCACACTTGACCCTATAATAAAATCAGGACAACACGCACAGGTGACCCTATAATGAAATCAGAAGAACACGCACACTTGACCCTATAATGAAATCAGGAGAACAAGCACAAGTGACCCTATAGTGAAAGCAGGGGAACATGCACACGTGACCCTATAATGAATTCAGGTGAACATGCACATGTGACGCCGTAATGAAATCAGGGGAACACGCACACGTTACCCTGTAATAAAATCAGGACAACACGCACACGTGACCCTATAATGAAATCAGGAGAACATGCACACGTGACCCTCTAATGAAATCAGGAGAACACGCACACGTGACGCTATAATGAAATCAGGAGAACATGCACAAATGATGCTGTGATGAAATCAGGAGAATATGCACATGTGACGCCGTGAAGAAATCAGGAGAACACACACACTTGACGCCGTGATGAAATCAGGAGAACACGCACACGTGACTGTGTAGTGAAATCAGGAGAACATGAACACATGACGCCGTGATGAAATCAGGAAAACATGCACACGTGACCCTATAATGAAATCAGGAGAAAACGCACACTTGACGCCGTGATGAAATCAGGAGAACACGCACACGTGACCTATGATGAAATCAGGAGAACACGCATACTTGACGCCCTGATGAAATTAGGAGAACACGCACACTTGACCCTATAAATGAAATCAGGAGAAGACGCCGTGATGAAACCAGGAGAACACGCACACGTGACCCTATAATGAAATCAGGAGAACATGCAAACGTCACCCTACAATGAAATCAGGAGAACACGCACACATGATGCTGTGATGAAATCAGGAGACTATGCACATGTGACGCCGTGACAAAATCAGGAGAACACACACACTTGACGTCGTGATAAAATCAGGAGAACATGCACACGTGACACCCTGATGAAATCAGGAGAACACGACACGCGGACCCGATAATGAATTCAGGAGAACACACACACGTGACCCTATAATGACATCAGAAGAACATGCACACGTGACCCTATAATGAAATCGGGAGAACACGCACATGTGACCCTATAGTGAAATCAAGAGAACATGCACATGTGACCCTATAGTGAAATCAGGAGAACATGCACATGTGACCCGATAATGAAATCAGGAGAACATGCACATGTGACCCTATAATGAATTCAGGAGAACACGCACACGTGACGCCATGAGGAAATCAGGAGAACACGCACACGGGACCCTATAATGAAATCAGGAGAACATGCACACGTGACGCCGTGATGAAATCAGGAGAACACGCACACGTGACGCCATGGTGAAATCAGAAGAACACGCACACGTGACACCGTGATAAAATCAGGAGAACACGCACACGTGACCCTATAACGAAATCAGGAGAACATGCACACGTGACCCTATAATGAAATCGGGAGAAAACGCACACGTGACCCTATAATGAAATCAGGAGAACACGCACACGTGACCCTATAGTGAAATCAGGAGAACACGTACACACATGACGCTGTGATGAAATCAGGAGAACATGCACACCTGACACCGTGATGAAATCAGGTAACATGCACACGTGACGCCGTGATGAAATCAGGAGAACACGCACATGTGACCCTATAATGAATTCAGGAGAACACACACACGTGACCCTATGAATAAATCAGGAAAGCACGCACACATGACCCTATAATGAAATCAGAAGAAGAAGCACACATGACCCTATAATGAAATCAGGAGAACACACACACTTGACCCTATAATGAAATCAAAGGAACACGCACACTTGACCCTATAGTGAAATCAGGAGAACAAGCACAAGTGACCCTATAGTGAAAGCAGGGGAACATGCACACGTGACCCTATAATGAATTCAGGTGAACATGCACATGTGACGCCGTAATGAAATCAGGGGAACACGCACACGTTACCCTGTAATAAAATCAGGACAACACGCACACGTGACCCTATAATGAAATCAGGAGAACATGCACACGTGACCCTCTAATGAAATCAGGAGAACACGCACACGTGACCCTATAATGAAATCAGGAGAACATGCACAAATGATGCTGTGATGAAATCAGGAGAATATGCACATGTGACGCCGTGAAGAAATCAGGAGAACACACACACTTGACGCCGTGATGAAATCAGGAGAACACGCACACGTGACTGTGTAGTGAAATCAGGAGAACATGAACACATGACGCCGTGATGAAATCAGGAAAACATGCACACGTGACCCTATAATGAAATCAGGAGAAAACGCACACTTGACGCCGTGATGAAATCAGGAGAACACGCACACGTGACCCTATGATGAAATCAGGAGAACACGCATACTTGACGCCGTGATGAAATTAGGAGAACACGCACACTTGACCCTATAAATGAAATCAGGAGAACAAGCACACGTGACGCCGTGATGAAATCAGGAGAACACGCACACGTGACCCTATAATGAAATCAGGAGAACATGCAAACGTCACCCTACAATGAAATCAGGAGAACACGCACACATGATGCTGTGATGAAATCAGGAGACTATGCACATGTGACGCCGTGACAAAATCAGGAGAACACACACACTTGACGTCGTGATAAAATCAGGAGAACATGCACACGTGACACCCTGATGAAATCAGGAGAACACGCACACGTGACCCGATAATGAATTCAGGAGAACACACACACGTGACCCTATAATGACATCAGAAGAACATGCACACGTGACCCTATAATGAAATCGGGAGAACACGCACATGTGACCCTATAGTGAAATCAAGAGAACATGCACATGTGACCCTATAGTGAAATCAGGAGAACATGCACATGTGACCCGATAATGAAATCAGGAGAACATGCACATGTGACCCTATAATGAATTCAGGAGAACACGCACACGTGACGCCATGAGGAAATCAGGAGAACACGCACACGGGACCCTATAATGAAATCAGGAGAACATGCACACGTGACGCCGTGATGAAATCAGGAGAACACGCACACGTGACGCCATGGTGAAATCAGAAGAACACGCACACGTGACACCGTGATAAAATCAGGAGAACACGCACACGCGACCCTATAATGAAATCAGGAGAACATGCACACGCGGACCCTATAATGAAATCGAGAAAACGCACACGTGACCCTATAATGAAATCAGGAGAACACGCACACGTGACCCTATAGTGAAATCAGGAGAACACGTACACAGATGACGCTGTGATGAAATCAGGAGAACATGCACACCTGACACCGTGATGAAATCAGGTAACATGCACACGTGACGCCGTGATGAAATCAGGAGAACACGCACATGTGACCCTATAATGAATTCAGGAGAACACACACACGTGACCCTATGAATAAATCAGGAAAGCACGCACACATGACCCTATAATGAAATCAGAAGAAGAAGCACACATGACCCTATAATGAAATCAGGAGAACACACACACTTGACCCTATAATGAAATCAAAGGAACACGCACACTTGACCCTATAGTGAAATCAGGAGAACATGCACATCTGACCCTATAATGAAATCAGGAGAACATGCACACATGACCCTATAATAAAATCAGGAGAACACGCTCAGTGATGCCGTGGTGAAATCAGGAGAACACGCACACGTGACCCTATAGTGAAATCAGGAGAACATGCACACGTGACCCTTTAATGAATTCAGGAGAACACGCACAAGTGACGCTGTGATGAAAACAGGAGAACACGCACACGTGACCCTATAACAAAATCAGGAGAACACGCACACGTGACCCTATAACAAAATCAGGAGAACACGCACACGTGACCCTATAACAAAATCAGGAGAACACGCACACGTGATGCTGTAATGAAATCAGGAGAACACGCAGACGTGACCCTTTAATGAAATCAGGAGAACACGCACACGTGACCCTATAATGAAATCAGGAGAACATGCACACGTGACCCTATAACAAAATCAGGAGAACACGCAAACGTGATGCTGTAACAAAATCAGGAGAACATGCACACGTGACCCTATAATGATATCGGGAGAACACGCACACGTGACCCTATAGTGAAATCAGGAGAACATGCACATGTGACCCTATAATGAATTCAGGAGAACACACACATGTGACGCTGTGATGAAATCAGGAGAAGACGCACACGTGACCCTATAGTGAAATCGGGAGAAAACGCACACATGACGCCATGATGAACTCAGGAGAACATGCACACGTGCGCCGTGATGAAATCAGGTAACATGCACACGTGACGCCCTGATGAAATCAGGAGAACACGCACATGTGACCCTATAATGAATTCAGGAGAACACACACACGTGACCCTATAATGAAATCAGGAGAACACGCACACGTGACCCTATAGTGAAATCAGGAGAACAGGCACACGTGACCCTATAGTGAAATCAGGAGAACATGCACACGTGACCCTATAGTGAAATCAGGAGAACACGCACACGTGACCCTATAATGAGATCAGGAGAACACACACACTTGACCCTATAATGAAATCAGGAGAAAACGCACACTTGACGCCGTGATGAAATAATGAGAACACACACTTGACCCTATGATGAAATCAGGAGAACACGATACTTGACGCCGTGATGAACACGCACACTTGACCCTATAATAAAATCAGGACAACACGCACAGGTGACCCTATAATGAAATCAGAAGAACACGCACACTTGACCCTATAATGAAATCAGGAGAACAAGCACAAGTGACCCTATAGTGAAAGCAGGGGAACATGCACACGTGACCCTATAATGAATTCAGGTGAACATGCACATGTGACGCCGTAATGAAATCAGGGGAACACGCACACGTTACCCTGTAATAAAATCAGGACAACACGCACACGTGACCCTATAATGAAATCAGGAGAACATGCACACGTGACCCTCTAATGAAATCAGGAGAACACGCACACGTGACCCTATAATGAAATCAGGAGAACATGCACAAATGATGCTGTGATGAAATCAGGAGAATATGCACATGTGACGCCGTGATGAAATCAGGAGAACACACACACTTGACGCCGTGATGAAATCAGGAGAACACACACACGTGACTGTGTAGTGAAGTCAGGAGAACATGAACACATGACGCCGTGATGAAATCAGGAAAACATGCACACGTGACCCTATATTGAAATCAGGAGAAAACGCACACTTGACGCCGTGATGAAATCAGGAGAACACGCACACGTGACCCTATGATGAAATCAGGAGAACACGCATACTTGACGCCGTGATGAAATTAGGAGAACACGCACACTTGACCCTATAAATGAAATCAGGAGAACAAGCACACGTGACGCCGTGATGAAATCAGGAGAACACGCACACGTGACCCTATAATGAAATCAGGAGAACATGCAAACGTCACCCTACAATGAAATCAGGAAAACATGCACACATGACGCCGTGGTGAAATCAGGAGAACATGCACACGTGACACCGTGATAAAATCAGGAGAACACGCACAGGTGACCCTATAACGAAATCAAGATAACATGCACACGTGACCCTATAATGATATCGGGAGAACACGCACACTTGACCCTATAGTGAAATCAGGAGAACATGCACATGTGACCTTATAATAAATTAAGGAGAACACGCACACTTGACGCTGTGATGAAATCAGGAGAACACGCACACGTGACCCTATAGTGAAATCAGGAGAACACGCACACATGACGCCATGATGAAATCAGGAGAAAATGCACATGTGCGCCGTGATGAAATCAGGTAACATGCACACGTGACGCCCTGATGAAATCAGGAGAAAACGCACACGTGACCCTATAATGAATTCAGGAGAACACACACACATGACCCTAATATGAAATCAGAAGAACACGCACACGTAACCCTATAATGAAATCAGGAGAACATGCACATGTGACCCGATAATGAAATCAGGAGAACATGCACATGTGACCCTATAATGAATTCAGGAGAACACGCACACGTGACGCCATGAGGAAATCAGGAGAACACGCACACGGGACCCTATAATGAAATCAGGAGAACATGCACACGTAACCCTATAATGAAATCAGGAGAACACGCACACGTGACCCTATAGTGAAATCAGGAGAACACGCACACGTGACCCTATAGTGAAATCAGGAGAACATGCACACTTGACCCTATGGTGAAATCAGGAGAACACGCACACGTGACCCTATAATGAAATCAGGAGAACACACACACTTGACCCTATAATGAAATCAGGAGAAAACGCACACTTGACGCCGTGATGAAATCAGGAGAACACGCACACTTGACCCTATGATGAAATCAGGAGAACACGCACACGTGACCCTATAGTGAAATCAGGAGAATATGCACACGTGACCCTATAGTGAAATCAGGAGAATATGCACATGTGACCCTATCATAAATAAAGGAGAACATGCACACGTGACGCCGTGATGAAATCAGGAGAACACGCACAGGTGACCCTATAATGAAATCAAGATAACATGCACACGTGACCCTATAATGATATCAGGAGAACACGCACACGTGACCCTATAATGAACTCAGGAGAACATGCACACGTGACGCCGTGATGAAATCAGGAGAACACGCACACGTGACCCTATAATAAAATCAGGACAACACGCACAGGTGACCCTACAATGAAATCAGGAGAACACCCACACGTGACGATCTAATGAAATCAGGAGAACATGCACACGTGACCCTATAATGAAATCAGGAGAACACGCACACGTGATGCTGTGATGAAATCAGGAGAATATGCACATGTGACGCCGTGACAAAATCAGGGGAACACACACACTTGACGCCGTGATAAAATCAGGAGAACATGCACACGTGCGCCGTGATGAAATCAGGTAACATGCACACGTGACGCCCTGATGAAATCAGGAGAACACGCACACGTGACCCTATAATGAATTCAGGAGAACACACACACGTGACCCTACAATGACATCAGAAGAACATGCACATGTGACCCTATAATGAAATCGGGAGAACACGCACATGTGACCCTATAGTGAAATCAAGAGAACATGCACATGTGACCCTATAGTGAAATCAGGAGAACATGCACATGTGACCCGATAATGAAATCAGGAGAACATGCACATGTGACCCTATAATGTAATCAGGAGAACACGCACACGTGACGCCATGAGGAAATCAGGAGAACACGCACACGGGACCCTATAATGAAATCAGGAGAACATGCACACGTGACGCCATGGTGAAATCAGAAGAACACGCACACGTGACACCGTGATAAAATCAGGAGAACACGCACACGTGACCCTATAACGAAATCAGGAGAACATGCACATATGACCCTATAATGAAATCGGGAGAAAACGCACACGTGACCCTATAGTGGAATCAGGAGAACATGCACATGTGACCCTATAATGAAATCAGGAGAACACACACACGTGACCCTATAGTGAAATCAGGAGAACACGTACACACATGACGCTGTGATGAAATCAGGTAACATGCACACGTGACGCCGTGATGAAATCAGGAGAACACGCACATGTAACCCTATAATGAATTCAGGAGAAAACACACACGTGACCCTATAAATAAATCAGGAAAGCACGCACACATGACCCTATAATGAAATCAGAAGAAGAAGCACACATGACCCTATAATGAAATCAGGAAAACACACACACTTGACCCTATAGTGAAATCAGGAGAACATGCACATCTGACCCTATAATGAAATCAGGAGAACATGCACACGTGACTCTATAATAAAATCAGGAGAACACGCCCAGTGATGCCGTGGTGAAATCAGGAGAACACGCACACGTGACCCTATAGTGAAATCAGGAGAACATGCACACGTGACCCTTTAATGAATTCAGGAGAACACGCACACGTGACGCTGTGATGAAATCAGGAGAACACGCACACGTGACCCTATAACAAAATCAGGAGAACACGCACACATGACCCTAAAACAAAATCATTAGAACACGCACACGTGAAGCTGTAATGAAATCAGGAGAACACGCAGACGTGACCCTATAGTGAAATCAGGAGAACATGCACACGTGACCCTTTAATGAATTCAGGAGAACACGCACACGTGACGCTGTGATGAAATCAGGAGAACACGCACACGTGACCCTATAACAAAATCAGGAGAACACGCACACATGACCCTAAAACAAAATCAGGAGAACACGCACACGTGAAGCTGTAATGAAATCAGGAGAACACGCAGACGTGACCCTTGAATGAAATCAGGAGAACACGCACACGTGACCCTATAATGAAATCAGGAGAACATGCACACGTGACGCCCTGATGAAATCCGGAGAACACGCACACGTGACGCCATGATAAAATCAGGAGAACACGCACACGTGACCCTATAACGAAATCAGGAGAACATGCACACGTGACCCTATAATGAAATCAGGAGAACATGCACATGTGACCCTATAATGAAATCAGGAGAACACGTACACGTGACCCTATAGTGAAATCATAAGAACATGTACATGTGACCCTAAAATGAAATCAGGAGAACACGCACACGTGACCCTATAGTGAAATCAGGAGAACACGTACACACATGACGCTGTGATGAAATCAGGTAACATGCACACGTGACGCCGTGATGAAATCAGGAAAACACGCACATGTGACCCTATAATGAATTCAGGAGAAAACACACACGTGACCCTATAAATAAATCAGGAAAGCACGCACACATGACCCTATAATGAAATCAGAAGAAGCACACATGACCCTATAATGAAATCAGGAGAACACACACTTGACCCTATAATGAAATCAGGAGAACACGCACACTTGACCCTATAGTGAAATCAGGAGAACATGCACATCTGACCCTATAATGAAATCAGGAGAACATGCACACGTGACCCTATAATGAAATCAGGAGAACACGCACATGTGACCCTATAGTGAAATCAGGAGAACATGCACATGTGACCCTATAGTGAAATCAGGAGAACATGCACACGTCACCATATAATGAAATCAGAAGAACATGCACACGTGACACCGTGATGAAATCAGGAGAACACGCACACGTGACCCTATAACGAAATCAGGAGAACATGTACACCTGACCCTATAATGAAATCGGGAGAACACGCACACGTGACCCTATAGTGGAATCAGGAGAACATGCACATGTGACCCTATAGTGAAATCAGGAGAACACGCAAACGTGACCCTATAGTGAAATCAGGAGAACACGTACACACATGACGCCGTGATGAAATCAGGAGAACATGCACAAGTGACGCCGTGATGAAATCAGGAGAACACGCACACGTGACCCTATAAAGAATTCAGGAGAACACACAAACGTGACCCTATAAATAAATCAGGAGAACACGCACAAATGACCCTTTAATGAAATCAGGAGAACATGCACACGTGACCCTATAACAAAATCAGGAGAACACGCACACGTGACCCTATTATGAAATCAGGAGAACACGCACACGTGACCCTATAACAAAATCAGGAGAACACGCACACGTGACCCTATTATGAAATCAGGAGAACACGCACACGTGACCCTATAATGAAATCAGGAGAACATGCGCACGTGACGCCCTGATGAAATCAGGAGAACACGCACACGTGACGCCATGATAAAATCAGGAGAACACGCACACGTGACCCTATAACGAAATCAGGAGAACATGCACATGTGACCCTATAATGAAATCAGGAGAACACGTACACGTGACCCTATAGTGAAATCATAAGAACATGTACATGTGACCCTAAAATGAAATCAGGAGAACACGCACACGTGACCCTATAGTGAAATCAGGAGAACACGTACACACATGACGCTGTGATGAAATCAGGTAACATGCACACGTGACGCCGTGATGAAATCAGGAAAACACGCACATGTGACCCTATAATGAATTCAGGAGAAAACACACACGTGACCCTATAAATAAATCAGGAAAGCACGCACACATGACCCTATAATGAAATCAGAAGAAGAAGCACACATGACCCTATAATGAAATCAGGAGAACACACACACTTGACCCTATAATGAAATCAGGAGAACACGCACACTTGACCCTATAGTGAAATCAGGAGAACATGCACATCTGACCCTATAATGAAATCAGGAGAACATGCACACGTGACCCTATAATGAAATCAGGAGAACACGCACATGTGACCCTATAGTGAAATCAGGAGAACATGCACATGTGACCCTATAGTGAAATCAGGAGAACATGCACACGTCACCATATAATGAAATCAGAAGAACATGCACACGTGACACCGTGATGAAATCAGGAGAACACGCACACGTGACCCTATAACGAAATCAGGAGAACATGTACACCTGACCCTATAATGAAATCGGGAGAACACGCACACGTGACCCTATAGTGGAATCAGGAGAACATGCACATGTGACCCTATAGTGAAATCAGGAGAACACGCAAACGTGACCCTATAGTGAAATCAGGAGAACACGTACACACATGACGCCGTGATGAAATCAGGAGAACATGCACAAGTGACGCCGTGATGAAATCAGGAGAACACGCACACGTGACCCTATAAAGAATTCAGGAGAACACACAAACGTGACCCTATAAATAAATCAGGAGAACACGCACAAATGACCCTTTAATGAAATCAGGAGAACATGCACACGTGACCCTATAACAAAATCAGGAGAACACGCACACGTGACCCTATTATGAAATCAGGAGAACACGCACACGTGACCCTATAACAAAATCAGGAGAACACGCACACGTGACCCTATTATGAAATCAGGAGAACACGCACACGTGACCCTATAATGAAATCAGGAGAACACGCACACGTGACGCCATGATAAAATCAGGAGAACACGCACACGTGACCCTATAACGAAATCAGGAGAACATGCACACGTGACCCTATAATGAAATCAGGAGAACATGCACATGTGACCCTATAATGAAATCAGGAGAACACATACACGGGACCCTATAGTGAAATCATAAGAACATGCACATGTGACCCTAAACTGAAATCAGGAGAACACGCCCACGTGACCCTATAGTGAAATCAGGAGAACATGCACACGTGACCCTATAATGAATTCAGGAGAACACGCACACGTGACTCTGTGATGAAATCAGGAGAACACGCACACGTGACCCAATAGTGACATCAGGAGAACACGCACACGTGACGCCGTGATGAAATCAGGAGAACACGCACACGTGACCCTATAATGAGATCCGGAGAACATGCACACGTGACCCTATCATGAATTCGGGAGAACACGCACACGTGGCCCTATAGTGAAATCAGGAGAACATGCACATGTGACCCTATAATGAAATCAGGAGAACACGCACATGTGCCCCTATAGTGAAATCAGGAGAACATGCACACGTGACCCTATAATGAATTCAGGAGAAGACACACACATGACGCTGTGATGAAATCAGGAGAACACGCACATGAAATCAGGAGAACAGGCACACATGACGCCGTGATGAAATCAGGAGAATATTCACACGTGACCCTATAATGAAATCAGGTAACATGCACACGTGACGCCGTGATGAAATCAGGAGAACACGGACACGTGACCCTATAATGAATTCAGGAGAACACACTCACGTGACCCTTTAAATAAATCAGGAGAACACGCACACATGACCCTATAATGAAATCAGAAGTACACGCACACGTGACCCTATAATGAAATCAGGAGAACACGCACACGTGACGCCCTGATGACATCAGGAGAACACGCACACGTGACCCTATAGTGAAATCAGGAGAACATGCACACGTGACCCTATAGTGAAATCAGGAGAAAACGCACACTTGACCCTATAATGAAATCAGAAGAACACACACACTTGACCCTATAATGAAATCAGGAGAAAACGCACACGTGACCCTATAATGAATTCAGGAGAAGACGCACACATGACGCTGTGATGAAATTAGGTGAACACGCACATGAAATCAGGAGAACAGGCACACATGACGCCGTGATGAAATCAGGAGAACATTCACACGTGACGCCGCGATGAAATCAGGTAACATGCACACATGATGCCGTGATGAAATCAGGAGAACACGGACACGTGACCCTATAATGAATTCAGGAGAACACACTCACGTGACCCTTTAAATAAATCAGGAGAACACGCACACATGACCCTATAATGAAATCAGAAGTACACGCACACGTGACCCTATAATGAAATCAGGAGAACACGCACACGTGACGCCCTGATGACATCAGGAGAACACGCACACGTGACCCTATAGTGAAATCAGGAGAACATGCACACATGACCCTATAGTGAAATCAGGAGAAAACGCACACGTGACCCTATAATGAAATCAGGAGAACACACACACTTGACCCTATAATTAAATCAGGAGAAAACGCACACTTGACCCTATAGTGAAATCAGGAGAACAAGCACATGTGACCCTATGATGAAATCAGGAGAACACGCACACGTGACCCTATAATGAAATCAGGAGAACACGCATACTTGACGCCGTGATGAAATCAGGAGAACACGCACACGTGACGCCGTGATAAAATCAGGAGAACATGCACACGTGACCCTATAATGAAATCAGGAGAACGCGCACACTTGACGCCGTGATGAAATCAGGAGAACACACACACTTGACCCTATAATGAAATCAGGAGAACACTCACACGTGACCCTACAGTGAAATCAGGAGAACATGCACGCATCACCCTATTATGAAATCAGGAGAACACGCATACTTGACGCCGTGATGAAATCAGGAGAACACGCACACGTGACGCCGTGATAAAATCAGGAGAACACGCACACGTGACGCTATAATTAAATCAGGAGAACACACACACGTGATGCTGTGATGAAATCAGGAGAACACGCACACGTGACCCTATAACAAAATCAGGAGAACACGCACACGTGACCCTATAATGAAATCAGGAGAACACGCACGCGTGACCCTATTATGAAATCAGGAGAACACGCACATGTGACCCTATAACGAAATCAGGTGAACATGCACACGTGACGCCGTGATGAAATCAGGAGAACACGCACACGTGACGCCATGATAAAATTAGGAGAACACGCAAACGTGACCCTATGACGAAATCAGGAGAACATGCACACGTGACCCTATAATGAAATCAGGAGAACATGCACATGTGACCCTATAATGAAATCAGGAGAACACGTACACGTGACCCTATAGTGAAATCATAAGAACATGCACACGTGACCCTAAAATGAAATCAGCAGAACACGCACACGTGACCCTATGATGAAATCAGGAAAACACGAACACGTGACCCTATAGTGAAATCAGGAGAACACGCACACATGACGCCGTGATGAAATCAGGAAAACATGCACGATTGACCCTATAGTGAAATCAGGAGAACACGCACACGTGACCCTATAATGAAATCAGAAGAACACGCACACGTGACCCTATAATGAAATCAGGAGAACACACACATGTGACCCTATAGTGAAATCAGGAGAACATGCACACGTGACCCTAGAGTGAAATCAGGAGAACACGCACACGTGACCCTACAGTGAAATCAGGAGAACACGCACACGTGACGCCATCATAAAATCAGCAGAACACGCACACGTGACCCTATAACGAAATCAGGAGAACATGCACATGTGACCCTATAATGAAATCAGGAGAACATGCACATGTGACCCTATAATGAAATCAGGAGAACACGTACACGTGACCCTATAGTGAAATCATAAGAACATGCACACGTGACCCTAAAATGAAATCAGCAGAACACGCACACGTGACCCTATGATGAAATCAGCACAACACGATCACGTGACCCTATAGTGAAATCAGGAGAACAGGCACACATGACGCCGTGATGAAATCAGGAAAACACGCACACTTGACCCTATAGTGAAATCAGAAGAACACGGACACGTGACCCTATAATGAAATCAGGAGAACACACACATGTGACCCTATAGTGAAATCAGGAGTACATGCACACGTGACCCTATAGTGAAATCAGGAGAACACGCACACATGACCCTATAGTGAAATCAGGAGAACACGCACACGTGACCCTATAATGAAATCAGGAGAACACACACATGTGACCCTATAGTGAAATCAGGAGTACATGCACACGTGACCCTATAGTGAAATCAGGAGAACACGCACACATGACCCTATAGTGAAATCAGGAGAACACGCACACGTGACCCTATAATTAAATCAGGAGAACACGCACACGTGACCCTATAGTGATATCAGGAGAACACGCACACTTGACCCTATAATGACATCGGGAGAACACGCACACTTGACCCTTTTATGAAATCGGGAGAACACACACACTTGACCCTATAATGAAATCAGGAGAACATGCATATGTGATGCCATGATGAAATCAGGAGAACACGCACACGTGACGCCTTGATGAAATCAGGAGAACACGCACACGTGACCCTGTAATGAAATCAGGAGAACACGCACACGTGACCCTATAATGAAATCAGAAGAACACGCACACGTGACCCTATAATGAAATCAGGAGAACACACACATGTGACCCTATAGTGAAATCAGGAGAACATGCACACGTGACCCTATAGTGAAATCAGGAGAACACGCACACGTGACCCTATAGTGATATCAGGAGAACACGCACACTTGACCCTATAATGAAATCAGGAGAACATGCATATGTGATGCCGTGATGAAATCAGGAGAACATGCACACGTGACGCCTTGATGAAATCAGGAGAACACACACATGTGACCCTATAGTGAAATCAGGAGAACATGAACACGTGACCCTATAATGAAATCAGGAGAACACACACATGTGACCCTATAGTGAAATCAGGAGAACATGCACACGTGACCCTATAGTGAAATCAGGAGAACACGCACACGTGACCCTATAGTGAAATCAGGAGAACACGCACACTTGACCCTATAATGAAATCGGGAGTACACGCACACGTGACCCTATAATGAAATCAGGAGAACATGCATATGTGATGCCGTGATGAAATCAGGAGAACACGCACACGTGACGCCTTGATGAAATCAGGAGAACATGCACACGGGACCCTGTAATGAAATCAGGAGAACACGCACACGTGACCCTACAGTGAAATTAGGAGAACATGCACACGTCATGCCGTGATGAAATCAGGAGAACAGCAGCCAATGTAGGGTGAAGATAAACAGGAATGTACCTGCACGTCATACCACTCTGAGCATTTTTTTATACAGAGGAGGAGGTGCAGATCAGAGGAGGTGTAGACCACAGGAGATGCAGATCAGAGGAGGTGCAGACCACAGGAGGTGCAGATCAGAGGAGGTGCAGAACAGAGGAGGTGCAGACCAGAGGAGGTGCCGAAGCTGCAGATCAGAGGAGGTGCAGATCAGAGGAGGTGCAGACCAGAGGAGGAGGTGCAGATTAAAGGAGCTGCAGACCAGAGGAGTGTGGGTGTCTGACCGACTGACCTACAGTCTCATTATGTGTCATTATCTGGAGACACACACCGACTGACTGCAGCAGCTCTACTCACACAGACACTCACACACTCACACACTCACACACACAGACACTCACACAGACACACACACACTCTGAAATACACATCACAGGCCGGCCTGGCAGAGCGTTCCTCTGCTCCTGCTTCCTGCTGTGAGCTGCAGCTTTGGGTAACAAACAGCCAATCAGAGGCTGCAGGTTAAGATCAGAACATGAGCATTGTCATCCCTTTATATGTGTATACTGTTCCAATGAGGCTCAGAAAAAAATAGATAGTTAAAGAAGGAAATCTCTGAGCTGCTGATTGCTGGCAGAAGTCATTATTTTTTTATTTTATTCATTTTGCACAATTATGAAAAACACAAAAGTCAAAGATAACAAATTACATGAGGTGCAGGAAGAGGCGAAAAGCTCAAAGGGCACAATATTATATGCACATAAATCATGCAAAACAAGGAGAAAAAAGCAATCTAACAAAAACAAGTTACTCTTAAGTTATGACAAACTAATAACAAAACACATACCGCCACAATTAAAAAAGAAGAAATTAAAAGATCAAATAAAAAAACACGAGTGGTCTGCATGAGCGAGTTCTTTGAAGGATCGTATTGCCAATGACTCCAGAGAAAAAGTGACCATAAATGAAAACAAAAAAATAATCAAAAAAATGTACACATAACTAACATGAAAGAGAGAAACTATTATAAAACAGTAATTAAAGGATAATTTAAACATCTTTTATAACAATTTGTTGAGGAACATTATTCCATAATTTGCTGCCTCGATATCAGAATGAAAGCTGACCTCTGTGAGTAAGAATTTTTGGAGGATGAAGATCAGAAGAATGAACCTGTGAATTTTCTTTAAAATACATCTTGAACAGTTCAGGAATATTTCCCTCACTTGAATGTATTTTGTTAATAAAAACAAATATTTCAAAGATATTAACGTCTTAAATGGTAAGAATTTAGAGTCTCTTCATGAGAGGGACTGATGATGTACGAGGCTCAGACCGTGATACAATCCTAACAAAACATTTGTGGAGGACCAAAGTTTGTGAAGAATACAAGGAAATGAGCCCAAATGAATTTACAATATGAAGATAAGGAAAATTAAACGGTAGTAAAGAGTGAGGAGACAGTGGTGACCAACTAACCCTCCGTATTATACCAATACATTTGTTTATCTTTCTGTTGACCCAGTCAGTGTGTTGACTGTTTGCTGCTCTGCTTTAGTGTCGAGTCAGCTTCAGTTTAAATGAACTGAAGGTTATTGTTTCTCACTATGTGAGGAGGTCTCACTCCTCTGCTGTTTTGTTGGAAATAAAAACTCTAAATGTTTCCTTTCACAGCAGGTCCAGACTGAGTCGTCTTGGTTCCTCTGGACCTCCACCTTAACCTCCTGCATTACTCTGTCCATGGAGTCAATCTAAAGCTGAGGAGGGAAAGTCTGGAAGCTTCCTAAAGAACAGGAGAGAACCAAACCTGGAAGCTTCCTAAAGACCAGGAGAGAACCAAACCTGGAGGAGGTGACTGAATGAAGGAGGAGCAGCATGAGCAGCCGCTTCCTGCCTGACGTTGGTTTGTATCCAGGCTGTGTTTAGAGATGACCTGTGACCTTGCTCTCCTGTTTTGGGTCGATCTGGTGACTCGGCAGACCCTGGTGAGTTTCCACAGATCTTGCTGAGGTGCTGCAGACAGAGTCGTGAAAACAGGAGTACGGACCTCCGAGTGCTCTTAGAACAGATACACCTACACATCTGAACCATCTAAATCGCTCCAGCACAAAAATCAGATATGAAACTGATGTGAAACTCTTGATTCAGAGGTCACACGTCTGCAGAAAAGTTCCACCACTCGATGAGAGAACAGACTACACACATTCAAACTGCCGCCTCGCTGTTCCACTTGTTTATATTATCACACTCAAATTAGCGGGTCAATGACAACAATCTGAAGTGACTCCTTTCCCACTGCCAGACCCGGTCTAACCAGCAGCAGCCGAGCTGTGTGGCTGTTTTTTTCCTCTGGCGCATCAAGATGATGACATCGCGTTGATGACATCATCAGCAAACGAAACACGACCATGTAAACAAAATAAAGGAGCATGGAGGCTGTGGACACAGTTGTCTTTGCTTTATGATTCTGTCCCTCTTTAAAAATACAAACTCGGTGCTGATGATACAAAAGTGATGGAATTAAGTTACAGACGAAGGGGACGGGCGCCATGTTATGCCTGGACACGTTACACCGGCATCATGACGGAAATCAGTGGTCGGCCAGAGTGTGATGTTCTCACTGAAGCTGGTAAAAACCTGCGTCAGTCGACCCGGGTCGAAATGCCAATTAAACCCTTTCACACTGCAGACAGGACTGTTACCGGTTTAAACAGGTTTGGTCTGAAAGGGGTTGTATTTATTTTTATTTATGAGTAATTCATCAGTGTAACATTTTAACTGTCAGCATAACCTTCCATTAAACAGAATGGACCTTTTCAGGGACCAATCAGAGCCACAGGATCCTGCTTCACGGCGAGACCTCTATGACCCCCCTCACTCCAAATCCCCTCTCTGAGCCCTCCTACTTTAGTAAATCCACACTCATAATTTCAGACTCACGGTGGAGCCTGTGAGTGTGTGTGTGTGTGTGTGTGTGTGTGTGTGTGTGTGTGTGTGTGTGTGTGTGTGGGTGGGGGGGCAGAACGGGAAGTCGTCCTGCCTGGGAAAACGACCCCCCTCATGGGCTCCTCCGCCCTCACTGCCAACGCTTTTATTTATCAGCAACGGGAGACGGAAACAGGCCTCTGAGAATCAAACCGAGATCGGACAGGGAGAGGCCGGGAGAGGCCAGGCAGGACCAGAACCACAAACTCACAGGACGGTGAGAGGAGCTCCGGCTCAAACATGAACCAACATTTTAGTATCAGAACACCTGAGAGGGAGAAATACAGCGATGTCCTGCTCACTGATGCTGTCCAAAGAGCCAGGATGTAAACATATATACATGTACATATGTTTGTGTGTGTGTGTGTGTGTGTGTGTGTGTGTGTGCGTGTGTGTGTGTGTGTGTGCAACTCTCGTGTGATGTCATCGTGCATGGTCACTTTAAATTGCTTCACCAGTTTGTCCCTGCAGCTGCTGATGGACGAGCATCGTGCTGATTTTTCTGTGACTGAGCTGCACGGTGGTGCCCGGTGGTGCACGGTGGTGCACGGGGGTGCACAGTGGTGCACGGTGGTGCAGTGGGAGCTGCAGGGAGGTTGCTGGTTTGACCCCCTGGTCCAGGATGGGGTGTGGGTTCTCCAGATTCTCTGATTCCCTCCATGCTCGTTAGGTTAGCCGGGGTGTGAGTGTCTAAACACGTCTCTATATCTCAGCCCTGTTGTTGGCAGGGGACAGGTGGGGGGTGTTTCCTGCCTTTTGTCCAGTAAGAGCTGAGACCGTGACCCTGAAATGAACCTGATGGCAGCAGAAGAACAGGCTGACTGTGTCACTGCTGAACAATGTTTGAGTTTTCATTTTATTTTCAGGATTCATTTTATTTATTTTTGTTTTAAACTAAAGTGACACTGCAGAGAGAAAAGACATAATTCATAGATGGGTGATCAATCAGGTGCTCCTCATGGATAAAGGTCATCAGGAAATGATGAAGAATAAATCAATTCACAAGCCGCACACAGGGGTGGGCAAGAGATGATGCAGAATATTCAGTGTGAGTATATGTGAGTAATATTAGAGTGAGTATGAAATGTGCTTTAAAACTGAACTGAACCTTTACATGCACTCAGTTTCATAATTGGTTATGTTGAAAAAAGTATAAATTAATGTTCTATAAAATAAATTTAGGAAAAGAAAATGTATCCTGTGATGACACATTAAAGGAATATTGATATAAAGAAAGTAAATTTAAAAAATGCATTATCATTCCACTTACAGAATAAAACATTGACTTACTACAGGAACATCCTCTGTTACAGATATTTATTATTCTTCTGCATCAAACTGACAAACTAGACTTAAGAAACGGACTCCAGATACTGAACAGTTCTAATTAATGTTTGTTTGTTTCTGTTGGTTATTTTTGTCTGTGAAAGACAGATGCCTTTTTACAATTAATACTTTTCTTTAAATATTTGGACCTTTGGGTAGATGTCTAAAATAAAAAAAATGTGGGTTCCAACAACGTGAAGAGGTCATAATTCATATTTGGCATTTCCTGATAAAATGAAAGAGCATGCTTTGTAAATAGAACATCTGATGAAGATGGTAAATAGTTCAGCATTAAAGGTAGTAAAAACATTTAACTGCAGTTAAAACAAAAATTGATTTATCTTTAATTATGTGGGTCATTGGTGTTATGAATGATTATTTGTGTTTTCATTAAAATATAAATAATTAAAACACATTTAATAACAAATGTTGCTGAAATGTTTGTATTTGCTTTGTTTACCTGTTTATAGACATAACACTTCTCCAGGTTCTGACAATTGTTAATCCAGCACATTCTCTTATAAAATACATTTCTTACAAAAATGGGGAGACTGTGGTTGGCTGTCCCATTGCTTATTACTGTTTATGTATATAATATCCTCAAAGTGATATAGGTTGGCAGATGAATAAATACTTCATTATTTTCTGTGTAAATGTGTATGTCCAGCAGCAGGGTGTTTGATTTGATAATTAACAGTTCAGATCAGGAGCCACTAACTTCGTAAAGTCTTAAGTTTTATTATAAATCTATAATTCAATTAATATAAATCTGATATTTCGCACAAACATTGGGTTTGAAAGGCAGATAAATATTTAATCATGGCCGTGGCTGGGGCCTGACAAACTCTGCAGACGCCCCTGGTCCTAAAGTTATTTTGGACATTAAATAAACGACTGTTGACAGATTTGAGTTTATCTTTCTGTTATGCTCGGGGTGGCTGTGGTGCCCTCCTCTGACTGATGAGACAAACGTGTCTCTAAACTCTGTGCTCCTGGATTATTCTCTGCTCTGCTGGACCGTCCGTGGTGGGCTCTGTGAAAATGCTCCGAGCTGCAGCAGAGCAGAGATCAGTCTGATCCCAGCTCCGCTCAGGTCTGCAGCAGAGATCAGTCTGATCCCAGCTCCGCTCAGGTCTGCAGCAGAGATCAGTCTGATCACAGCTCCCCTCAGGTCTGCAGAGTCCGCGGAGGATCCTGCTGCTGCAGCCGGGAGAGGCGGTCAGCAGGCCGGGCACGGAGTCCGCGCGCAGCCGCAGAGTGGAGGTTTTCACGGAGCTGCCGCGGGTCTGGCAGGTTTAATCCTGAGGTATCAACACCGAGGTTATCGGGACATGTTCTCAATATGCTCCAGATTATGATCTTCTAAATATTCACTGCATTGAACAGGAGCTGAGCTTCTCTCGCAGAGCGCGCTATCAGATCAGGCCTCATTAAAGCGTTTAAAATCTGGATTATTCCAGTCTATCTGCGTCTTTAACTTTACATTTGTCACATGATTTATGTGCTTGAAAAGGGCCATCAGAACATGAATGATTTAAGGGTTACTGCAAATATATTTCATATCAAATTAATTCAAATTAATCAGTTCATTTCATTTTTAAGTGCGATGTTAAATCGTTTTTATTATTAAAAGTGTCCTGCATTTATAGAATCATCATTAAGGCTACCAAGCCTTAATGATGGCTTGGTAGCCATCATTAAGGCTTCAAAATATTGAACAACTGAGTTATTTTGTTGTTCAATATTTTGAATATTTTTCTTTTTTTGCTGCAAGGGGCAGTTAAAAGGTCAAAAACGAATTTCTCTTCCTGCAGGAAAAACTCTAATTTAATGAAATGTTTCTCTCGTGCTGTTGTATTCGCGTGCAGTTAAAATATCACAATAGAGAAGGATGAAATATTTCTTTACTTCGTTTGTGTTTATCCACATAATGACGACATTAAAAATGGTAATGACTCCTGAAGGTGAGGCGATGCCCAGACTAATCCAGAGTGTCAGTCCCTAAATGTTGCTGTTGATTTATTAATATATTATTTATTAATTTCAGTCCACAGCTCGCGCTCTGCGGCCGGAGGAGGGCCGACCTCAGGAACACCAACCACAGCTTGAACAGCAGGACATGATGCTTCAGAGATGAAGCTGGCTGATCGGTGCAGAAACACAGGTTCAGCCGTTAATCCAGATTTATGACGACGTGATTTACAAACAGCAGCAGATCTCCTGCAGGTCGCGCGCTCAGGTCAGCTGCAGGATCCACGCGCTCAGAGGTGTTCGGACCATCGGTGGGCCAAAACATTAGATACTACGTCATTAATTTAATAATTTTAATAATAGTGATGAAGTTATTATTAATTTAACCTTTTTTGTGATCCATAAATATTTAATTGTTTCTGAAAATGTTCTGACATTATAAAAGAATCACAGGAGAAACTTCTCAGCCTGTCCTGATAATGAGATGACCATTATTCTGAGGAATACACGTTATCTTTTATAATAATAATTTAGATGTTTGGTCGCATTTCTGCGGCAGTTTCAGACCAAACAGCGGGATCAGAGGAGCGGTGCAGCTCCACTGCTCAGATTAATACTTCAAATTAAAATAAAATAAAAAATAAAACTTTTCTCATCATCCATGTGGACACGGAGCTGCTGCGGGAGTGCAACAGAAGTGTCCAAAAGGATAAAGAGTGGGAAATAAACACGAATGAACAAAGAGCAAGGGGACGTCAGTCTGCTTCTTTATATTTGTCCACATTTTTATATTTTACAGAAACATGTGCAGGCAAACGTGCCCTCCAGTAACCTCAAAATTAAAAGAGACAGAATTCAACGAAAAGAAAATTAAACACTGAAATATTAATATATAATAAATATAAATACATGTGAGGAGGGGACAAAAGAAGACTCTTTAAGGAGCAGTCCTTTTAATTATTTATTTTAAATTTATTGGATGCGACTGAAAATGTCCTCCAGGTGTACCAAAGTGTTTTGCACCTGAAATCATAAACGATCCTCTTATCCCGCACGCATGCGCAGCTGTTTTTAAAGGTAAATTCATGTTCAACCATCCTGACAAATATTTTCATATTTATATCTATTAGCATTAAAATCCTCCTCTGCGCAGCTGTCGCTTCTTAATTTAATGTTCACTTCTATATTTAGAAAGAGCTCAGCAGTAATTTAACCAGAACGGAATTTAATTCAACATTTAAAATTCTCCACAGCACATATTAAAGATTAAAGTGCACTTTTGAGTGATAATATTTCTGTTAAATTCAGTTTAACACTGGTTATTGTTACATTGACCTGACAGGAGTGTGGTAGAAGGCCACAGCTTTATATAATCAGATATTTAATTTTGACATTAAAACTAGTTAACTGCAGTGTATCATTTTATCCAAAAGGATTTTTATAATAACACTAAGAGTGAGAAACGTTTGGGATATAGTGATGCAGACATGGTTTAAATTCTAAAGGTCTGTTCTGTAAAAGAAAAAAAAATCATTCATGTGTATTTCAAGGTTAATTTACAAAATAAAATTTAAAAAATTGATTAGGTCATGGGACAATTAACATTGAACTTGCTGTGCTGTCAACATCAGTCATTTTATTTATGAATATTTATAAACTAAAAAACGTAAATATGAGCGGACTGGACAGTATACAAAAATACCGTAAATACGCAGTATGTCAGTAATTGTGTGATGATGGCACTTATATTCATTTATATATGATTACAGATAATGCAACAAAATGAAATCAAGAAACTTTAGGTTAAGTGAGTTGTATGGTTGTTATTTGAGTCTTTTCAGAAGCCGATGTGTAGAAGCATCGGGGGAACAAATGTGGACTGAAGTCACCAAGTCTGTTAAATGCAAAGCCTCACTTTAGCATCATGTGTGTTTTCATTATGGTGTGGTCTATACTGTTTTTATAAATCTCTGTATATATGCCCAGTTTTGCTCAGCTGTTTGTATCATTATTTTAGTTTTTGCCATCTTACCTGTTGTTTACATTTTGCTCCGTCTGTAGATTCACCAGAATAACTTTATATTTTTAACTCAATAAATCCATCCACATGTATCTATCATGTTGGTCTCTTCCTGTGGTTGCAGGCAGTTGTCATGTGTCAGCAGTGTGTCTGTTAAGCGCATTAAAGATGCTGCACGCATGCGTGAAAAACCGTGCTGCTGCTTTAATGGCTGATCAAGTCTCCACAATACAAAATGAAACTAAATAAATAAAGACAAAGATCTGAACTCCATGGTTTCAGGCTTTCTTCATAAAAAGGATCTCCTCGAAATTCATGTAACTACTTGCGTGGTGTCTCCTGTGCACGTGCGTGTAACCCGTGAGTGTGATCTCAGTGAGCGCACGCGGCTGCAGGACTACTTAGCAGGCTCATTGACATTAAAGAGAGGTAAACATGGGGGGGGGGGGGGGGGGGGGGTCAGACTGTCTCCACCCCGGCGGGGCACATGATGAATAAATCAAACTCTCTCTCTCTCCCTCTCTCTCTCTCCCTCTCTCTCTTCCTCTCTCTCTCTCTTTCCCTCTCTCCCTCCCTCTCTCTCTCTCTCTTCCCCCCTCTCGCTCTCTCTCTCTCCCTCTCTCTCCCCCCCCTCCCTCTCTCATACCCTCAGCCTGGCTCTCCCTTCTCTCAGTATCAGTCTGCAGCCTGCGCACATCAGTCTGTCGCCTGCGCACACACGCACAGACACGCGCACGCTCCTGCCTTGCCAAACGGCCCTGCGGCTGCGGAGACATGAAGCTCGAGGCGGAGAGGACGGAGGCATCGCCGCTGTGAGGAGGAATGTTTCCACCGAGGGCAGCACGGAGCGGCGTCTAACGGGGAGGAGCGGGCCTGCTGCGGGACTCTGCGGGACTCTGCGGGACCAGGCTGCTGCTGCACCCGGGGACCGAACTCCTGAAGCCGGCGGGCTGAAAGAGGAAGAGCCGCTGCAGGAGGGGAGGATCGGCAAGGATGCAAAAGAAAGTTCTTGAACACCGATAACGAGTTTACCAAAAGCAGACGGAGCGAGCAGCGAGGAGGAGAGAGAAGGTGAAGGCTCCGGATTTATCCTGCAGGCCGTTTCTGTGCTTATCACACTAATATCTGTGTTTAGTCTGAATCTGATCTGTCTGGTTTGTTTGTTTGATTATAAAGCAGGCTATTAAAAACGACTGTGTAAAATAAAAGTTCCTCCAAAATGTCAGCAAAGTGCAGGAGATGGACGTCGTGTGAGTCAAGGAAAAAAGGTTAACATTTGTTTATAAAGAGTTTTTTAATTTATTTTTATTGTTGCTGTAAAAAATGTGCCCATAACTATCGAGTGAGGCCGGTGAGCTGTCTTTCTTAATATTGCACACCCCATTTTATTAGCCTATATTGTTTTCAGTGGAAATGGTTGGTATAGCCTATTTTCCTATGATAGTTAGGCCTATTTTTGTCTATGATGGTGCTATAAATGAACAGCAGCTAGCCTACAACATGTTTAACTGATCATTACTAATTAGGCCTATTGAAAGTTAATTTCCTTAGGACATTCATTTTACTTTTGGTTAATGATAGGAAGCTTGTTTTTCAAGTGTCCATACACCAAATCAGTTATAGCTTAGGCTGATCATTAGGCTAAGAATTATGAAAAACATTTTTACATGATAACTATGACCTATTTTAGACATAACCTATTTATCTTTATTTTTAGTCTGTTTTGTGAATATTCAGCCCTTGTTGGCCTGTTGATGGTTAAAACTGTCAGAAAGAACAAACTTAAATTAGCCCTCTCATGGTGTTATATTCATTTTATTGTTTAACAATAATCAATTTGTTTTTCCACACGTCTACACACAAGATTAGATGGCCTATTTTATATTCGTGAGTTAGCTGAATTATTAAAAATTATTATCTATCCATCTAGAAAATTGATCAGTTCTTATTTAATCTTAGTCTTTGTTTTTGGTCAGTTTTGTTAATAGTTAGTCCTGGTTACTTAGCTTGTTCGTGCTATTATTAAGGAGTTAGGCTACAGAGCAAACCTGCTGAAGACATTGCCGTAATTTTAATGTTAATGCTCATTTTTTTAATGCAGCAGAACATTTGTAGCATGTGTACATATTACAGTTCAATAAGTGACAGATTTATAAAATTTCCATTTTAATTTACAGGGTATAATCTGGTGAATATTCTGTTACTTCTTTGGTCTGTTTTGGGCCGTGATTAGCTAAAGATAATCGGTTAGCCTGGATTAGCATACATACATTAGCCTAGCTTTGTTTTATAGATACAAAATGAAGATTTCAATCAGCTATCACAGTTTCATCAAACCTTAATGTTGCGTTAACTTCCGGTTATATGGTGTCCTTATTTGATTCATCTTTTTCTTTAATGAGTTTTATTTTTTATCTTTCGTTTTTTGTCGCATTAGCCTAATCTATCGTTTCTGTTAGCCTCACATTAGCTTTGGTGGTCTTTAAATCTTATTTTGGTCAAACCTTTGAATCCATTTTTGCTGTTGCTTAAACATTTAGAGAAACACCTGCTGTTAATTAACAAACTGAACACTTTAATTTAAAATTTTAAGGCAAGATTTTAATAGGCCACTTAAAATCTCTTTCCAATCAAAATATTTAACTTTATTTAGATAAAAAATTTGCACATTTTAAGCCTTTCTGTCATCTAAATATGATTACCCTATAAATAAAAAATCTTTATTTCAATACAATATTTATTCTTTTGCATGTAAGTCTTCCACCTTTAACCTCAATTATTCTGAGGTGTAGTCTATATTACAAATATTTTCTTGGCAGTGTTAAAGTGATTGTCCTTAAGTTATCTGTTAGCAATGTAGGTCTAATTTATTAGGCTAATTTGGGCTTTTTTAAGGCAAAACCTTACTTTTAGGCCTAAATATCAGCTAGCAGAGACTTTAAGGTTAGGCCTGTTTTGATATGTAAATTATAGCCTTATTTCAACCATGGAAACAGCGCCTTATAACTTATTCTTTGCAAAGAAATGCTAACTTTATTTAAACTATTTTAATCATTTTCCCAGTAGCTGATTATTCTAAAAAGGCTGTTCCATACAACTGGGGGACTCTGTTAGACTATGAGGATAATTTATTTTTAGTTCATTATAGGCTATTTTAGACTGTTTATGGTGACACTAGCCCAGTCCATCATCCGATGCTTTTTAAGAAAAGCCAATCTTTTATTTCAGTTTAATGATAGGCTTGATGTTTAAGAAGTTCTAACATCGTTTTATCTGGTTAATATTTAATAAGAAGAATTATATACTTCGAGCTACATGTCCGTGAGCATTTAGGTCTGCTTATTTGTTTTCGAGTTTTTGATTCTTATTTTCGTTTTAATATTGAGCATGTGTTGGGCAGCGTAATCCAAATTGACAAACTGAGGATAATTTTTAATCCTTATTTTTTTCAAGCTTCATTTAATGAAAATGTTTCTGACCCATCAGGCTCATTTTCGTCAATCGTTAATTTTCGTTGATTTTCGTCAGCACTTATCGTCGTGTGTTTGTGTGTCTGTTTGTGTCAGGATGAGTCTGGTCTCGGGCTTCACGCACCACCCGGTCATGCACCATCACGACACCCACCACTACTCGCTGCACGCGGCGGCGGCGGGGCGCTGTCACGAGGACACCGGGGCCCCTCCGTACTTCACGAGCTGGCTCATCAGTCACGCGGACATGTCTCCCACCGAGTATGGCCTCGCGCACGGATACAGCCCGGAGTACCATGGCAACAGCAGCGGTGGCTCAACGGGCGGTTTGGACCCGCACCACCACCACCACTGCGGGCCCGGGGGCCTCCTGCAGGGGCCCGGGGCCATTTCCGTAAATGGGGCCGCCGTGGGGCTGCACCACCATCACCACCACCACGCACACCCGCGCACCGTGAAGAGGAGACCCACGGCGAACCGCAAGGAGCGGCGGAGGACCCAGAGCATAAACTCGGCCTTCGCGGAGCTGCGGGAGTGCATCCCGAACGTGCCCGCGGACACCAAGCTGTCCAAAATCAAGACTCTGAGGCTGGCCACCTCCTACATCTCTTACCTGATGGACATCCTGGACAAGGACGGACAACACGGGGACACGCAGGCCTTTAAAGCCGAGCTGAAGAAGACGGAGGCACGGGAGGAGCGGCGGAAGAGAGACACGGTAAGAGCGCACGAGCACCGAGTATAACCCGCATGTGTAGTGAGGAGGGTCAGCGACGTAAAGGTCATGAGTAACGTAAAGGTCACCAGCTCACAGCGGGGTGATATCAGGGTGCAGCTGGATCAAAATGTCTCTTTACCTGTTTGAATGAAGGTCACGCGCACGCTGCAGCTGCAAGCTGTGTGTCGGTCAGTCCTGCTCATGATGATTAAATATAATAAAACTCATAAGTTCAAGCAACTGATATTTGACCAAATGCTTTTACTTCAAACGGAGATCTTTGATTCAAGCACAATCACAGACAGGGCGCGCAGCATTCAGGAGAACCGTGTTCCAGCCGAAGCATTATTTTATATTAAATATGAATGTACACAATCAAATAAAAAATCTTGGTGCAGCAGGAGCTGGACCTGCAGGAGGATATTAAAGTTATTGCTTGTCTTCAGTTATTTCTTTGACAAAGATTTAAAAAGACACCGAGTCCAAGTTTTCCTGTTTGTTGATGCCATGATGATAATTTAAGTATTAACATAATTTCAGTTCTGCTGAACTGTAGACTTAAATAAATGACAATATTAGAAGCTTAAGTCTATCAAAATTGTTTCTCTTCAGACTATAGAGCATGTAGATATATGTAACACTGTCTCTTGAAGCTGAGGCGGTTCAGCACCAATAATTCTAATAAACACTCTGAATGGTTCATAATTCTACTTTATTCTCTGTTATTATTTCTTTACACTGATTGTTGCGTCACGACCATAACACTTTTGTTGTTGTTGTTTACTTGAACGTTTTTGGATTAAATAAAATAATATCACGTCAGCTTTTGCAATAATAATAATAATAATAAGAATAATAATAATAATAATAATAATAATAATAATGACAGTCTTTTAAGTATTTTTTTTTTAAATCTTGAGTAAACTATTTCACCCACGCTTCATTTTCTCTCCTCATGGCTGCCTGTAGCCTACTTTGCTTTTGTACAAAACTTTAGATTTAAAATACTTTTGAAATAAATAAAGCAGCAGAAAATGCTTCTTTAAAGTAAATTAGTTTCAGAAACTGCATAATGACATGATGGAATATGTGTTGGCCTGCAAACTTCTGCAGAGTTAAACAGCGTTATCGCGGACAAACTGAACAGTTCGTACAAACATGATTTAATATGAAGGGCTAAAACAATAATAATAATAATAATAATACTTGTAATAAAAAAATGTATTAACTTATTTAGGTCTAATATGTCGTGTTTTTAGATTTTAAAAAATGAAAATCTATCTCCTTTTTGCCAATTTAAGAAAATTGTAGCGTTTGGAAACTGTAGCCTGAATTAAATAATAATTTTGGTACCAGCATATTTTTTATTGCAAAAAGCAAAAAGCATAATAATTGTAGTTGCTGTGTAAAGTCCCTTTTCCAAGTAAATTTTTATTCTTATCTGTCTTAAACTAAACATATTACTGCATTATTTTTATATTACACTAAAGTGTGAGAATCAATGGAAGCCATTTATCCTTGAAGCAAATATTTTTCTTATATCTTTATGTCTAATTTGATATGTAAACACAGCAGTTTAAACCTCACAAATAATCTAAGTCAGAAACAGAAATGCACTAACCAAGGCGACCTTTAAGCAAAGGCTCTGATAATTGGCCCTGCCTTGGACAACTTGCTGTCTTGGGACACCTCCTCTCTCAAAGCTCTTATGTCAAATTTAAAAATCAATAAACTTTAAAACAAAAGACGTGATAAAGAATAGATTGGCAGAGATAACCCTGTATTTGTAATTAGAAAACATTCACCAAAAAAGAAGACTTAACGTAAAAATATCAAAACTAAAAATAGGCCACTTCTTCAATAATTTATGGCTGTTGAAATATATTTATTTCTAAAATAGAAAATGGTTGATATAATTTTATATATACATATATATGTATATATATATATATATATATATATATATATATATATATATATATATATATATATATATATATATATATATATATATATATATATATATATATACATATATATAGAGATATAGATATATATATATATAGATATATATGTATATAAACTTATTTTGTTAAAAATTCATGGCTGTCTATATATATAGGCCTACATAGCCTATATAGACTATTACTGGTGTAGGCTATATTAGGTAGGCTATTATTACCACTACTATAGCCTCAGTATTGTTATTATCATTATTATTATTATTATTATTATTATTATTATTATTATTATTATTATTAACATCATCATATAGTATTGCAGTTTTACATATTCTAATTTGACCCCCGGACCTTCGTTGGGTTATGAGTCCCTCTAATATATGATATGTTCACCGGAGCTCACCTGATAACGCAGACCTGCTGACTGTGTTTTATTGCTCTGCTGAAGTGTCAATGTGTGGATGATTAAATCTGATTTGATTTATAGCGACACAAGCAGGGAAACGATTTAAGCCTAAATAGCAGCGGTGCTGCTCGGCAGTCCGCCTGTTATTGAGCTAACACAGAGAGGAGGCTGATCTGAGGCGGACTTGGTCTGTAGCCATCTTTGATTTATTGAGAAAGAAGGAGGACGCGGAGGACGACAAAGATAAAGTAGTCCCCCTTTCATTTGCGCCCCGGGCTCCAGATGATTACAGCACATATATTTAAACTGGTAGTTTTTGTTTTTTTAAATAGCCAAAACTGTGCTGTCAGACCTGTGAGACATAACCCTCAGGATAGTAGGTACAGATCTCATGCAGGCCTCTGCGCGGTGGTCAAAGGTGGACGCGATGTAAACAGCACTTCAGCATAATATGGAGTCCTTAAGTGTTTTTAATGGAGCTTGGAGGCTAGCCTGTTAGCATGGAGCTGTACATTAACCCAGGCCTCTCCTCCTCCGTTTAAAGCAGAGGGATTGGACATAATGAGGCTGAGGAGTGGGTGAGAGGGGGAGACCTAAATTGGTCTCCATCCGCAGACAGCTTGGAGCCAGGAGGGGCCGCGCGCTGCTGCTCTGTTATTACCATGGCAACAGAGTTCTGCCGCCAAAAGAAAACTCGGGCTATAGCATTAGCACAGAGTTGTTATGAAAACGGATTTCATGCAATATTTTATCATCTCAAAAGAGGGGAGGCGCCAGTTAACTGTGAAAAGCCTAGTTTTATTTGAGGTAACATATGTTTTCACATGT
Organism: Scarus forsteni; assembly: GCA_036419115.1. Classification (NCBI taxonomy): domain Eukaryota; kingdom Metazoa; phylum Chordata; class Actinopteri; order Labriformes; family Labridae; genus Scarus; species Scarus forsteni. The sequence continues at coordinate 2,786,371 of JAZDUH010000490.1, forward strand.
TTTTAATCTTTAAAGTGGCCTAACAGTAGAGCCTATAGACAATAAGATTATGTGCTGCGGTCCTAAAACAGGTTTAGCATTAGCCCATAAATCCAAAAGAAAGCTTCTCATATGATCAAAGTGTTTTATTAATATTATGAGTGTTATTTTAGCCTATTAATATGATGTAATGTTATGTAATTCCTACAAAGGAGATGCAACGCTGCAAATTCGGGCAAAATTAGCAATAAAACACAAAAAACAGGATGTTGGCTTTGAGGTGGACGAAACTGATATTTTGTTAAAGTGGTAGGCTGTACATTAACAAATATCAATTTAGTGAAAATACTAATTATGTACATACATGCATATAGATAGATAGATAGATAGATAGATAGATAGATAGATAGATAGATAGATAGATAGATAGATAGATAGATAGAAAAAAATGTTAACTTCAGAACCTTCTAAACTTAGTTATGTAGCCTATGTTGTAAAGTAAAGAAAATCAGCCTTCAGATTTGAAAAATATGTGACTGTATTTCAAGTTGTGTCCTGTAAGACTAGTGCATAGAGGTTAACATTGGCATCAATATTTTACTATTGAAGTGTAACCAAACAATATTGATAAAATAAAACTTCAAAACTAAAGAACAAGCATACGATCATAACTAAACATTTTACAAGAATCACAATTTATTTATTAATTTAGTGGGTTAACACAAAAAAATATTCTAGAAGTGAGAGTGCTTGTCCACTTTGACTTTATTTTGGACAGCCTTCAAAACAACAGACCCTTCATGTGATTGATCAGAAATTTTTTATTAGTATTTGATAGACTCAAGAAGATGGAAGCTTATCGCAAATGGACAGCATAAATGTTATTCACTCAGTTATGTGTGAAAAAGACATTTTGTTTTGTTGAGAATATAATAATAATAATAATTATTATTATTTTATTCTATTCTATTCTATTCTATTATATTATATTATATTATATTATATTATATTATATTATATTGTGTTATATTATATTATATTATATTATATTATATTATATATTATGATAGTAATAATAATAATAATAATGTATTTTATCTAAGGGTGCCTTTCATGACACTCAAGGTCACCTAACAGAAGTACAAATAAAAAAGTGCATTAAAACAGGTATAAAAACAAACAGTATAACACAAAGACAGTGCAAAAGAGCAGAGGGAGTAGAGTTTGAACACACTAAATCTGCAGGTCAGGTCCACAACCACTGGTTTAGTTGTTGGCATTTTTTTGCGTGTGTGAATCTTTACGGACTAGTTTTCTGAACAAAGTACGTGTCACCGTTTTAAAGGTAATGCCAGCATGTTGTTGAATTTTGTGTTGTCAGCTGTCAACATTTTTGGACAAGTTTTGGGCTATGATCTGATTTATCATTATTTATTTTAGTTTGAGGTCCTGACCCTGATTCTTGATTTTATACTGATCATGGCAAGTTGATGGTCATTTTCTGATCAGAATATCTGGGGGTCTTTTTTAGATATTATTAGTAAGAGTGCCGGGATAGTGGATGCAGTGATAACAAGGTTTAGAGAGTGAGCGTGAACATGCAGTAAAGAGTCCAGGCTCTCATTTGAACTCCTGCTGGCTGCAGATTTCTCACTGTCCACTCAGCTTTCAGCAACCACAACACCCTGGGTCATTTATCATTATTATTATTATTATCACTTCTTCTGTGAGCCATATCTTCCTTAATCTTCAGTTTCAATTGGATTACTTTAAAGTTTTGTTCTGTGAATTGGTGTGACCCGAGGAGAAGGTGGGTCATGGAGCTGGACCAGCTTGAGCCCAAAGGTGTGTGTTGAAAATGCAAAAACAGGAGGCAAACCCAAAGATCGAGAAGAACAAATGCAATAAAAGGAATGAAAAACAATCAGAGGCAGGTATTAAGAGTAAATAAACAATGAAACTAGAGAGATAAATAAAATCAAATATGCAGAAACAGACAGTGCTCTGATATTAGAGGACTGAATTCTTTAAAGTGTTAAATGAACCATACAGACTGGACTGACTGTAAGCAGAGGCTGAGCCAGCATCTGTTTGTTGTTTTGACACATTTTTGTCCTCTTCATCACCTCCTCATCCTCAGAGTGAACATGACGCCAGCAGAGAAAGTGTGAGTGTGTGAGCGCTCGGACAAACGCGGCCGGCGATCAGAAGAGCGCAGTAATCATTTCCTGCCTGCAGGAAGTGTGGAGCTCTAATGGAAGCCAGAGACTTTTCTGTTGTTCACATTCAGATCCTTAACATGAGGACGAGGCTCAGACCCACTCTGCTGCTCAGATCTGTGACATTTAACAAGATTTATATTTATGGTACTTGTCTGCTGCTGCTGATGGTTTTATATTTATGATATTAATATTTATGACATTTATCCGCTGCAGGTGAAATTAAACTCATTATATTTATGGAATTTATACTTGATATTCATCTGATACTGTAGATATGTTTATATTATTTTATTATGCTTATCTGCTGCTGCTAAAATCTAATTCATAATTATACATTGTATTCATGAAATTTATATTTATGACATTTATCTGTAGCTGAAGTTATATTAACTTTGGTTTTTTGTGATTATCAAACAGTCTGAAGCCCAACCCTTAATGTTTTTGAATAAATAAGGCTATATAACAATTAAAAAATTAAATCAAAGAAGGTTAGTATCAAGTTAAGTTGTTAAAACGCAGTGTTGACCAGGGACTGCAGTTTCGATCACACTGAGATCAAACTAGCAACCTTGTTGCTGCGTGGCATGTGCACCGCCTGCTGCACCGCCTGCTGCACCGCCTGCTGCACCGCCTGCTGCACCACTGTGCCACACTACTCTGCTGCCCTGCTGTTTATTAAGTTGATTTGATTTAATTAAACTCCCAGTGATAATTAACATTTCTTTTACAAAATGAACCTGACCAGAGTAGCTCACAAATATTATATTATATATATAATATAATATTATATTATATATTGGTTATTGTAGTTTTTAGGTAATTTGACTGTTGTCTCAAGTGTAACAATAATAGTTTATTAAAGACAGTCAAAATTAAACAAAAGCAGGTTTTAAAGTCATTTCTGAAACATGTTAAAAACTGTTTAATGTTGTAATACATTTTCACTTGTACATGGAGCCAGAGTGATAAATCAGACTGAAATACTTTATGGTAGATTTTTTCATTCATGGTTAAATTTTTTGTAAATTTACCAGCAGGCCATATTGACTGATGCGTGGGCTCCCGGTTGGCCACCCGTGAGCTAAATGAGAAGCAAAGATGTCCTGAAAACATTTGATTTAAAGGTATTAAATGTGCTAAAGGTCATTTTCAGGACGGTGATGACATTCATTGGTGAATACAAAAGTTACAGCACAGATAAATCTGTGTAATTAAAGGTGCTCTGGCTTTATTGTTCATATTTATCACAATAATTGATCAGCTGACGGACGTTAATCGTCCTGCTACATTAATGAGTTTAAAGCACCACACAGCACTCTAGAGCCAGAAGTGAATCATCTGTAGGATATCATCAGAATACTGTCTGTATGGGAAATTAAGTGAAGGGTTGATTATCAGAATCAGCAGAGCATTGTTGATGATATTTTGG